>SJYX01023564.1:257834-276938 GCA_006410675.1 Oreotragus oreotragus | reverse complement strand
GTGGTCATGTATGGATGTGAGAGTTGGACTATAAAGAAAGCTGAGCACAGAAGAATTGATTCTTTTGAACTGTGGTGTTGGAGAAGACTCTTGAGAGTCCCTTGGATTGCAAGGAGATGCAACCAGTCCATCCTAAAGGGATCAGTCTGAATATTCATTGGAAGGACTGATGTTGAAGCTGAAGCTCCAATACTTTGGCCACCTGATGTGAAGAACTGACTGATTTGAAAAGACCCTGATGCTGGGAAAGATTGAAGGCAGGAGGAAAGGGGATGACAGAGGATGAGATGGTTGGATGGCATCACTGACTTAATGGACATGAGTTTGAGTAAACTCTGGGAGTTAGTGATGGACAGGGAGGCTGGCGTGCTGCGGTTCATGAGATTGCAAAGAATTGGACACGACTGAGCGAGTGAACTGAATTGAACTGATATTGTTCTCCACAGTGGCTGTATCAGTTTACATTTCCACCATCAGTACAAGAGTGTTCACTTTTCTGCACATCGTGTCTAGTAGTAATTAATTGTTGTAGATTTTTTTATAATGACCATTCTGACTGGTGTGAGGTAATACTTCATCGTAGTTTTGATTTGCATTTCAAGAAGGAGGAGATATATGTATACATATAACTGATTCACTTCTTGTACAGCAGAAACTAACACCACATTGTAAAGCAATTATACTCAATTAAAAAAATTACGTTACATAAGCTGTTCTAATCCTAAATCTATCTCTAATTAAAAGATGCAAAGTAAAACCTTTTCTGAAGGATTTTTATAATTTTCTACATCTGTGTCTGTCATTTTAAAAATACTTACCTAAAAGAGATCTCCTGGAAAACCAAGAGGAAAAAGGAGACATTAGAAAGTATTCCCAAAGGCATTTAGCTACTAGAGTTATCCAGCAGAGAATTTAAGTAGTCGTGATTACAGTGATTATAGAATTAGTTGACAAGATATATCTTGTCAGAAAAATGACAACAAGAAAACAAAAATTCTAGAGCTGAAACTTAATAACTGAAATTAAGAACTAGAGAATGAGTGTATTGGCACATTAGATCAGCACAAGGTAGAAACAGTAAAATAGAGGATCAGAGGACAAATATTCGTCTATTTAGAATGCAGGTCACATGGTAAGTGTCCGGGTTATATTGCTGTGTAACAAAGTTTTCCAAAAATGTTAGTAGCAGTAGGAAAAAAACAAACAAACAACTTCTTTTTGCTTAAGACTTCCTGGGTCAGTAACTTAGGACAGACAAACTTGGCAGTTCTGTCTTGGGATTTTCATGTGGCTGCACTTAGATGTCATCTGGGGCTGAAGTTGTCTGAGAATTTGACTGAACTGTGGTTACATAAGGAAATTCCCTGTGGTATTTTAAGGGTAAAGGGACATCATGTCTGCAATCTAATTCAGAAAGATTTTACATATTCAGGGAGAAATGGGGCAAGAGGCAAACCAAGAAGAAAAGAGAAAGACAGAAACAGAGAAAAGAAGATTAAAGCAAAATACCAATGCTGGGAAATCCAGGTGAAGGTCATCTGGAAAGTTTTATTCTTGCAATTATTCTTGCAACTTTTCTGTAAATCTCAAATTAGGTCAAAAGAAAAAAAAATTAAAAGGTGATAACAAGTCAGAGAGAATTCATTGCTCAGACACTTACACAGGAAAAAAAAGAATACTAGTAACATCAAAAAATAAAATGCCTAGGAGAAAAAACCTAGTAGAAGATGAGCAAATCTTCCGAGAGAAATTCAAGACCAAATTGAATAGAGGAATGTATGCTCTCAATGAGTTGGAAGACTCAAAATTACCATAGTCAATCATCCTCAAATTTATATTTAGATTAAATCTAATCCCAGTCAAAATACCTTATGCTTTTTGGTGAAAAATGATAAAGCTGCTTCACAAGTTTATACAAAATGCAAAGACCAAGAACAACCAATACAGTTGGCAAGACAAGCAATGAAGACTAAGTGTAAAGTAATTCCTATAAATCAAAAGTTTTCAGACTTATTGTAAGGTTACAATAATTAAGAAAACATGCAAGGGTATACAAATGATACAATGGAACAGAGTAGAGAGTCTCACAAAAGACTCAGACATGCATACCCTTCTGTTTATGACAAAGTGGCAGAGCAATCTGGAACAGTGTCTTTTCAGAAAGATCTGAGTCAATTGGATGTCTGTATGAACCCTGACAATTATCTTACACAGATATCCATACCAGAAGGAAAGTACAACATGCAAAGGATAAATAACTAAACTTCTATAAAATGCTCTCAGAGAATGCTTTTATGGTGTAGGTAGAGTTATTATAACGCCGGAGACCTGGGTTCAATCCTTGGGTTGGGAAGATCTCCTGGAGAAGGAAATGGCACCCCACTCCAGTATTCTTGCCTGGAAAATCCCACGGACAGAGGAACCTGGTAGGCTACAGTCCATGGGGTCGCAAAGAGTAGGACACGACTGAGCGACATTTACTTTGCTTTAGAGTTATTTGTAAAGGGATATGAGAAGCACTAAGGGCTTCCCTGGTGGTTCAGTGGTAAAGACTGTCTGCCAGCACAGGAAATGCAAGAGACTCAGATTCAGTCCCCGGATCGGAAGATCCCCTGGGGGAAGAAACGGCACACCACGCCAGTATTCTTGCTGGGAAATCCCAAGGACAAAGGAACTTGGTGGGCTACAGTCTATGCAGTGGCAAAGACTGTAGCCAAATGACAGAGTGACTGAGCAAGCGACTCAAACAGTAACTAAATTAGATAAAATAAGAAAATAAGTTAAATACAGAAGAAAACATACTGCGTGATTTTATATACACTTCAAACACTGATGAAGTGTTCTGTGGCAGAAGTTAGAAAGTGAATTTCACTGGAGAGGAGGAAGAGCACAGTTATGTGGAGACAGCAATAATCCCACGGTGCTGGGAATGTTCTCTTTGTTGACTTGGACTGGAGAACATGACTGAAGTCTATGCTTATTGCTTATACATTGCTTTCTATGACCATGTGTAAATAACAATGTTGTTTAAAGATATATTATTCTTCCTCCCCGCTCCTGGGAGGGGGGTTCAGGATGGAGAACCTATGATGTGTATACCTATGGCGGATTCATGTTGCTGTATGGCAAAACCAATACAATATTGTAGAGTAATTAACCTCCAATTAAAATAAATAAATTTATATTAAAAAAGAAATAGCTCAACTGGAATTCCATCACCTCCAAAAAAAAATATATATATATATTATTCCCCTTCACATATTTTGCCTTGACCTGAAAAACAAATGAAGAATAAGAAGAACCACATTTCACCATGGAATATCTGACTTTTGAAGCCAGTTTTCCCTCCCTCTCTGCTCTTGGAGACATTTCACTCCAGGAGCATCCTGAGTACCAGTAGCCCTTGTCCCTCTCTCTTACCTGAGCAGATCACAGAGGCCGTGTTGCCATGGGAACAGTCATGGACACCCAGGGCAGTCACAGGGCACTCCCACAGGAAGGACTCCACCCCCAAGCAGTGAAATCGGACTGTTGAGATCTGATCACCTCCTTCCATAAAGTGTGGTCCTCTGGGGGTGGAGATGGCGACTCCACAGCCGAGCTGACGACAGACAACATTGGCATCGGCCAGACTCCAATGGGAGGCACAGAGCGCTCTCCATCGTCCAGAAATGTTCATCTCCACCTGCCCCTCACACTGAGAGGAGCCGTTTGTCATGAGCCGGACTTCTGAGTATGCTGAATATGAGATAACAGGATTTCAGCAAAATCTTATGATTTCTCACCTGAACAGAATGTACAGGGAGGTTAAGTCCCGACCTGCATCTCACCTGAACAGACAACTTGAGAAGCTCCATTGTAGTGACAAGTGCCCCCTGGACAGGGCACTCTGGGGCAGGACCAGAGCTCAGGCTCCTCCCCCTCACACCTGAACTCTTCAGCCCAGACTCGGCCATCGGACTCTCTGAAGGGCACGTGTCCCAGGACAGACACAGCCTTGCCGCATCCTAGCTCTGCACAGATAACCTGGGCAGTGAGCAGTGCAAAGTTCCTATCAGACACTGGGATCCATTCTTGTTCAGAATGCACTTCAACTCGCCCAGAGCAAGGTCTAGCTCCTCCAGCTAGACGTACAAATCCTGAGTGAAAAACAACAAACCTAGTCAATGTTCATGGACCTTGCTTGACAATTGAAAACAATATGTCCCGGGCATCACTGTAAAAGCTTTTATTTCCTAGGACAGGGAAAAGGGAGAGAATTTGACAGTTATCATCATAACTGGATTTTCATGTGCAAGTCTCTGAAGAGAAATCCAGAAGGATTGCAGGGATAGTTTGATGGCTGAATCCCAAGAACATATACTTTGAGATTGGTTAAAAATGTGAATTCCTTGGTCTTGGAGCCAGGACAGATCTGGCCTAAGACAAATCACTGGAACAGCTGAATACCAGGAACACATATTTTAGCATTGGTTGGAGAAGAAAATTTCTTATTTAGAAGCCTGGGGCCTACAGACCCAAGGACACTGTATAATAGTTGAGCACTTAAACTTGAATGCAGAGATATGCAGAACACAACCCACCCAGAGAGATGTGAGATATGAGATTAGAGGCATATCATCCAGACAAGGTTAGAAAACTTTACTGAGACTTCTGGGGTTAATATTCTGACCAGTTTTCTCTCCCAGGAGCTAGTCTTCAAGTGATTTAGGTTACAGAAAATCAAGAGGCTGTATCCATGAGTGCATGCCAACTTCTATATAGAAGACAGCTCCAGTAAAGAAATATGGATATTATAACTAATTGACATCGTATTTTTTCCAAAAGTTTGGTGACAAAAATTTCCGAGAATTTATTGCTACCTCAGTGGAAAATAAGATGAGTTAAGAAAGCTCAGAGAGTCATAGAGAGGGGTGTTCAGTTCAGTTCAGTCGCTCAGTCATGTCCAACTCTTTGCAATCCCATGGACTGCAGCACGCCAGGCCTCCCTGTCCATCACCAACTCTGGAAGCTTGCTGAAACTCATGTCCATTGAGTTGGTGATGCCATCCAACCATTTCATCCTCTGTCGTCCCCTTCTCCTCCTGCCCTCAATCTTTCCCAGCATCAGGGTCTTTTCAAATGAGCCAGCTGTTTGCATCAGGTGGCCAAAGTATTGGAGTTTCAGCTTCAACATCAGTCCTTCCAATGAAAATTCAGGACTGATTTCCTTTAGTACTGACTGGTTGGATCTCCTTGCAGTCCAAGGGACTCTCAAGAGTCTTCTCCAACACCACAGTTCAAAAGCACCAATTATTTGGCTCTCAGCTTTCTTTACAGTCCAACTCTCACATCTGTACATGACTACTGGAAAACCGACTGGAAAAGCGACTTAGCAGCAGCAGCAGCAGTGAACACAGGATGACTTTTCATTTATTTGCTTCTTACTTAATTTCATTCATGAATGTTTTATAATGTTAAAGAAGCTGGAATGTTGCCAAAACAAAAATAAGAAGGAGGCTGCTGCTGCTGCTGCTGCTAAGTCACTTCAGTCGTGTCTGAATCTGTGTGACCCCATAGACGGCAACCCACCAGGCTCCCCCATCCCTGGGAATCCTTGCAGTCCAAGGGACTCTCAAGAGTCTTCTCCAACACCACAGTTCAAAAGCACCAATTATTTGGCTCTCAGCTTTCTTTACAGTCCAACTCTCACATCTGTACATGACTACTGGAAAACCGACTGGAAAAGCGACTTAGCAGCAGCAGCAGCAGTGAACACAGGATGACTTTTCATTTATTTGCTTCTTACTTAATTTCATTCATGAATGTTTTATAATGTTAAAGAAGCTGGAATGTTGCCAAAACAAAAATAAGAAGGAGGCTGCTGCTGCTGCTGCTGCTAAGTCACTTCAGTCGTGTCTGAATCTGTGTGATCCCATAGACGGCAACCCACCAGGCTCCCCCATCCCTGGGATTCTCTAGGCAAGAGTACTTCAGTGGTTTGCCATTTCCTTCTCCAAAGCATGAAAGTGAAAAGTGAAAGCGAAGTCGCTCAGTCATGTTCGATTCTTAAGAAGAAGGATGAGGAGGAGGTAAAGGAGAAGGAAGAAGAGAATGGGAATGAGAGGAAGGAAACACCTAACGCGGAAAATCGGCCACCGCCAGGAGGACTGCGGCGGCCCCGCCCGCGCCATCGCGGAGCCGCAATTGGCCATCCCACTCACGTGGTGCAGCGCTCACGTGAGGCCGCCGTCCAATCGTCGCGCGCCTCCGACCCAGCCCCGAGAGGTGGCTGCGAGCACCATGGCAGGAAGACCGCTGCCCGGAGGCGGCGGGGTGTGCGCCGCCGCCTACCCTAACACCTCTGCCGGATTCCCCCCACACCTCCAGGCCGGCGCGATGCGGCGCCGCTTTTGGGGCGTGTTCAACTGCCTGTGCGCCGGCGCGTTCGGGGCCTTGGCCGCCGCCTCCGCCAAGCTGGCCTTCGGCAGAGAGGTCGAGCCGGGGGCGCTGCTGCGGTGGGCCGGCGGGAGGGGCCAGGCGGAGGAGGGGCGCTGCGGGGCTCCGGGGCGGGGCGGGGCTGGCGGCGCTGGGGCCGTCCGACCCCCTCGGGTCTGTTTTGGGGGGTGGGTTGGGGGGGCCCATCCGTAGCCGGGCGCTGCAGAACAGCGGGGGGCAGAAGAGCATACCTCGACTCGGAATCACGCCCAGCCCTCGTCCAATGTAGGTGGTAAGAGACGTCGGGGACTGAGGCCTGTTCCCTTACCAGGGATCCCCAAAAATCTGTCCTCCGACTGGGCTAGTTCACTCTCGGGGAAGACGCACACCTCCTCCATCCACTCTCTACCTCTCATTTTAAGCCCTTTGAGCCTGAGCATTTCTCTCCACGTGACTCTTAAGGTGAGAAGCCTGTTGCCCAACTCCGTCTTTCACGGGTGTTTTGGCTGGTCAACCCACCTGCCAGGAAACTTGGGAATTTGGGATGTCCTATAAAAGGAAGACTGAGACAACCGTTCTGGATATTTCCCCAATGCTGAGAACTCTTGAACTGCCTCCCCACATCTGCTAAGGTGGCTTCTCCCCATCTCAAGTCAGATAGGCTAGCTTCTGCTTGGTGAAGAGTTTTCATTGCAGCTGCTGCAACTCACGGTTAGTCCCCAACTGAGACAGTAGACAGGCTGGTTCTTTAGGTTTAAGCCTGTTAAGGGCTAATCCAGTGGGCACTGCCATGCTTGAGGTTGGTATCCTGGCATGTGTAATTCTCACTGGAGTGAGTGGTCCAAAGTAAGATGAGTGACCGTAAGCCATGAGGTTTTCTTGTTTTCTCATTTGTGCAGCAGACCTTCATAAGCCTTTACATAAGCAGGCTGCCACTGGTACATAACCGTGCTTCTGTGTAAATTATACAGAGACACTCCTTCCTCAAGAAACTGCATATTCCGCTGCTGGAAAACTGTTAGGAGAAAGAAGAGGAGGTGTAGATGGGTGCCATCCCCAGGGGAAGCGGCTCTGCAGGCAGGTTAATAACTCAGAACCAAGTTAGGGGTTCACACGTCCTTTGTGTAGGAGGCTTCTAAAGATCCTCTGTTCTCTCAGTAGTCTCCTGAAACAAACGAATGAATGAAATCTGCATGTTCTCCAAGTGATGCCTGGGATCACTAGTCAGACACTCCCAGGTGTGGTTTCCCATGCTGTGGCCTAGTTCAGAGCATGGAGTCCCACTGCCTGGGCCTGAATCCTGGTGGCTCCCCCAAGCTGTGGCACTTCAGGCAAGTTCCTTAATGCCTCAGGTTCCTTATCTGTAAAATGAAGTTAAGGAATAAATAAAAATGTAACACTTGGCCCAGGGCTTGCTACCGAGTAAAAGCTCAAGAATGCCCGGTGGGACCGGGCTGAGGGGCTTGTAGACCATAGGACAGCAGGGAGACCACCAATTCCTGTGTTACCTGATTCTGGCATGTGAGGACTCTGCCCCTCATTTACTCGGATTGGGGGTAACTACTTGGCCCACTGAGACTGAACTTACCCCACTGCACTGGTCACTGTGGGGCCGTAACATACTGGTGTTCAATAGAAGATAACTGGCTATGAATTAGCACTTTACTTCTGCCCAAGGTCACATGGCTAGTACAATGGCCAAATAAATGTCTTCTCAGAGTTTGTTTCAGCTGTTAAATGAGCGTACTACGGCTGAGGGTTAGGTAAGTCCTGTAAGCTCTGAGGATCCCCAGGCTGTGGTGGCCTGGCTGCCAGCAGTGACCATGACCCTGGGGGGCCATAAGGGTGGCTGCTGGTCAGGCTTGTCCAGGGCTGACCGTGGCTGCAGTGACCCTTTCTCCTGCAGGTGAACGTGGGCTTCTGCGTCTTAGGCATTATTATGATGGCTTCCACCAATTCTCTGATGTGGACGTTCTTTAGCCGGGGCCTCAGTTTGTCCATGTCTTCAGCCATTGCATCTGTCACGGTGACTTTTTCAAACATCCTCAACTCGGTGAGTAGCCTGAGTGTATGTTTCCTCTGTGCCAAACGTGGGTTCTGGGTGGGTTGTCCTTGGGCAACACCCTGCTCTCCCACCTAGGAGAAGGGACCGGAACCGAAGCAGAGGTTGGGTGGTATCTTGACTTCCTGTGGCTTCTCCTCCAACCTCAAACTTGGTGACCTCAAGTTAGATGGCAAGGAAGTCCAGCTGTCAAAAGCTACTTGTTTGCTGCTCCACAAGGATCTGTGAACTCAGGCAGGAGACATGGAGGGTGAAAGTTCTTCCCTCCTAGTGGGGCTGAGCCAGTCAGCGTGCAGTCCAAGCAGGGTGGGCGTGCTGGGCCAGCTGTGTTTAGGGCCTGGCTTCTGGCCTCTGCTGGCCTCTCTCGTCCCCTTTGCTGGTCCAGTGCCGTGAGGAGGTACCCGCCCCACTTCTGCAGATGAGACTTGTTGAAGATCACGGCTGGGTTTCAGGCCCAAGACTTCCAGCTCCAGACCTTTCTTCCTGCCCTGGGAGGCACTGGGCCACAGGGGAGTCAGGTGGTGCCCACCCACCCTGCAGGCACGTGTCCACCTGGCCTCACCACTGTCTCTGTCCCACAGGCCTTCCTGGGTTTTGTGTTGTACGGAGAGTGCCAGGAGGTCTTGTGGTGGGGTGGAGTGTTCCTCATCCTCTGTGGACTCACCCTGATCCACAGGGAGCTCCCGCCGCCCAGGAAGCCCCTTCCACACAAGCAGCGGTAGCACCAGCTGGCCGGGCAGACCCACTGGAAAGACAGTCATGGCGGCTCAGGCTCAGGCTGGCGTGTGGGGACCGCAGCTCAGGGCGATCTGGGTGCGCACGTCCGACCCCGGGCCAGAGGAGGATGCTGCCCAGGGAAGCGGCCCCGTGACCAAGAAGCTTTGTGGGTGGACAGCTCCAGCTTCTGTCAGGGGAAGTACACCTCGGCAGTGTTCTGCCCGAAGCCGCCGCCTCCATCCATCTGTGCTGTGCTGTTGATTCTCGTGTTCCCTGGCCCACCCAGCAAGCCCGGGCAGGTGCAGGAGACCCTGGGGTTGGTCAGCTTCCTGTATGGACTTGAGACCACACTGTAACTACAATCCTGTTGCCTAACGAAGGCCAGTCACAGGATTTTGGAATCAGGACTGGTTGGGCTTTTGGCTTCACATCGATGTTTCCAGACCATCAGCCTCATGCTTCTGTATTATAAAGCAAGAGAAGAAAAACTAGATTAATAAATGCTTGGTTTTGTAAGTTTAAACTGCCAGGTGTGTGATCTCGATTCTGTCCTGATTTTTTTCCTTCCTCATTTTGTTTTGGAGTAAGAGCAACTGGGATGAGCTACAGTTCTCGGAGGGGAGTTGAAATCCCATCCTCAGGTCTAGGCCTGGGGCTTGGCTGCTCTCTGCCTGCCAGTTCCTTCCTGACTCTGCCCAGGCGAGTGTTCTTCAAATTCAGGAGCATATCTGTCCATCTCTCTTATAATATGTTCTGTTATGTTATGGCTGCGCCACTTGGCCTCTGGGATTTTCGTTCCCCGAGCAGGGATTGAACCCTGGTCCTTGGCAGTGAGAGCACAGAGTCCTAACCACTGGACCACCCCCCGACCAGGGAAGTTGCCGTCTTGCCATTTTCAAGTCCTGATTGGATGGTCCCCACCCGCCAGAAATCCGCACATAAGCTGAAAAGTCACAGGCTGATGGTATCACAAGAGCGCTTAGCAACTATCGCTAACTTTGGTTTAAGAGCAACTTTGCCTTTTAAAACCCTAACAGTGTGTCTCCATCTGTCATCTCTCTCCCGAGACTCCAAGAGGCAGAAGTTACAGCAAACATCATCCATTATGCAGACTGGTTTTGTTTTTTAATACTGAGAGGATTTAAATTCCAACTCGCCCACTGGTGGCGAAAAACAAGGAGGTTGTATCCTGCCAACACTTTGCTCACAGCTTACCCTGATCGGGATAGTTCCCCAGCATTCATGATAATGACATTATGAGCAGTTGACATTTCAGTCTTTTCCATCCACCCAGGTGCAATAACTACAGAAAACAAAAGCATTAAAAGAAATAACAATTATGGCTGAGGTATGGCTTCCTGCAGTCCCAGCACTGCTCTGACCTCGTGAACCCACCCGTGTGAGGGTGCTGAGTCACACTGCAGGGCCTCGAGGTGGCGGGCGGGGAGGACGTTCCAGTGCTACACGTGGACACTGTGCCCTGAACCCTTCCTAGGGCAGAAACGAATGGCCACAAAATTGGTGGCTAAACCAACAGAAATGTATTCTCTCATTGTTCTGGGGCTGGAAGTCTAAAATCAAGGCATGATCATGGCCAGGTCCTCTTGGGAGGCTCCTTGGAGCGTCCTTTCATGGCTCTTCCGGTTTTCAAGGCTTAAGTGTGCCCTGGCTATGTCTGCATCACTTCAGTCTCTGCCCTGTCACCCAGCATCCCAGCGTTTGCTGCCTCACACTCCCTGAGGCATCTCAACTCCTCCCCCATTTCATTTCAGAAAAGATAAAGTTCGTTGGAGTGAACAAGTAAACGAGGTCATGCAAATATCCTGGTCCTCATGAAAATCATTCATTCCCATCATTCCCCGCTGCGCCCCCCGCCCCAACAATTTACTCTCCACTGACAGCTCATGCCAGGGCTTCCCAGGTGGCTCAGTGGTAAAGAACCCACCTGCCAATGCAGGAAATGCGGGTTCCGTCCCTGGGTCAGGAAGATCCCCTGGAGAAGGGCATGGCAACTCACTCCAGTATCCTTGCCTGGAGGATCCCATGGACAGAAAAGCCTGGCGGGCTACAGTGCATAGGGTCACAAAGAGTCGGACACGACTGAGTGTGCATGCGTGACTCACGTCTGAACCAAATTTCTCTGATGGTTTCCCAGTCATTTCCCAACTTCAGCTCTCCCTTCACGCTTACCTGCTGGGCCCTGGTATTCTGTAACCAAAGCCATTCCTTCACCCCAGTCTATCATCTGTCTGTCTGATCTATCAATCATCTATCCATCTATGACACAATCTCTCTGCTTGGGCTCAAGGATCTCATTTGTCCCCAGTGGTTTACGCTTGTTCCTGTTCTTAATTATGTTTGTGCTAGGACTGTCCCACAGTTGCCCGTGGAAGTCCTGCACAGCTGGCTCAGGAAGTGAACATCTCTTTGATTCCTGTCTTAGCTCTTGCCTCCCATGTCTGACCTCCCAACCCTTACTGTTCCAAACCTCTTGTGGAGACCTTGCAGGACCCCACCCCCTACCACCAGGCCACGTAGCTTCCTCCTGAGACTGGTCTGCCTGTGTCCAAGGGTGGACGATAACCCCCACAGGCACGTGTGGCCCTGCTTCAGAGGACTTGGTTTTCACGGTTTGTGAGTTAACACAAATGAACATTTCCTAAGTAGCTACCACTTGATAGTTACAAGGAATCTATGCACAGAGAAAATGGGGGCCGAAGAGACTACTAGTCCAGAAATGTGGGGTCCATCACAGTCATGAATCAGGGGTGCTAGAAGTAGCATTGGAAGTCTTTTATGATGGCAAAGATTTTGTCTCAAATACCTACTCTAACCAGTGGTTTGTGGGTAGCCAGGGCAGTTGAGAATGGGCAGAAAGTCCTAGAGCTGGTGATGTCTCCATGGACTCAAGATGGGAGCCTGGAGAATGCAGTCAATTATTATTTCATCTTGAGCTCAGCTGCTTGTTTTCCAGAGAGTGGAAGAGACTTACGCAAAGTAACCCAGTTCTGTCCATCCAGATTTCATCTAATTCTGTGCTTGATGGTAACTCGTTTTGGGGGACTGTAGTAAATGACCACATCCCTTCCCTCTAGCTCTTTGGCAGCATCTGAAGAGACTGTGTCCTTGGATTCCAATACCTACTTGGACTGCCATGTTTGATGATGAATCAATCATCAAAGTTTTCATCACTGCAGAAATTCTAGAGTCCGAAGAAATGACCACCTCTCAGGAATTTGTATCTTTCCAGTACGCTAAGCTCCTGGTAGAGGTGAGCCACTAGAGGCAGACAGGGCTCCTGCCTGGAGCTCGGCCTTGGCTTGGGGTGGGTCCCTAAGACCCCTGGGGGTGCCCTGGTTGGCTTATTCTTCAGGCCAGGTGTATTCCTAAGAAAAATAACACCTTGCTTTTCCAAATTAGAATTTCTGACGAAGTGATGCATCAATAGGCAATTTTTTTTCTAAGTTTTTGCTCAACTGAATCTTTAACATTTTAATTTTTGGAATAAGTAATTATTTGCATGTAATACAAAATTCTAAAGATGCAAAAGTTACAGTGAAAAGCTTCTTAGCAATTCTTTCCTGCAGGTGTGCACCTCCTGCCCTCCCCGCACCCCCCCACACCCCACCCCACCCCCAAAGGCAGTGAGGGGTCTTTCATGACTTAAGCGTCAAGAGTTTCTCTTGGGGAATTTCACTCCCCACCCTCACCTAAGTGGCTTAGCAGAAAACTTCTCCCACCTCCTGAGAGGAGTTGGGGGAAACACATATGTCTCCAGGCAGTCATGTCTCTGGGAATGTTTGAGGTACCTTGTAAACAGTAGGTGCTGCAGCTCTCTTTGGCTAGCTGAGACCGTGTAGGAACTTGAGCGCTGCACTTCCGAATCTTCTGATCTTTCAGAATAAGCTAGAGGAGCATGTGTGTTCTACAGTGTGAAAGTCTTCTGTAGTAATTCAAGTCGTAAAACTCAGTATGTGGATCAGAGTCAGCAAGCTGGAGGTTGAACTTGTTTTCAGCTAGTCGGTTTATACCCAGTGTTCCCAATGGCAGAAATACTACTGACATCCCCACCCAGCCCTATCCAGCCTGGGTCTCATCATTAGTAATCATCTAAAGCTCCTAGGTACTTCTCAGCAGGAAGCCCATGTGCCCTGCTCAGGACCAGCCAGGACTCTTCAAAAAGGCTGAGCTGAGGCTGGGACTCCTGGCTTCTCACACAGTGCCCCTCCCCTCTCCCGCAGCACTTCCTGCCAACTGCATGGTTGTGTGTCTGAATTTTCCAGGACAGTGAAGCCAGGGGAGACCATCAGATTCCACATACAAGGCATCCCAACAAAAACTGGACTCAAGAAACTTCTCATCAAGTTTAGTTCCAATAAGGTGAAAGAGGTTCCTGCTGAGAAGACTGTTCTCATCACCAACTAGACTTTGCCTGATGCCCCGGAAGTGGCAGCTGTGATGGGTTCTGAGCCTTGGTTGAACATTTCAGCATTTCTTGCCTAGGGATTTTTGTTTAGTCACTCAGTGGTATCTGACTCTTTGCGACCCCATGAACTCTAGCACCCCAGGCTTCCCTGTCCTTCACCATCTCCTGGAGTTTGCACAAACTCATGTCCATTGAATTGGTGATGCCATCCAACCATCTCAACCTCTGTCATCCCCTTCTCCTCCCACCTTCAATCTTTCCCAGCATCAAGATCTTTTCCAATGAGTCAGCTCTTTGCATCAGGTGGCCAAAGTATTGGAGCTTCAGCATCAGTCCTTCCAATGAATATTCAGGGTTGATTGCCTTTAGGATTGACTGGTTTGATCTCCTTCCTATCCAAGGGAATCTCAAGAGTCTTCTCCAGCACCATAGTTTGAAAGCATCAATTCTTTGGTGCCCTTCTTTATGGTCCAACTCTCACATCTGTACATGACTACTGGAAAAACCGTAGCTTTGACTATACGGACCTTTGTCAGCAAAGTGATGTCTCTGCTTTTTAATATGCTGTCTACATTTGTCATAGCTTTTCTTCCAAGGAAACCTTAGATATTAGCTTTCAGATAATTAGATTTTATTACTTATTAGATCTCAGATGATCAGGTTTGATTACTCATATGAGGGCAGATTCAAGAGCTAGCTGGGTGAAAGATAGCATTCAAAGGCCAACCAACCACAGCAGCACAACCACTGGGCCAGGTCACGTGGAGTCACAGGGTCACCTTGTTAACGTAGAAATGTCCAGCTTGGGTCCCAGAGCCCTGCCCTGCCACCTTGCGTTTTGGACCATGGCTGTCTGATCAGAACCAAAGATGTCCACAGCCCCAGAGGCCCTCCCTGGACCCTAGGCTATCAGAAGCCCTGAGCTGCTGTCCACTCGCCCCGTGAGAAGTCCCAGTGCACAGCAGCCCCGGAAGCAGCAACTGACCAGAGCCTTCTGCCCACCCTGGCTGGGCCTGCTGAAGGTATCTTCTCTCTCCGCTGTGTTTGCCTGAAGTCCGAGGACTTCTGCCCCATGCCTCACTCCTACCTCTCCTTCCTCCCCGAGGGGGCCTGAGGGCCAGCAGGGGGACAGGGCCTTTCCTACAGACCTCAGCACACACCAAGCCCGGGCCCGAACCAGACGCAGGACTGAGGACCACGTGCTGTCTGCTTGCCTTTGACTTTTGACAACTTCAGGCAACTTAAAATGGTGACACCTGAAGCCAAAATTCATGACCCCTGCCTGCGCTTCCCCACGGCTGGTGGGCCTTCGAGGCACCTGCAGCACAGGGGCCATTTCCAGTCTTCCACATGGAAGAAGCCCCAGCCCCCGGTGATGGTGGTGGGTGAGCCAGTGTCCCACCTACTTGATCATGGTAAGTTAAAATCAAGAAACTTCAAGGGGGCTGACACGGGGCATGGGGAGGGACGGGGGAAGATGGTGAATGGCTCCACCCCTCCTGGTGCAGGAGCCTGCCTACCTGTTCCCTCCAAACAGCCTCTGAACCTTCTCCAAGGAAGCCACAGGCTCCTCACTTTGTTCTTATCCAGATTCTTATCCACTCTTAAGATCCCAAACATCCCCCTCCGCACCCCAGCTCCTCATGCCAGCAGGCCCATCCCAGGCCCCTGCCCAGCTGAGCAGGGTCAGCCCTGCGTCCCCCGATGCCCCCAGACCCGAGCTTCCCTTTTCAAGAACGCCTGCCCTTGTGAACCACCTTGGACGTGGCCCTAGACCAGTCAGTGAATTTGCTGATCCTGTTGCTTCAGTTCCTCCCTCTCATGGTCAAGGAGGTTAAAATCTATTGCCCTGTACCTCCCACTCACTCCTTGACCCCCAGGGATAAAGCCGCCTTAGTGACCCCATGGGCCTCAACCTCAGGGTGCAAAAGCAGGCAGGCCAGCCAGAAGGGCCCTGACTTGAACCAACTCCAGGAAAAGAAGGGGGTTAAAGAAGGGTGACCCATCCTGACCTTTGGATTAAAGAAGAATCCCAAGGAGTGCCCCCATGAAGGCTCCCGCCTAGCCCCCCACCTCATCTGACTGATGCTAGTGGCCCTGTATGGTGGGCCTGGAAGCAGAGCTGTGAGCAGGAGCACAGGGACCTGGAGAGATGGCCTTGGCCTGGTGGCCCAGCCCGGGAGGGAGAGCCCCCCTCCCTCGGGCAGGGGTCTGTCCCTTCCTGGGGGGTGGGGTGGTGCTCCCAGAAGGAGGCACCTCCTTGTGCCAACACAAAGCCCTTGTGTTACCTGCAGCTCTTCTCTGGGTGCTGCCCTCCCGAGACTCGCTCAGATGGTCAGTGGACATTTAACTAAACCCCAATGCCTTCGAGATGACCATGTGGTCCTCCACGTCACTTTTCTCTTTCTGTGAACAAGCTTCTTAGTGTCTTATGCTGGGACCATGTGGGAACTTGGAGAGCCGTCTGATCCTCTGAACTTCCCAGGTCAAGGCACTGTCTCTTTCTGGGGTCAAGCTTCTTTGTTCTGGACCCCGCTGGGGACGCCTGCTCCTCCCTCTAAGGCCATAACCCCAACTGGACACACTCTGGCAGAGGGGCCATGTAGCACCGTGTGGGCTGAATGAGAGATATTTTATGTGAAATTTGCAGGAAATTCAGAAGTGGAGACCTGGGCTCTAGAGTCAAGGACCTTCAGTTCTGGGCACTCTTGGCCCAAATGTCCACAGTAGATGCTCCATCAATGCTTGGCGCATAAAAGGTGAGTTTTCTTTCTGCTGGAAATACCATGGGGAGAAAATCCCAAGACAAGGGTGTAGCTATGTGACACTTGTCTCCTGGGCCACAAATGGGAGAGAAGAGGCTTAGAGATGTCCTCAAGGTGACCTGAGAGGCAGGAAGCTACCCAGGGGTCTAGACTGGGAGCTCCATGAAGACACGAGACTCTGGCAGCTGAGGTGGATCAGAGAGCTTTTTATTCAAACGAAGAGGTGGAGGCTTGTGCCTGGCCTCCCTCCCTGCAGCCCTCAGCTTGCTCTGACATTAGTCGCCCAGTGGTCAGTTGGGGGTTAAGCAGATTATCACACTGGCGACAGCCACCACGGAGAGAAGGCCACTGTGGTTGCTGGTGCGAGGCTACGAGGCTTAGGGTTGGGCAGGTGATTCCCACACGGCCCAGGTGCCCCTCCCAGGACACAGCGTGATGTGTCTAGTGTGGAGGGAGATGGGCTCAGCGAGGAGAGGGGTCGGGTCTGGGTCCTACTCTGTGTGGGTGAAAGGCCTCCACATCCACCAGTCTGAAAGCAGAAGTGGCTTTGGGCCTGGTGGGTACCTCTGCTTTCAGGCCATGACGGCCAGAGGAAGACAGTTTCAAGCCTGTTATGCAGGGACATTTCTCAGAGGCCCTGTGGTTCAGCACATGCCTTTGACCTGGGGCTGGGACTCAGCAGAGACCCCTTAAGCTGTCCGCAAACAGTGACCAGTGACCCCTCTCTCCTTCTAACCACGGCCTCCTGGGGACTCCAGGGGTTGGGACAGCTTTCCTTCCCCAGCGTGGAGTCTCTTGGGTGTACAGTCCATCAAGCCTGCGCCTTGGATGCTTTTTTGGGTAAGGATAAAAAGCAGGCCACTGTAGTCACACCCTGCCTAGATGGTGAGTTAACAGGCTTCAGAGCCCCCCGGGGTCCCTTATGTGGCTGTTAATAAATATTAAAGCTGATACGAACCCAGAAAAGAGGCCTACGGCCTGGGTGTGGAAGGCCCCATGCCCTGCCAACTGCTCTATCAACGCCAGAGTCCTGCTGTCGCCCTCTTGTGAGACATTAGAGCTGGGATGAGGAAAGAAGCGGCCCCTCTGCAAGAAAACCCAGAGCCTGGCAGGTTACTGGGGGTGGACGGCAGTGTCTCTCTGACAATTGCCACCTTTACGGAATGCCCAAGGGTGCCCTCCCAGAACTAGGCCATTACCTGGCCCTCCTTTCTTACCCACAATCACCACGGGGCACCAACCCTCTGCTGGACTCTGTGAAGATGCTGCTTCAGCTGCTATGAGAACAGGGATCGTGAACCCAGGACGCACTGCTCAGGCCCTCAGGAATGATCACGGACACTTCAGGCTTCACATGGGATGACCAGGGTCCCGGCTCAGCCTGGCAGTGTGGGAAGGTCTGTATGTGTGACAGGGGGCCTTCCTGCTTCTTAATTGGCAGGCCCTGGCCACCATCCATGGTTTGAGAGAGACGCCCCAAGAAAGGACACTGTCTTGGGAGAACAGGCCTAAGACTCTCAGGCCAGATTTTCTGGTCAGATCTGCCCATGTGGGTGGTTAGACTCTTTTCAGGAGGGACAGTTAAACGCAGTTCTCATGGGGGAGGTCGGAGTTCCAGGAGCTCTACCCAGGTTGTCCCTCTGCCCCTCCACCGGGAGCGGACAGATTCTTAGCCCCAGGACAGGCCACCTCGGAGCGGACAGAGGCTTCTGGTGTCTGTGGAACGCGAGCTCAGTTTGGGTGCTGCTGTCACAACTCAGGCTCGTGCCCAAGCGTGCCTGTCCCACACGTGTGGGGCCCCCTCTCAAACCAGGCTGGAGCCCGGAGGTAGCTAAGGCCGCCATGGCTGTCTCCTGTACGGCAGGCACGGGGGTTGGGGCGGGTAGCCCTTTGTGGGGAGCGGCCACGCCTGCCCAGGCCCATCTCTGCTGATGCTGGGGTCCCCCCCAGGTTCCCAAGGCCAGCCCTGCTCTGTCCTTCCATCACTGCCTCACAGCCTTAGTTCCCAAAAGCCAGGAGCCTGGGCCCCGACCTTCTCAAGAGAAGACAGACACCCCAAGAAGGGACAGAGGCAAGTTCTTTTCTGCCCCTGGGCTGCCCTGTTCGGAGCTTCCTTTTCTGGGTGGTTCTGTGCAGGCTGAGAAGCGCGCCCAGCCTCGGAGGATGGTTCCTGACCACCCCTCACGGGGTGGGGAGCTCAGAGCAGGTCTCTCGTCTGCCTCCACCGTGCTGCGTCCAGCCCACCGCCTGGCCTGGCCCGGCGTGGGGACAGGGACGGGCTCCGCGGTCAGGAGCGGGGGGGAGCGCGCGGGCGCCCAGGCCCAGGCGCCGCCGGCCCCGCCCCGCAGCCTCACTCGTCGACCACCTCCGCGAAGTCCTCGTCCTTCGGCTCCTCCGACGGCTCCTCCGTCGTCGTCTCCGTGTTCTCCGTGTCCGACACCGAGGACACCTGTCGCACCCAGTCTCTGCCGCTGAGCGGCTTTGGGTGACGCGGTCCAGAGAATGGGTTGAACCAGTTCAGGGAAAAGCCCCCGCCGAAGGTCTCCTTGACCGACTTCCAGCTGCCCCTGCGTTCCCTGCGCTGCTTCTTTCGTTGGAGGCGCTCGATGCCCTGCGGGGAGAATGGGATACAGCGGGTCAGCGTGCAGAGTGCCGAGGCCCAGGGCTGGGGGCTCCTCAGAGGGCGGGGGGCGGGGGCGGGGGGGAGAGGGGGGGGG
>SJYX01023564.1:177842-250105 GCA_006410675.1 Oreotragus oreotragus | reverse complement strand
AAAAATTTTTTTTCCTTTTGCAACAACATGGATGGACTCTAACTTGAAATAACTGGATTCACTAAGTCAGGTAAGTCAGAGAAAGAAAAATAATGTATGACATCACCTCTATGTGGAACCTTAAAAACAAACCCAAGCTAGTGAATATAGCAACAAAAAAAGAAACAGACTCGTAGATACAGAGGACAAATTAGTGGTCATCCATGGCGAGAGGGGATGGAGAAGGCAGTGGCACCCACTCCAGGACTCTTGCCTGGAAAATCCCATCGACGGTGGAGCCTGGAAGGCTGCAGTCCATGGGGTAGATCACGACTGAGCGACTTCACTCTCACTTTTCACTTTCACGCATTGGAGAAGGAAATGGCAGCCCACTCCAGTGTTCTTGCCTGGAGAATCCCAGGGACGGGGGAGCCTGGTGGGGTCGCATAGAGTCGGACGTGACTGAAGCGACTTAGCAGCAGCACAGGGAGAGGGGAAGGGAGAGGAGCAATATAGGGGTAAGTTATTAAGAGGTACAAAATACTGTTTATAAAATAAGCTACAAGGATATATTATACAACACAGGGAATATAGCCAGGATTTTGTAATAACTATAAATGGAGTATAACCTTTAAAATTTTTGAATCACTATATTTTAACATATAATACATCAATTACTCTTCAATGAAATTTTTTAAATTAAAAATAAAAAGAGGGGGACTTCCCTGGTGGCCCAGTGGTTAAGGATCTGCCTTTCAACGAAGGGGACACAGTTTCAATCCCTGGTCTGGGAAGAAACCACATATCACGGGCCATGCGCCACAACTACTGAGCCCACAGCGAAGAGTAGCCCCAACTGTCCATAACTAGAGACAGCCTGCGCACAGCAATGAAGACCCAGTGTGGCCAAAGAGAAAATAAACAAGTTAAAAAGTAAAAATAAAAAGAGAGCCCACAGAACGATACTCAGCCTCCTCAGCAAGCTTGTAAAAATGTTCCAGACAGAGCCTGGCCTGCCCACCAGACGAACTTCCTCAGAAGTGAAGTGGACAAAGATCCACGAGTGTCTGTCTGAAGAAGAGAAAATACTCCAAATGAATCTGATGCAAAAGAAAGGCAGAGGGGGGCTTCCCTGGCGGTCCAGTAGTTAAGACTGTGCTTTCACTGCAGGAGGCACGGGTTTGATCCCTGGTGGGGAACTAAGATCCCACATGCCACACGATGGCCAAATAATTAAACGAACAAACAAAAAGATAAAAAAAGAGAAAGGTTGAAGATCTGGACCATCAGGTTCAGAGGAGCCAGTGGGGTTTCTTTTCCCTGGTAGGACCCACTTTTGAGTTCTGTGTGGATTTCAAGGTGTCCTGGACGCAGAGATCTTAAGCTAGAGGGTTGTGGAGGGAGCAGTGATACCCACTCCCCACTCAAGCCAACAGGAATGGTTGGCTGATTCCTGGTAAGAGGGCAACTGCCTAAACCAGCATTTCTAGCAGGCAGTGTGTGACTTTGGCCTTTCAGGCCTGATCAGCCTGGGTGCCACATGAGCAGTGATCTATAAACCAACTGATCAATGCCCCAGAATGAATGAACCAGGACTATGGCTCCCCAGGAGACGGAGAGGCATCCCCAGGTGCATGCTCTGTAAGGACTTGGCTGAAGCCCACAGAGGAAGAGCAGGAGGTCCCTGCATCTCAGACATAGAAAATTGGAGTTGCTGCAGCCCACGCAAACGTGCCCTCCTTGGAGACAGCTGAACAACTCTCTCCTCATCAGCAGTTTCACATGTTTTTAGTGCAACCCACAATAGGAAATGGGCTTCCTTGGTGGCTCAGTGGTAAAGAAAATGGCAGCCCACTCCAGTATTCTTGCCTGGGAAATCCCACAGAGCCTGGCGGGCTATAGTCCATGGGGTCACAAAGAGTTGTGACAACTGAGTGACTGAACGATAAAACAGCAATAGGGAATACTATTCTGTTGCAGCCTACCACACACACACACACATACCAAAGTTTCATGAAAATACATCTTTTACAAGGTGTAAGGCATTATTTTTTATCTCTGTTTAAAAAATGCTGTTGCAAACCAATAAACTGATCTCGCACATGAACAACTGTGCACGTGCTCTGAAAAGCACAGCTTCGCCAGAGCTAGCATTCTCTAGAGCCACAACAGACCAGACACCATCCTAACATCCACATCCATTCCTCTCTGAATCCTCAGAGCAACCTTTTGAGTTAGATGATCTCAGAGCTAAGGTTCTCTAGAGACACAACAGGCCAGATACCACCCTAACATCCACATCCATTCCTCTCTGCAATCCTCAGAGCAACCTTGGGAGTTAGATTATCTCCGGGATTTCACAGATGAGCAGAGGCTTAAGCAAACTACTGCTTAAGGTCACAGGAAGGAAGGAGTTGAGCCAGACCGGAACCAAAGACGGAGGGCCCAAGGACCCATCATCACACCTCAGCTGCAGAAATTCAGAGCATCTTTTACGTCCATGTCAGAGTGTGTATCTTCATCCTAAAGGTTTTTGCAAACACTATCCTAGCGACATTGTTCATAATTCCATGGATCAGGTATTCTGCAACATTGTTCATAACTCCTTGGATCAGTGTCCTCAGCTCCCACCAGCACAGATGAGGGATCCCTGGGGCTCACTCTGCTTTGCTAGTATAATTGCAAAGCTCGAGTTATCAATGATTTTTTTTTTGGAGTGAGAGGATGGGGGAAATGGAAGTCTTCAGTTTGGGAACGTAGATTTGTTTACTTGCTCAATTGTGTCCAGCTCTTTGCAAACCCATGGGCTGTAGCCCACCAGGCTCCTCTGTCCATGGGATTTTTCTGGCAAGAATACTGAGGTGGGTTGCCATTTCCTTCTCCAGGGGATCTTCCCGGAGATCAAATTTGTGTCTCTTGCGTCTCCTGCATTGGCAGGCAAACCCTTTACCTCTGAGCCAGGGAAGCCTGTAAACTTGTGAATGGGTTATTTTCATTTCAGTGACTCCATCATCCTCTATTAGGTGATTCTCAGGCAGATATGTATTTAAAAGATGCAAGAAAAGGCCGCATGGGGGTCAAGGTCCACAGACAGAAACCAAAGGCTAGGACACTCTTGTGTCTGCCCCCAGCCTCACTCACTCGCTGGCCACCGCTCCCGCTGGGAGGGCCCTGGCTCCACTCTCTTCCGTCTTCTTCTGGGATGGCTCTTCACCGAAAGGGCCCTCTTGGTGCAGAAACCAGTGGGTCGGATCACTGGGCAGGTGAATAGGCTGGCTCCCCTTCAAACACTTTCCTTACTTTCTCAGCACTCACTGGCCGGGGAGGCTGCCGGGTATGAGTGAAGAGGGGCTCACAGCGGGCAAAACCCCAGCTAGCACCATGCTGACACCAGCAGCACCAGGACCACATCATCGGCAGGCCTGTGGGTGACCCCTGTAGCCCCTAAGTGGATTCTCAGACTTGAACACGGGTCAGCGTCACCTGGAGGACTGTGAGCATCCAGATCGCTGCTCCCCAACCAGTTTCTGATTCAGCAGGTCTGGAGTGGCACCTGGGAATCTGCATCTCTGTTAAGTCCCCAAGGAGATGCAGCTGCTGCTGGTCTATGGACCACACTTGGAGATGCACTGCCTCAGTACATCCCTCAGCAGGAAGATTCTCAAGAGGGATTCTAGCAAAATCTTCCTCTCTTTAAATATCTTTGTTAACTAAGGGCCCCTTCTAGGTTGGAATCCCTCACTTCTATGGGCTAGGTCACTGTGTAGGCTTACGTACTACAAGCTTTGAAGTGAGAAAAACATAAAACCCATCAGCCTGGCTGAAAGAACCCAGCCCAGCCTTCCAAGGTCTGGGGTTTCTGTGTGATACTGACCTCACATAAGTGTTCAATAAACACTGTCTAATTTACCTCATGAGGAAGGTGGGTTTTACAAGCTAGTAAGTCAAGATGTCTCACTTTGCGTTCTTCCATGAAAAAAGTATTACAAAGATGAAATAGTACATGACTAGAAGGAGACGAAGCACATGCATTTCTACCCACGTCTACCTTGTGCATGATGTCACCAAGCCCATGTAAATATGCAGAGAATTGCTTGCTCCTAAGCTTTTTGCATGTTCAGTCTGGTTGCTACGAAAACAGACCAGAAGTTGATAGGTGGGAAGGAGTCATCAGTCCAGCTGATCAAGTCACCTTCCTCTTTATTTTCCCTTTCCACTCCTCAGAGCCCACATTCTGGAAGACCGTGGCTACTATTGGCTCATTTCTCCACGTGTGCACCATTCAGGGCTGTCCGGACTCCTGCACCGAAGCAAAAGGCTGGGTTGCCTTTGTGTAGAGATGTCCTTCTTGATCTGCCATCCCGGAAGACCGAGGAGGGCTTGGGGTTGCCTGTTTTTTCCTGGGAGGATGCCAGGCGGAAGCTCAACCACCGTGCTGCAGAGAACAGCCACATTCCTCATCGCTGGCTGCTGCTGCTGCTTACTCACTAAGTTGTATCTGACTCCATGGACTGCAGCCCACCAGGCTCCTCTGTCCATGGGATTTCCCAGGCACGAATACTGGAATGGGTTGCCATGCCCTTCTCCAGGGGATCTTCCCGACCCAGGGATCAAACCTGTGTCTCTTGAGTCTTCTGCACTGGCAGGTGGATTCTGTACCACTGAGCCACCTGGGAAGCCTCCACTCACTGGGTTCCTGGCAAAATATTCTCCATCTCAACAAGATAAAAATAGGAAGAACACAGGGAGTTTGGGGATATTTCCTATGTCCTGAGTGCAGCTCTTCACTCTGGCTTGAGAACTAGGGAGCATTCATTCTTTCAGCCAAAGGGCTTGTAAAAACCCAGAGACAGAATCACACTGGATGTCAGAAGGAGACTCTCTGGGAAAGATATAGGTGGTTCGCTCAGGTGTAAACAATGAGTTTCTATTTTGAGGACTTCAAAACAAAATTCAATATATCTTTAGCATGATCTACTGTATTCCTTAGAAATTCCATGGGGAGAAGCACCGTGATTCATTAAAAAAAAAAAAAAATGCCCTTGACGATGGGGTATTTTGGGGCCTTCAAATACTTGACAATATTCCCTGAGTCCTACTCTCTCTTCCCTGGCAAAAGGGAGCATAGCAAAAGCACGCTCTCCCCCCAGGGATAGATCCTTGAGGGAACACAGCAGAGTGAGGGCTTTATAAAATGCTCTAGGGTCATTCAACAACCACATTTCTTTCATTAGCATAAGGGGTGGGGTTGGTGTAGTGGGGGAAGCACATAGGGAACAAATTCTAGGGACTAGATTTAAAAACAGGATTGAGAGAAAAAAACCCAAACTGCAGGCTTGACTATAGCATAAACAGCACAGCAGAGGCAGGTCAAAGCTAACTGACTCAGAAAAGATTGCTAAGAAAAGGGTTCTTTGCTTAAACATCTGAGGGGTGGTGCAAAGCACCTCAAAGCCACATCCCAGGATGTGTGTGGAAGTTCCCAGTCATTTCCTCTGACTTCACTTTGCTTTCTGTTGGGTGGGCCGAGGAAAGAAAGGTCTCTCTCCCAGGCCCAACTGGAGAAGCAAATTTTGCAGACCTGATGAGTTTTCTTTCTGTTCCAACTGGGAATCCACAAGCAACAGGGAAGGGACTCAGGCTGCAGAAAGAGCCAGAGAGAGGCCCGGTGGAGCCAGTTTGTCCGAAAGATGGCTGTAAACATCCTTTAGAGGTGATGATGCCAAAGGGAGCATGCACAAATGCCCTTGAAAAGTGATGAAAGAAACGCCCAAACAGCACATCCATGTTGACTGGACCATTAGCTCCACCCAAGGGGTGACTCCGTGAGAGACGGGGTGCTCAGCCAGAACAGGTTTTGGAAAAATTTTATTGCGTTTGGTTTCCATGTGGAAGCACTGACAGAATTGAAGAGAGGCAGCATGTTCCACTTACTTTTCTGAAAGATCACACAGCTAGACGAAATCTCTGCCCACCCCGGGCTGATTTCGTGAACCTCACCCCAAAACCCGCCCCAAGCAGAAGATTAAAAAAAAAAAAAGGTTTGTGGTGATTATTTAAAAACAATTCCCCGTGTGAGACAGTCGGCAGTCAGATTTCTGTGACTTCCATGTTTAACGCGCGTTTCCCAGCCCCTCACCTCCCCTCGCGGTCTTCAGGCCTTCCCTCCTTCGAATTAGACTCAACACACAAGTGTGCAGATGGAAACACCTGTCAGTCTCGGCGCCGCAGGCTTAGGAATCTGCCGGTTCCACTGGACAGGTGGGTATCTCTCAACTTGGTAATGGTGCCTTCGCATCAGGGGCAGCCCACGCAGGTCCACGGACTCCCAGGTTAAAATACGGACAAGACATGGAGACGTGCACATTTATGGGTCTAAAACATCCGAAAGTAAACCCACTGCAGAGATCTACAAAAATGAGGAAGGAGGCGGTCGACGGTGGGGCTGTGGCTGGTTCGCTTGGCAGTAACACTGCTGAACGGACACCATGCTAGGAGAGCGAGGGAGGTGGGACGCTCAGACGGGAAGCAGAGGGAATAAAAGAAACGTAGCTCGCCTGAAGCTGCGTCATTTTCTTCTCATGATTGTGTAAGGCATTTTGAAATGGAAAAACTTCTTTCCTTCACATTCTTCCAAATGATCAGTTGGAATATAACCAGTGATTCGGAATACAAATAAAACCCCTTTCATCTCCACCCCCCCACCCTCAAAATCATTCTACGCACTCAGAGCCCACAAGGTACAAGGCAGGCAACTGATTCTGTGAATTCAGAGGCAAATCGCGTTCTCACGGGGCACGAGGCTGCTGTGGTCAAGGACCCTTCTTAGGGCTCCAGCCCTGATCTTGGGCCTCCCAGGCCACAAGGTGCGAGCATCCATCTTCAGCGAGGTTTTAAGTCCCATCCAGGCACCTGCCACTGCCTCCTGGGCAGCGGGAGGTCACAGGCCCGCTTGGCTCTCTCCTATGGGTCCCCCACCAGGCATCTGCGCCCGTCCACGCACAAGCCTCACAAGTCAGTTAGTACAAGGGGGCGTGGCCTGGAGACAGTGGCCTCCACGTTAGTCATGCCAGACAGACAGCAGAGAGGAAACCAGAGGCCAGAGAAGTGATTTTAAATAGGGAAAAAAGGAAAGCAGCTTCGGTCACCGAAAAATAGAAAGGATGATCTTTTAAAAAATAAAAACCGTGGGGACTTTTTTTTTTTTCTCTGCAATGTTCAGCCATTTCACTTGAGACATTAAAAAAAAAGTTTCAGAGTAGTTGTGTTGCTTTTTCGGTTTAGACATTCATGAGAACGGATCGGACGGTGGTGCTGGGATGCGGTTTGTGTCTGAGTGGCAATGCTGCTCAGCGTCCTTCAGACCACATACTGGTACGGGTCTGCCTTCCCTTGGTCTGGCGTGGCAAAGGGGCTGGCCCAGCCTAGAGAGAAGGGGTGGCCAAAAACGGCTTTCATGTTCATCCATTTTGTTTTTTTAGCCCATCTTCTCTCTTCCTTTTTCAATTGTTCTATTCCCTGAAAACAAGAACAATCATACTTTCAGTCAAGCACTTTACTGCTGTGGTTTTTGGGGGAGAGAAATCCATTAGCTTGAGGTGAATGGAGTAAATGCTTCCTTTTTAAAGCCATGAAGTTTATCTACATAGTACATTTTTTTTTCTTCTCTTTCTCTCATAAAAAGTGCTAAAGACAAAAAGGAATCATCATTTTCCTTTTGGGTGGGCACACAGGCACGTCTGTGTAAGTCCCTCCAGGCAGGAAGGGACACGTAAGAAAGTCAGCAGGCCCCGAAGCTGCTGCTCCTAGTCACGCAATCCGGTGTTGTGTTAAATCCCAGTGCCGAGCTGTGTGTGGGAGCACTCTGAAGGCTGGGGCGCGGGGAGCCTCAGCTCGTAGGGAGCTTGAGCTCGTGAGAGCCAAGCATCGGTTTGTGGGAACTCTGAAGCTGCTATGACCACTTTGCAGACAAAAAAAAAAGGACCAAGTGAAACGACTGCTCTGGCACAGTCTGTCCCGCTGGCCGGGGAGGCCAAGGAGCGCCCGGTGTAGGGGGGCTGGCCAGGTGCAGCGGAGGAGGTGAACAGGAGGAAGAGGTCAGCACAGAGGAGGAAGGAGAGAGATTAGTACAGGTTAGAGGGGCCACACCGGCAGACCGCTCAGCCTCGGCCGCGGCCAAGGCCCTCCTGGGCTCCTCTGGGGACAAATGTGACCCGAGGCAGCCTCAGCAGTTGTCACGGAGCCCACACCACCCCCAGCCAAGTCTCGCAGGAAAGACGAGCTGGGGGAGCAGGTCAGTCCCTTCCTGTCCCCTTCTCCGAAGGAGCTGGCGAGCGGCTAGAGGACAAGGCGGAAGCAGCTTGGCAGGAGCCCAACCGGGGGTCTATCTGGTGGTCTCTGTGAGGTGGAAGAACGGGGCGGGCCCGAGGGGACAGCCCAGTCCAACTCTGTTCACAGCCTAGGGCCCTGGGACCACACCATACTGGTCAAGGGCAGGACGCCCCTGCCAAGCACGGCAGGCCCTCGACTCCTCTCTCCCTTCCTTTCAGCGTGGCTCCCTTTAGGAATGGCCTTGAGGGGGAAGAACGACTAGGATCAGGGCCATGATTTGCCTTCCGACCCACCCAGGCCGCATCCTGTGTGGCCCAGCGGCGTCCCGACAGCCGGTGGGGCCAGACGGCCACCTCTGGGTTCCCTGCAGGTCTCACACACAGAAGCTGGTCTGTGTGCTGCACAGACACATGGCTGGATGAACCCCATTGGCTACCATTTTTAGACACTCTTTTATAATGGTACTAATAGTTAGAAAAAAAGGTGCTGAGAGGCACGCAACCTTCTAAGCCACCGGGAACTGCCCCAGATCCCAATGATGGTGCCTTAGCAGCCGGCACACTGTCCTCCTCTGCACGCTGAGTCTCCACACCCTCAGGGGTGGGGCCGCAGCAGCAGTGAAGGCTGAGTCTTCCTATGAGCCTCCAGCTAAGGCTGACTACCCAACCGGCCAACATCCCCCCCGCAGACCCCGAGGTGACTGTTGAGGATGGACTCACGAGCTCCCCCCAGAACTCAGGGCTGCCCCTTCCGCCTGGGGGCCCTCACCGAGACCCCAAAGCCAAAGAGGGAAGAAATGCCCACATCGCAGCCACGGACTGGCCACCAGGAGGCTTCTGGATGCCTTAGGAGGGTTTACAGGTAGCGGCGGTGGTGCCAGGCGTGTGGGCTCCAGCAGTTTCGAAGCTCCCAGAGGAGGAGTTGTGAACGGGCGGAAGGAGGGGCAGGCGGGAGGCCGCAGATGGGGACCAGAACCGGCCTTGCGCCCACTGCTCTGGGGGCCCCCGCTGGGCTGTCTCCTGACCCCACTCTCAGGATCGGATCGTGAAGACGCTTTCACTGGGAAGCTGACCCTGCCTGTGCCAGGCAGGTCAGGGCACCCTTTGTCCATCACCCTTCTCCAGGCCTGTGGCCGCTAGACAGGAAGGGCACCCCAGTGCCTTACAGAGTGACACAGAGCTGTGGACAAGACTGAACCATCATGGGAGGCAGAGGTGGGGCTCGTAACAGAGAGGCTGCTGGGCCCCATACCTGTGTGACACGAGTGCCCAGGTCTGACCTGCAGGCAGCCCCCCACCCCCCAGCCCCAGCCGTGGAGGGAGTGGCGGCAGGCTGCCCCCGTGCTCACCGTCTCATCCGTGCAGATGGAGTGCACCTGGGTCCCGAACATGACGGACGTGAAAATGAGGAAGAGCAGCCCCTCGAAGCAGAGCAGGATGAGGAGGATCACTGTGGTGGGTGGCGAGAAGGAGCTGCACTCTGAAAGAGAAGGGACACGTGGGGCTCGGGGCTCCACTCTGCCTCTGGCCCCGCAGGACCGGGTTCCTCGCTGGCCTCCAGGGCCCCGCACCAGCCCCCAACACCATGAGCTCGCACTAACACCCCGTCACAGCCCATGCGTCAGGAGTCGCCTGCTTCCTTCCGCCCTTGTCTGATGTCTGCCCCGCCCGCTCCACCCCCCAGGCTCCAGGAGGGCAGGGACTTTCTTTTCGGCCATCAGCCTTGGAGCGATGCCTGACAACAAAAGAATCTGGGCGAGAGGTTGGGGCATTCTGAGCTTTAGTTTTCCTTTCTGTATTGTGGAACAGTCGAGGGTTCGCAAGAGGAATTCTGCCCGACTCCACCTCGGCCCAGCATGAGCAAGTGGATGCTGCTCCCAGACAGGGGTGCCGTGCTTCCTGATCCCCTACAGCTGCCCCGGAGTGGTGGCCTGGCCACCATCCTGGCACAGCTGCAAGCACCCTTCTCATGGGCTGCCCATGGAACTGCAAGTGGAGTCTGGGGAGGTGGGAAGCAGATCGAGGGAAGGTGGAACTGCCTCCTTACCCTTCTCTGAACATCAGTTCAAGATGCCCTCATCCTGGGGGATTCTCTTACATGAGCTGGATGCCCCACTGATCCAGGGCTGAGCAGAGATGGTATTAACTGCACAGACAGCCTGTACTCTGGGGACTGTCTGGCACCTCCCCTGCCCTGAGATCAGAGGAACTGGGGGCCTCAAGCCACCTCCATCAGGAAATCCACTGATGGAAGAAATCCACTCCATCTGGACTGACCACAGACAATCCAGAGCATGCAGGTAAGACCCTGGGTGGTGGAGTCTTCCAGACAGGGTAGGAAAAGCCTGCTCCGGACTAAGGCCTGAATCACAGGCCCTCTCTTCTTAGCCACGTGACAGGGTAACTTGCTCAACCTCTGTGAACACCGACACTTTGGTCATCTGCCAAGTGGGGGGAGTATCTCGCCTACCCTGCAGGCTTGTTACAAGGTTGAGATAAGGCCCTGCTGACAGTCTCCTGTGCATTAAGTGGGAACATGGAAACAGTGGTCCCAGCCTACTCCATTGCCCCACCAGCGGCCCTCAGTACTCTCAGCACTGCACACGTCTCTTCCTAAGGGCATGAACTCTACTGCGAGGGCCCCACCCTCATGACCTCTTATGAAGAAATACCAGAGAGCTTGCTTTTTCTCTCTCTCTGCTGGGTGGGGACACATGAGGATAGGGCCATTTGCAAGCTGGAAAAAGGGTCCCTGCAAGGGACGGAATTGACTGGTACCTTGATCTTGGACTTTCCAGACTCTTGAACTGTGAGAAATAAATGCTTAAGCCTCCCAGTCTATGGCATCTTGTTGCAGCAGCCTGAGGTGACCAGTACTCATGGGGTTTTTCTTCCCCTAGATGAGGTCAAGCCAGGTGGACCAGAGAGACAGAAGGGGGCAGATGCAAGCTAGGAACAGAGGCTAGAAAAATCTCTTAATATCTGGTCAGGAGCTAAAGATACCTAAGAAGTCAGTACATGCAGGAAGAGCAAAACTAATAAAAAATGATGACACGAAGAAGGGCACCAATCAACGGTGAAAGGGTGGAAATACGATGTTTCTGCTCAAGGTGTTTGTCTCACAGACTGTGTGTGAAAGGAGGAGCCCGGCAGGCAGCCTCTCCTCATCCCTCCAGCAACTACAGCAGTCTCTCCCTTATCCTTGGTTTTGCTTTCTGCAGTTTCGGTTACCTGCAGTCAGCCTTGGTGCAAAAATATTAACTGGAAAATTCCAGAAATAATAAGTTTGAAAGCGCAAACTCTCCTGAGGAGCATGATGAACTCTCACACCTGGCTCTGTCCACATGAGACGCGAACCATCCCTTTGTCCAGCACGTTCATGCTGCACGTGCTACCAGTCATTTCAGTGACCGAGTCGACCGCCACGGTATCAGAGTGCCTACGTTCAAGTAACTCTTACGCTACTTAACAACAGCTCCAAAGTGCAAGAGTGGTGATGCCAGCCGTTCGGATACTCTCTTACTGTGCCTGATTCACAAATTAAACTTTATCATAGGTATGCTGTGCTGAGCTTAGTCGCTCAATCATGTCCAACTCTTTGTGACCCCATGGACCATAGCCCGCCAGGCTTCTCTGTCCAGGGGGATTCTCCAGGCATGCATACTGGGGTGGGTTGCCATGCGCCCCTCCCCACAGGGGATCCTTCCAACCCAGGGATCAAATCCAGGTCTCCGCATTACAGGCAGATTCTTTATCATCTGAGCCCCTAGAGAAACCCAAGAATACTGGAGTGGGGGGCCTATCCCTTCTCCAGGGGAATTTCCTGACCCAGGAATCGAATTGGGCTCTCTTGCATTGCAGGCAGATTCTTTACCAGCTGAGCTACCCAGGAAGCCCCCATCATAGGTACGTCTGTATTAAAAAAAAAAAAAAAAAAAAATTGTATATGTAGGGTTCTATACTATCTGAGGTGTCAGGCATCCACGGAGCGTCCTGGAACATGCCTCCTGCAGATAAGCAGGGACCACCATATTAAAAATTGTTTTCTTATATCTCATTTTTATTCTTCTTAAAAAGTTTCGAATTTTAACTATACATTCAGCATCTGCATTTTTCCCCTCAGGATTTATGCAGTCTCGTGATTGGAGTTCCCGCCTCAGCATTTGCATCTTTAAACGAGATACTTCAAAAGCAGAAAGAATTTGTCTACAATCTTAACATACGTTGGTCATTAACCAGCTAAAAAAATTATTGCACACAAAAACACCCAAATGAACAAGAACCCTACCTATGTCCTAGCCAGAAAGTTAAAAATGGATTTCTGCAAGGTTAGGATGCAATGACCTTCAATTAAAGCTCCTCCCTTAAAGGCATGGGTCTGCTCCTGGGATGCGCTTCCCTGCTGGGGCCTGCATTTTCCCTGGGCCCGCTCAGACCCAGGAGGGTCTGTCCAACTCATGACTTTACCTGTGGAACTGACTTTAAGGGGCGGCTTTATTTCATGAAGAGATACTCGGGCCTCTGCTGTTTCCTCCCTGGTCAGTCCATATGCTTGCAGGAGATCTAGTAAAATGAGGTCGGCCCCTGGCACCAGGATGGACACAGAGAGCCCACCCCCACCCTGGTCACGCGCCCCTCCTGGAGCAGGGATCCTGGCGCGTACTCACTTGTCCAGTCTTCTTCAAAGCAGTGCAGGAAGTGGAGTCCCACCATGATGAGGGCGTGCAAGGAAATGAGAGCTATGTACATCTGCAACAGGAAAGCAGGGCAGATGCCAGTGCTGAGAGACCCGCCCAGCCGTGCGGGCGCCCGGGACTGCGTGCTTGCCACCTCCCGCAGGAATGCTCAGGCTGGGCAGGGAGGGGCCGGAGAGCCACCTGGTGATTCCCCCCAGCCAGCCCAGCCCCTAGGTCTGAGGGCGGGTGGGGCCTGGGCCGCCCTGGGGGCTCCAGGCCCGCTGCCTCTTCTGCTTGAAGGGTGAGAGCACTGACTGCCTGTGGTCCCTCCAGCCCTCGACGCTAAATGCCCTCCACCTACCTGCTGAGGGGGGGTGGCCACCTTCTTGGCTACTGAGCCCAGAACACGGCCCTTTGCTTAGAGCTAATCAGCTGGAGGCAGTTTTCTAGACACTTGAGGGAAGGGCGTGGGAGTGGGCCCGCTGGAACCAGGGAGAGCTCTGGCAGAAAGGCAGAGGTCTGCGTGGCACCGTGGCACCGTCCTGCCAGCAGCAAGGCAAATGCTGCCTGCAGGGTGGGGACGGCCTTCGGAAGCTGACTTACTGTGAACAGGACGAAGTACTTCTGGTTGTTCTCGCCGACACAGTTATTGACCCAGGGACAGTGGTGGTCCATTTTCCGAATGCACCGCTTGCAGACGCTGAAAGAGCCGCCAGGCAGACCTTGAGGGGGGTCCCCGCAGAGGCGGGAGGCTCAAGGGGGCCCCGAACCCGCGCTCCTGCAGCACTCCTCCCCAGCCGCCCAGAGCGAAGCACGGGTGTGCTGGAGGGGCCCGGCAGGGACGGGACCCCCGCGGCCACAGTCACTCCAGAAAGGGGGACAGGCAGCGACCCCGAGGCCGCTGATCTTGTTTCACAGAGAAAAAGGCTGGAACTCGCCTGAGAGGGACCCTGCTCTCCTGAGGGAAAAGTGGGCTGAGACTCTGGTTTACCGACAGGATAGAAGAAAGCAGCAGTTCCAAAAACCTGACAGGATGAGATGGGATAGAGCTAATCCTCATTTCCCCCAGAGGCCAAAAACCCTAAGGGCGGGCCTGATGGAACTTGCCAGAGTGTGGCTGACAGAAATAGAGTGAGCACTTGAGAGTTCAGAGTGGGGTCAAGGACTGCGTGTCACAGGGCTGCAGGAAGCCCCCTCTAAGGCCTTTCAGCTCTAGGATAATACCCACTCAGAAGAGCCATCTGAGCTTAAGTGTTGACCAGAAATCCCACTATTTTGCAAACAGTTATTAACTTCTTGCTGGGATAGTTTCTGGCTTGGGACTGAAGCTATAATATTTGATTAAAAAAAAAAAAATGCCCTCCCCATTCCCTTCTGGACGATACAAGTAACAATCTGAGACAAGAGCACAAAGCTTACATAAGGGCTCGAAAGCGGCTATTCCCAAAGCTCAAGTTCAGGAAGAGCCATCTGCCAACAGATGCACTCACCGAGCACCGCTTCTTTTTCAATTCATTAAAAAAGCCTCTGTAACAATTTATCTTGGGGGCATTACGCGTTCAAAACAGTTTGAAATACTGTAAATACAAGCTTGTTGTATATATTGTTGAAAGGCCCTGAGTTCACACCAGCTTTTATTTCCGCTAGTTTCCATAACCAACTTTATCTCAGGTTCTGACTGAAGTGGGCGGGGGGCTGCAGGAGAGCTGTTCCCGGACTACAGGTCAGGAAGCACAGACCACTCCGAAGGGGGAGGCATGGCCTTTCCAAAGCCCGGCAGGGGCTCTGCTGGCAAGGCAGACCTCCCCGCGCCGGCCCCCAGCCCAGAGGACTCGTAGGGGAAAGTGAGGAGAGATACTGGCTCAGACCAGCGGGGGCGTCATGCTGGTCTCCACCCTCGTTCCTCCCACAGCTTCAGAGGCTCGTGGTAACACAGGCCTGTGGGAAATGAGCACACTTCAGAAATGCTAGCCCAGCGCCAGAGTCTCCTTGGGAGCCAGGAAGGCAGCGTAAGAAAGGGATGCATGGAAGGGGCAGGGAGGGCAGCAAACAGGAGGCCAGGTGCCAGCACCACCGCCTGCTCAACCTCTCCGTCACCAATCTGGATGAATGAATGAATGAGTGGGTCTTCCTCGTTCCCAGCGTACAACCTGGCAAGCCCCGACGAGCAGGCAGTAAAGCTCCCGCGTCCTGGGCCTCATACGACACATTCCCACCGTGGAACCAGCCCTGTAGACCATCTCTTCCACGTCCTTCCCCAGCTCTGGGGGTTTCTCAACCCCCTCCCCATCAAGGGAACCCCTGAGGGTGCCCACTTCCCTGCTCTAGACTCTTGAGCAGCTTCTCTTCCACTCACACTATTTTGTAAAAGGGATTTAAAGTGGGTGCTCCAAGACAGTGTGTGCTCGGCAGCAGAGAGGTGCCAAGGTGCCTGGCATCCTCTGAGAGCTGTCAGAGGCGTGTGCTCAGCAGCAGAGAGGTGCCAAGGCGCCTGGCATCCTCTGAGAGCTGTCAGAGGCTAAGCGAATCTGTCCTTTGATCTCCCCTCCCAGCCTCCGTGAAAAGGCCAAGTGTGAATCTGGGAAGATGGGTTTCACCATAGGCGAGTCTCTCTGGGCAGTCAAATCAGAACACGGCTCATCCTTCCGGGAGCAGGCAGGAGTACAGCCAACCAAGAGCTGCAAACGCTGTCCAGAGTGCCGGTCTCTGAGTTTCTTTCCTATTTGCAGAGACAGGACAGGCCAAGACGCTGCCCCCGCTGTGGCTTACAGACTTGTTCAGAAGCGGGGCTCCCGGGCCGAGCGGTGGCGCATGTGGGTGGGGAGGTCCATCCATGCAGGAGGCTTGGAGGCTCTCTTCAGAGGCCAGCAGACTCACGGCTCGTGAACGCCTGGCCTGAGCGGCTCTGGGACTGGGGCTGGGAGAGCGCCAGGGGCAAGGCCTGGGGTAGGTCTGCAGGGTGCCAGGTGAAGGATGCCCTAGGCCCCGGGGGAGACCGCCCTCACCTGCCTGGCTACTTCATTTCGGGCACCAGCCGTCAGGGAGAGGAGGAAAAAATGTGGGCCTTCCACAGACCCTGACACCCCACTGACTGGGAACTTACACCCCAGAGCTAGCCTTCTGCCCAGTCCCCAGGGGGCAGGAGGCTCGCTGTGTCTCTCCCCGCCGACACAGTGGCCACACAGGCTCCCAGAGGGTCCTCTCTCCATGCTCACCTCCTGGTGAAACCCACCTCCCCTGGCTCCTCTCCTGCGCCAGCTAGAGTGGCTCCCGTGCGAGACGCTGCGGGCACAGGCACCTCCTAAGCGCACTATGGCAGTCGCTGAAAGGACCAAGGGTCCTCCCTGGAGGTTCTTTTGGGTGCTCCTCACTTCAGGGTCCCCCAGGTCCCTCCTGGTTCCAGATGAGAGGGGACTTCTCCCCTCCTCCTCCAGGCTCCCTACCACTGTCCATCCCCAAAGCGCTTCCCTGGAAAGCCTGGAAGAACCCGACAGGCTCACCGGATCCCACGCATGCAGGCCTCCTGGGGCTCGTGCCTCCTGCTCCAGGGAGACACAAGGCCCCTTCCTTGGCCCTCAGGCTCCAAGAAGCGGCTGAGGGCTTCTGCCCACCCTCCCGACGGCGGCACCCATCAAGCTATATCTGTCCTGCCTGGGTGGTAGCTCCTGAGTCAGGGCCGTCTCCCCTCCACCACTATAGCCCAGAGCCAAGCCTGGGGTTAGCTTAGCAAGGGTCAGCGGAGTGAAGGCTCTGACACTACAGAGGAGGAGACAGGTTCCACTGCCTTAGGCGGGGACACCACAGCACAGAAAGAGAAAGGAACACAGCCAGTAGGTCCCAAGGGGACCATGCTCTGCATATAGGCTTTCATCTCACACCTCATTCACTGTAATTAAAATTCTAAGCAAAAAAGACATCTCCAGCATTCTGGTCCCAGCTCAGAAACAATCTGGGGTAAGGCTGTGCCCAGGTGGGCTTCCCTGGTGGCTCAGATGTAAACAGTCTGCCTGCCGAGCAGGAGACCAGGGTTCGATCCCTGGGTTGGGAAGATCCCCTGGAGAAGGGCATGGCTACCCACTCCCGTATTCTTGCGTAGAGAATTCCCTGGACAGAGGAGCCTGGTGGACTAACACCCGTGGGGTAGAAAAAAGTCGGACACCACTGAGTGACTACATAACAACAAGTGCTCCGAGAGGGCACGAGAGAGACAGAGCAGGCGGGCAGGGGCCTGAGCAGCCCACGGCAGTCAGCCTGTGTGTGCGTCCACGCGCGCGTGTGCGAGGTGGGGAGGAATACGAGGTTCGCCAAGGTCAGACATCTCCACCTCCTTGTGCAAAAAGAACCTAACACATAAGCCCGACGCCCTGAGCATCGTGTCAGCATGACCTGCCCACCCCGAGGACTTCCACATGCTTCTGTGGTCCTTGACGTCAAGAAGAAAGCAGCCTGGTTGGAAGAAAGACCCACTCACAGACCACCAGGCTGACCTACAAGTCAATGTCAGGAAATATGTGTGGTACCCATCAGAGCTGAGGGCAAAGAGATGGTTTTAAATTCCACAGACTCTTCCGGGAGGAGAGGAAGCAGAGAGCTGGGCACAAACAGTGGCCCCTTTACCCGAGCAGAAGGACTGATGCCCACTCTCTCCAGCAGGGCAACAGGCCCTTTGGCTCCACCAGCCACAAACCCAGCTCTGTCCGGTGTGCTGGGGACTCTGCTCACCCGAAACCGTGGGTGCCTAGATGGCCCGGGCCACGGCGAGCGATCACCAAGGAATGGCTGTCAGCACACGTTTCCCGAGACAGGAACAGGCCACCCACAGGCATCGTCACTCGAGTTTCTGTGAGTTTGAGTTTGTTTACTAGCACTCAAGAATACCTCCCTCAGATCATCCTGTGGAGGAAGTGAGGAGGAGGCGGTGAGGGATGCCCGGCGGTGGGGAGGAAAGAGAAGAGGACCACTGTGGTTGCCCGACTGCTTTCTACAAAGCTCACCCTTCCCTGTTTCTGGTCCTGCCTGCGTAAACCCAGCACATCCCCAACGCTCACACATTCCTCCACTAACAGACAGATATTCATATTGGAGCCTCACGAGCTAGGAGGAACAACCCTTTTTATAAAGGAGAGAGCGGAGGCTCTGAGAGATGGTCCCGGTGTGACCGGGACAGCACTGGCCTTCCAGTGCTGACCTGAGCGTCGCTCGACCACACCGGGATACCCCGAGGAACCACGGCACCTGGGAGGTGAAGGCAGCTGGCTTCCCAAGCCTCAGGGCAGAACGTTAGATGGGTGCCTCCCTCTCTGAATTAGTTTCTAATACAGATCTCAGAAACAAGCTGACCCAGGGACAGAAGACCCCATGGAAGAGAGCAATTCCCGTGGCCTCTGCCCACCTTGGCCCTTACCCTTGAGAAGTGGCAAGTAGCTGGGGAGGGCTTCAGCTCGCTCTCCCAGACGGAAAGACAGACAGCCTTATTTCCTCATCCAGGGAGAGTCTGTGCTATGGCGAAGCCATTTCTGGGGGTGACCATGGGAACGACGATGATGAGATGGGGTGGGCTGAGGTACCCAGGACACAGCAGCTGTCTGGAGCCGACCACGGCACCCGGATGTGGAGACTGACTGTCTTTCTCCAAGAGGTGGGCAGCGCAGCCCACACAGAAAAGCCACCTTTCAGCCGCTCGGACCTCTCACAAAGCCCAGATGCTTCCACAGCATCAGGCTGACGATACCTCCTGACACTGGGAGGCGGTTCATTCCTCTGCAGCCCCTCTCCAGCCCCCACAGCCTCAGGGCAGAACGTTAGATGGGTGCCTCCCTCTCTGAATTAGTTTCTAATACAGATCTCAGAAACAAGCTGACCCAGGGACAGAAGACCCCATGGAAGAGAGCAATTCCCGTGGCCTCTGCCCACCTTGGCCCTTACCCTTGAGAAGTGGCAAGTAGCTGGGGAGGGCTTCAGCTCGCTCTCCCAGACGGAAAGACAGACAGCCTTATTTCCTCATCCAGGGAGAGTCTGTGCTATGGCGAAGCCATTTCTGGGGGTGACCATGGGAACGACGATGATGAGATGGGGTGGGCTGAGGTACCCAGGACACAGCAGCTGTCTGGAGCCGACCACGGCACCCGGATGTGGAGACTGACTGTCTTTCTCCAAGAGGTGGGCAGCGCAGCCCACACAGAAAAGCCACCTTTCAGCCGCTCGGACCTCTCACAAAGCCCAGATGCTTCCACAGCATCAGGCTGACGATACCTCCTGACACTGGGAGGCGGTTCATTCCTCTGCAGCCCCTCTCCAGCCCCCACACACACTCATGTGAAAAAGGGACCAAGTGACATGCTTGTATTTCTGTAATTTAGCATTAAAGTTCTCCTGTCATGATGAAGTGTAATATTTATCTACAAGTTTATTTTTATTTTTGGCATAGAAGACTCAAAAGAACAAAGAAATCTGAAAATCAAAAGGGAAAAAATCACTGCACATAAAATGGGGAAATGGCTTCTTTGGCTGAATTCTACAATGGTCAGACCTCTAGAAATTTTGTTTTTAAGAAAAATTGTTCTTTTGCTTCAAGGATAACCCCTTCATTTCCCTGTGGCCATCCACGTTAGCATGACCCACCCACCCTGAGGATGCCCACGAGCTTCCACAGTCCTCAATGCCAGGAAGAAAGCAGGTGAAATCTCCAATTTCTGTGAAACTGGACCTGCCCCTCAAGGACGTCAGGCACTAGACATGCCCAGAATGACTTTCTACAGATTTGCCTCGAGTACCCTTCACACAGTAATAAAGCTGTGAGGCAGGAAGGGCAGAAATCCACTCAATTTCAGACATGGACACAGAGCGGAGAAGGGCGAGGGCCTGGGTGGGGCCCTCCAGCCAGCGTGGCAAAGCCGACTTGTGCGATAGGCGTCCTGGGCCCAGACCCAACACCCTTTCCCATCCCTGCCCACCTGTGGAGGCGGGAGGGAGCGTTGCAGCGGTCACTCCGTGCCCAGAGCAGGGCGTGTTCAGAAGTCCTGTCGGTGATGGCACCCGTGGGGGGAGTGTGGAGGGCTATGGTGGGGGGGCAGGGACGAGGAGGGGGCCCAGGCGGGCACAGCGTACCTGCAGTGGTGGGCTCGGTCAGGCTTGATGCTGCAGCACTTGGGACATTTGTACACCACCTGCCCGGGCTTCAGCTGTAAACTCTCGATGAATTCTTTAGTGGCATTTCCTTTGGGGACTGCCCCCTGTAAGGAAGAGAGACGTCGGGGTCAGGCTAGGGGTGCCCTCGGTTGTGACATACCACAGAGGCGGCCGTCATTCGAAAGTAGCAGCTCCACGCACGGGGACAGGACATCTTCATGCCAATAACATGTGGATTCCATTCAGAGTTATGCCAACACCGACGATAAGAATTTACCTTGGGAAAATTACCCTGAGAAAAGTGAATATTTGTCCACACTGTACAGTTACATCGTTTCTGATGACCTTTTATTTCCATTCTGCTAAAATTGTTTTCACTGAATGCATCCTCTCCTATGTATCGGTAAATATTGCACTGAGGATCTGACTCATCAACTACTATTTTGGCCTATATTAGATTTCCCAGGGACTGCTTCAGTTCTTGCAAATGTTCACTGGGGACTATCACATCAAACAGTCCAGTTCACCCAGTTCACCCAGTTCAAAATTCACAGCTCTGAAAGTTACTGGGTTCTGTTTAAAATGGAATCAAGTGTTATTTTCTTTTTTACCAGGACTGTTGTCCTGGATTGGTAATCTGTGTTTCGTTCTTATGAATTCACAAGCAACTGTGAACCACTGCCCTCAAATATTCAACGTGCTCTCCGCACCAAGATGCTGAAAACCAGACGTGACCCAGGAAAATGATCGCCTCTGTGGTGGTGGGGAGGCTAGGGGTGGAATGAAGTAGGGTGAGGGTGGGGCATATAAAGAGGCTAACCTTTGTAATTTTTTTTTTTTTTTACCTCCCTCCCTTCTTCCCTTCCTTCCCACCTCCTTCCATCCCTCCCTCCCTCTTTTTTTCCTTCCTTCCTTATTTCCTCCCTCCCTCTCTTTCTCTTTCCATGTCCAACTCTCATCTGAATTCTCTCTGCATCTAAAAAGATAATGGAAAACTCTGTTTCTCAAAAGCATGGGTGCTTCCTGAGTCTTCTGCATAAGATATTATTGTATGTTACACAATTGGAAGAGTCATCCATCACCTTCCAAGTTGTAATTTCTTTTAAAAAAAGGTGGGGGTGGGGGATGGAAAACCAATGACCTCATTCTCCTGCATTTATAACAGTTTTGATTTCCAGAACTTAAACTGTCTTGAGTTTCTAACGTGCCCCATCTCAATACAGTTTAGCAATGAATATGTATTTATAAAATTGCTTATGAAAGGCCAGGCGTCAGGTCTGATGCTGAGGATAAAGCACGAAATATAATTGACTGGGCCATTTTTCATATGGAACTTACATTCTAAGAAAGAAGTGACCCCTCTTCGGTTCTGCTAAATTTAGAAATGCAGTATAATAATTGATGTGAAAGAGATTCATTGCTACATTAAGCAATGACGATGAAAAAAGGTATGTACAATAAGGTCCCATTTGAAATATATTGAAAATAATAATGAAATGAAGGAAGGTATTACTATTGTTTCCACTATGCATGTTATGACACTGAGGACCAGAGAGGTCTGTGTTGTGTTCCGTTGCTAGGTCGTGTCCACCTCTCTGTAACTCCATGAACTGCAGCACTCCAGGCTCCTCTGTCCCTCACCGTCTCTCCCAGTTTGCTCAAATTCATGTCCATTGCGTCGGTGATGCTATGTGACCATCTCATATTCTGCTGCTCCCTTCTTCTTTTGCCTTCAATCAGAGAGGTTTAAGCTCCTTAAATTTATGAGCTAATAAGTGGCAGAAAGTTAGGATTTTAACCCAGAAAGTTAATCTTCAGATTAATCTTGCAGTAATTCACTTCTAAAAGTGTGTACATGCACCATGATGGTAACAGCGGTTGGCACGACTGATTGCTATTTTCTTTTTTGCCTCTCCGCAGTTTCTAATTGTATCATCATTTTTATGTGATATTTACATAATAAAAATAATTTTCTGTAAGTAAATTTTCTTCAATATAAATAAATGAATATGCCTTGTACAGGGTATACTCACCAGCAAGCATAGTGATAGCAAAATTGGTATAAAAACATCTCCAAGGTGCTGAACAGCTTCAGAAATCTCCAGTCCTGTGACCTAAAACGCATTTTACTCTAAGCCATGGAAACTGCCAGAGCCTAGTGGTACCATTTGCAAGTGTTCAGTGCTTAGTTATTCAGTCATGTCCGCCTTTTTGCTAAGCCCACCAAGCTCCTCTGTCCATAGAGTTTATAATGGAAGAATACTGGAGTGGGTTCCCATTTTCCTCCTCCAGGGAGGAAACTCACGTCCCCTATATCTCCTGCATTGTAGGCAGATTCTTTACACATCGAGCCACCAGAGAAGCTCCTTCACAAGTGGAGGAACACTCAAATAGCTCTTTCTGTTTGCTGACCAGGGTCACTCTCTCAGATATGCATGAACACTTGGAATCTGTCAACCCGCTTAAGACAACTTTGCTCCCTATTCTGTAATGACAAGAGTGAAAACAGAATTTAGCCTTCCTTTTATGTTTTTCATCTATAAAATCTAAAATAATTTGTTAAAGCCATTCCATAGGAGAAGAGACTAGCAGTTTTAGGATTATAGAGACGTGCTTCCTAAATTTCTATATAAGTTAAAGCCAAATTAAATAATAAAAACAGTACTCATATATTGACCATCAGGTGCTATACTGAAGGTATTTATTGACCTCTAAATTTATTTATTTATAAATTTATTGCTGCTGCTGCTAAGTCGCTTCAGTCGTGTCCAACTCTGGGCGACCCCAGAGACGGCAGCCCACCAGGCTCCCTGTCCCTGGGATTCTCCAGGCAAGAACACTGGAGTGGGTTGCCATTTATTGACCTCTAAATTCGGTCCCCATCTCTCTTCCCTCATCCTCCAGCAGAACTGAAGGTAGATGTGTTGCCAGTAGCTATTCTGGCTCCTCATGACAAAGAACTAGCGTAGTTTGGAAAAGCTTCCAAATGAGCTCATCCCCATCAGGAGAGCTTGGCCCTCTCAAGCAGAGAGCTAGTGGGAGTCTGTTGTGTAGCATGGGGAGCTCCACTTGCTGCCCTGTGATGACCTAGAGGGATGGAATGGAAGACATGCGAAGGAGGCTTCAGAGGGAGGAGCTATATGTGTACACACAGCTGATTCACCTTGTACAGCAGAAACTCATATAACAGTGCAAAACAGTTACACTCCAATTAGAAGAAGAAGAAGAAAAGACTCTCTGAAATCTGAGGTGGAGGGAATTTATACGTAAGTCATAGCTGAGGAAAGTGAGATTTAGAAAAGTAAAAATCTTGCTCAAGACTCAGTTTTCCTGACCTTAGATGGTAAAATGAGATGAGGGTGTTGGGTTTCTACAGTCAAGATCTCTTGCTACTATTAGATCTCTGACTCCTTAGTGTGGATATTTAAACACTGACACCCAAAGACAAGTAGGTTTCATGTTGGTTTCAGTTTCTGGTCAGTTGAGACAAGGGCAGTAAACGCAGGGAATCTAATACTCTTCAACTGCTTTTTCTTTGATTGAGGATTTCTCTGCCTTCTTTCAGTTGAGAGTGGCAAAAATAACCACTTCAAATAGACAAAATCACACATAAATGGAGAGTATACTGGCATATAAAACAGAAAGGTCTAAGAGATAGATCCCAGACATAGCTGCACCCAGAAATTCAGACAATAGCCTGAGAAATCTTTCTTTCCTTCTCTCACCTCTGTTTCCTTTGATGAAGGCTTTGGTCACAGACAAACCTTTCTCCCTGGTAACGTAGCAACTTCTCGCTTCTGTTCTTCTAGCTTAGCGCTTATAGCTAAAAGAGAACAGCTCAGTTCCCTAAGTCTTTAAGTCGAAGCAAAAGTCCCAGAACTGCCTCTCATTGGTTCATCTTAGGTATGAGCCAGTCCATTAGCCAGTCTCAGTGGTCGGGGGTAGTATATGGTGATTGGTCAGCTCTGGGGCTCATGAGCACCCATGGAGGCAAGAGCTTTCTTCTTCTTCTCTGCAGCATTTGATCTGAGGGTGCTCAACACAGGTGAAGGTGGGCAATGGATGCTGGGCAAGGAAAGCAACTCCTAGCCTTCGCTTTTGCTAGTGACAGCTCTCTGGAATGACCCCATCTAGAAGGACTGCTTATGACACAAAAGCTCTGGTTTTGAGATAAAGTTCTAGAATACGTGAGACTATTTAGTATCTCTTAGTTGAATTCTTCCTTACTCCTTGAAACTACTTTTGTTGTGGATCTGTAATAGCACCATGAACCGTGAAGGCATGTTTCGTGTCTTTGCCTCTAGTTCACCTGTGTGTTCCATTGTGTTCTTAACTTCCAAGTACATTATGGCTGTACGTGTGTGTGTGAATGTTTTTTGTTTTTTATTTATTTTTTTTTCGGTGTTGTTTTGTTTTAGTTTTAGTTTCTATCTCTTGAGATAACTCTGTTATTTGATTTGACCCATCCTGGTCAAAGAGTAAGCTGTGTAGGCTAATTACATGGTAACATTAGTTGAGAATTGGCAAATGCTAGAATCAGATTGAAAAGTGTTTTACAACTTAACATTGTTTGTTCCACATTTCTGGTGATAAAACCAACAGAAGAGCAAACACCTTCTGTGATTTTTAGTGATGATTTAAGTCATAAGTCTTTGAAATCCCTTACAGTTCAGTAGGTCATTGATTCAGGATTACTCATTGCCTGTATTCTTTAATGTTTGGGTTTTCTCTATGTTTCAAGATTTTTTTTTTCTTTTGGAAATTCGTCTGTCTCAAAGCTCTAGCATCATAATAATTATTTGGTTTTTGGCATAATGATTTCATTTAATTCAACAGACATTTGTTGAAAATCTACTACGTGCAGGTCCTGTAATAGATGCATGAGATACAAATTCATAACACATGATCTCTGCTGCCCTGAAGCACCAAACTCATTAATATGAATTTTGGAGGGAGTGAGCTGACCAAATGCCCCAAAGTGTGTCTGGTGAACAGTGTTCAACAGATACGTAAGCAAAAAAAAAATTGGATACTAATGAAACCATTGGCCATGGAGTCACAATGAGTCAGACATGACTTAGCGACTGAACATCAACAATGAAACAATTGAGCCAGGACTTCTCACGCACCAGACCCTCTTCTTGGCAGTGGACGTCTTGGAACAAGAACTCGGATGAGATCCCTGGTGAGATATCACTTGCATCCCACTGTAAGAGACAGACAGTAAATAGGCAAACCAAACACAGGAATGTGGGATGCTCTGCAGGATGTAAGTGGGATTTGGAGATGGGGCAGTCACGTAAGGACTCTTGGAAGAGAAGGATATTGAAGCCAATTCCCAAAGTGAGGGAGCTCGGCCATGCAAAGAACCAATGGAAAGACATTCTAGGCAGAGGAGAGCAGTACAAAGTCTCCGAGGTCAAAGGAGATGATTTAGGTTCAAAGTCAGAATGTCTGGAAGGTAGTAAGCAAGAGGGAGAGAAACACATGATGAGGTCAGAGAGCAAGACTGAGGCCTTCCTTAGGGATTGAAAGCAAAAACAGAGACACAGACAGAGAGGACAGATGCATGGATGCGAAGGGGGAAAGCAGGTGTAGAAGGAGTAGGGAGATTAGGATTGACACAGACACAAGATTGATTGTGGCTGTTCATTCGCTAAGTCATGTCTGACTCTTCGTGACTCCATGGACTGCAGCATGCCAGGCTCTCCTGTCCTTCACTGTCTCTCAGAGTTTGCTTAGATTCATGTCCATTGAGTCGGTGATGCTATCTAAGCGTCTTATTCTCAACTATTCTAACACTATTGCTACTGTGTATAAAAATGGATAACTATTTTATTATGCACTGATACTAGTACAAAATAGATAACTAAGGAGATTATGCTGTAGAGCACAGGGACCTCTACACAGTGCTCTGTGGTGGCCTGAATGGGAAGGAAATCCAAAAGCCAGGGGATAAATGTGTACACGCAGCTGATTCACTTTGCTGTGCTGTAGAAACTAACGCAATATTGTAAAGCAGCTATACGACAATGAAAGTTAATTTTAAAAAAACAAAAAGCAAAAAAAGACATTCCACGGGCAGATTGGGCAGACAGGGAGAATGAACCAAAGCTTAGCACATCCTGGAGATATTACTAACTCAGAAAGCATTGGGAAGGGGACCACACCAGGGTGAGAACTAGATCTCAGCTTAGAACTTCTTGACTCTTGTTGCATCTTCCTCCTTGTTCAGACATCTTATTTTGTTGTTTTTTTTTTTAACACAGCTTTAGGGATGGGATGGGGAGGGCAGTGGAATGGGGGGGTTCAGGATGGGGAACACGTGTACACTCATGGCGGATTCATGTCAGTGTATGGCAAAACCAATAGAATATTGTAAAGTAATTAGCCTCCAATTAAAATAAATAAATTTATATTTAAAAACTAAAATAAAACAGCTTTATTAAGGAATGATGTGTAGCAAACTGCCTATATTCAAAATGTGCGCCTTGATAAATTGTGATGTATAAACTCACTGGCAAAGCATCACTACAATCCAGACAGGGAACCTCTCCACCCCCCAGGATTCCTCCTGCCCCTTTGACAACTCTTTCTCTCACCGCTGCCCTCCTGCCTTTCCCAAGATAACCACCGATCTGCTTTCTGCGCCTATACATTTTAGTTTGCCTACTCTAGGATTTTATATAAATGGAATCCTAGAGTAGGCGGGGTTACTTTTTATAGTCATTAAGCCTACACAGAATTCAAGTCTTCTAATCATTTTTTTTTTTNCAATATTGTAAAGTAATTAGCCTCCAATTAAAATAAATAAATTTATATTTAAAAACTAAAATAAAACAGCTTTATTAAGGAATGATGTGTAGCAAACTGCCTATATTCAAAATGTGCGCCTTGATAAATTGTGATGTATAAACTCACTGGCAAAGCATCACTACAATCCAGACAGGGAACCTCTCCACCCCCCAGGATTCCTCCTGCCCCTTTGACAACTCTTTCTCTCACCGCTGCCCTCCTGCCTTTCCCAAGATAACCACCGATCTGCTTTCTGCGCCTATACATTTTAGTTTGCCTACTCTAGGATTTTATATAAATGGAATCCTAGAGTAGGCGGGGTTACTTTTTATAGTCATTAAGCCTACACAGAATTCAAGTCTTCTAATCATTTTTTTTTTTTACCCCATATGTCTTTTGTGTTTGAAAAGAATCTTAAAACTCATTTAACAACAACCTCTTTTTCTGTAGTTGAAGTCCAGAACATGTGTTTGCCTGACTCTGAAGAGTGGAGGGGTTTTCTGACTTTAAAAATATTGAGTTAACTCTTCCTTTTCTTCTTTCTGCTTTCATCTTGGACTACGTAGTCGACCTAGAAAAGATAAAGGAGATGGACATAACAAAAAGGTTGAGGAAGTGGGGGCAGAGCGATCAATGAAGCAAAGGAGGATGCCCCTGCTTAATCATTCTGATCCTAGAAATAAGATGTGGGGTGACCGGTTTTCAGCTAATTAGAAGGAAATAAAATACACTTCGCTAGGAATTGTGCTTGACATAATTTAATCTCTGATGATTCAGAACGGCCTTGGGGTCACCGTGAACATCAACTCTGCAATCAGAAGCGTGGGGAAAAAGGGATTAATTGAGAACTCACATTCAGGGAGTACGTGTGTGCACTTACACAGATAGGCTCCCAGTCCTTTCGGTAACAATAAAGAGCCTCTTCATTTCATCTCATTTACATATAAGGTGTTCTTTGCTTGCTTCCCAAAGACTTTTAAAATGCTCACAACTTGCAGAGCGATGTAATGTATGACTATTAGATGTTAAACTATACAAAGGACAGGTATAAAATGTATCCATCCATCCATTTATCTAGTAAACACTTATTCCCCATAGGCTAGCTCCAAGATATTTTTCTAGGTACTGGGTCTATGGTAGTGAACGAAATAATTACATTACTCCCTGTATTTGCCCGTGTATGTCTGCGTGTTTGAGCATGGTTCACTGGGAGTTGTTAAATATATTATTAATTGATTATAAAATATGAAAACCGACCCTGTACATAGAAGTTTAAATACATACCAGAGCTTGGGAACAGCCATGGCAATTAAAAATACCCATACTGCTTGGCCCTCTGTTTGCACTAGGAGAAATTTATCTTAGAGATACACTCAGCCATGAGCACAAAGACTCACGTTGCCTTGCCTGTTGTTTCTAAATGCCCATCAAGGTAGAGACTGATTAAACAAGTCAGGTCACACACTTATGATTGAATACTGTGCATTTAGAAGAATAAGGTTGATTCATCTGCACTGATATTGAGCTAACTCTTAGACATGTGATTAAGGGGGAAAAAAGGCAAGAAGAACTGTGATAGGCTTTCATTTGTCAGTGGGCTGGAAAAGGGACCATATATGCACTGTGTAAAATGATACCAGATACTGTTAACTTCTGCAGATGTAAGGAACAGACTTGTGGACACACGGGGGAAGGAGAGAGGGTGGGATAGATCGAGAGAGTAGCCTTGATGTATGTAAACCGTCATTTGTGAAATCGATGGCTAGCAGGAAGCTGCTACATAGCCCAGAGAGCTCAGCTTGGTGTTCTCTCACAACCTAGAGGGGTGGGATGGGGAGATGGGAGGGGGGGAGTCTCAAGAGAGAGGAGATATATGTGTACTTATAGCTGATTTACATTAATGTACAGCAGAAACCAACACAATATTGTAAAACAATGATCTGCCAATTAGTTTGTCCTTATAATGAAAAGTTTACCTGAATTTTTAAAATAATTATATACATAATTAAATCAAATAGCACCAAAAATACGTATAATACAAAACAGTAGAATCCTATACAACTCTACCCCAGCTGTCAGTCTTTGGCTAAAGATAACTGCTTCGATGAGATGGTTGGAGGGCATCACCAACTCAGAGGACACAAGTTTGAGCAAACTCCGGGAGCTGGTGATGGACAGGGAAGCCTGGCATGCTGCAGTCCATGGGGTCACAAAAAAGTGAACTGAACTGCTTAGAAATTTTGCTTTAAAAAAAAAAAAAGTTAGAGTATAATTGCTTCACAGCATTGCGTTAGTTGCTGCTGTTCAGCGGTGAATCAGCTGCTGCTGTCGTTCAGTGGCTCAGTCGGGTCTGACTCTTTGCGACCCCATGGACTGCAGCACGCCAGGTTTCCTTATTCTTCACCATCTCCCAGGTGCCATGATCTTTGTTTTTTGAATGTTGAGTTTTAAGTCAGCTTTTCCACTCTCCTCTTTCACTTTCATTAAGAGGCTCTTTAGTTCCTCTTCGCTTTCTGCCATAAGGGTGGTGTCATCTGCATATCTGAGGTTACTGATATTTCTCCCAGCAATCTTGATTCTAGCTTGTGCTTCATCCAGCCCAGCATTTCGCATGATGTCAGCTATGCGTATGCATATATCCCCTCCCTCGTGAGCCTCCCACCCCTAGCCCCCCATCCTACCCATCTAGGTTATCACAGAGCATCGAGCTTAGCTCCCTGTGCTGTAGAGCAGCTTCCCACTAGCTATCTATTTTACATATAGTAGTTTGTAGTCAATTGGGACACTGTTAACTTTTGAAAACTTACTGGGCAAAGGGTGGATGGCCTCTGTGCATTATTTTAAATATTTTGTAATGTGCGTGTGTTTTGCTTTGCAGTTTTGTAAACTAGTTTTTAAAGTAGATAAAGAGATAAAATAAGTAAAGGATACACATAGATTTTCTAATACTTAGCTTGGAGTGTCTTATAATTATTTGATGCAGCAGTCTCCAGGTGTCTATTCTGTTTGGCGTTACTGTGCCCTGAAACAAACACGTGGAAGAGGGATATCCTGCAGGCAGGCCCTCTTTTTTGGGTTTCCCTCCTGCTGANGACACACATGTGTGTGTCAAGTATTAATGGTTATCTCACGTGGTAAAATCACAGTAATTTTTAATTAACTTATATTTCTTAAATATTCCAGTATGAACATGTGGCTTCTATATTAAGGAAAAAAACTCATTTGAAAAACCAAGAAAAATAGATACTCAGGAAGGAGCTATCCAAAGCAGGAGTATGAGCAACTTTCCTGGACTTTGTAACCGAGGTGCTGCGATGTGTCTCATCCTGAGACAGCTGAGGGTCCCCCTTAAGGCACCAGTGGAGCATCAGGGTCTGGACGTCTTCAGAGGCAAACCAGGGCCCAGACCACTCTGATGGACTTTGAAAGGGGCGTGGGAAGGGCGCTGACCCAGGAAGACGGGTCGCAGGAAAGTCCAGAGGGCTGTATTTTAAATTCTCTTTAATGTAAAAAAGCAACTGAGTTTGGGCAACCACGTGACCTTTCATGGATCCTGAAGCCAAAGAACCACATCTGGAAGTCACTGTTGTCACGCGTACAAGGGAAAAGCACTAAGAACATCGTCTCCCCAAGGAGATGAGGCAACGGGGCGGTTTTCCTAAATGGAAGTTGCTTTTGGTTTCTTCCCTAGGTCCCGTGTTTCAGGTCCCTGCCACCGGAATTTGCTGTAAACCTCAGAAGACCCCTCTCCCCACATAAAGGCTACAAGAGCTTTACAGCGCCAAGGGCAACCAAAGCTGTCTTTGGGCTTCTCATTCCCGCCTGCTATTCCAGACCCCAGCCAGAGAAACTTTAACAGCACAGCCTTTTTTCCAAAAGTTTCCCCTCCACGGAACTCCGTCTTGCACACATCTCCTTGGATGCACACTCCCATCCAGGTGAGACCCCACCCACCCAGAAAGCCCCACTCGCAGAGCTAGAGACGAGCCGGACCAGTCCCTGAGCTGAGAGATCCGTCCTTCCTCCCTCTCTCTGTCCTTCTTTAAAAAACAAACAAACAAACAAGCAGGCTCTTCCGGGCTCATCTCCACAGATTTCAGAATGTACTAGTTCATGGTAAGGAAGTTTGTTCAATTTGATTCTTGATAAGACGACACGGAGTTGGAAGGCCCGCTGAGACATTTCTGCCGGTTATCGCACGGTTGTCACACTTCCATTAAGAGAAACACCCTCTATGTCCACCCGCCACTTATATCTCACAGGGAGGGCTCAAAGCTTCCATGTTACTGCACCCCGGCAGAGCAAAACTTACTCATCTTTTCCTCATTTCCAAAGTAATACTTGTTCATGACTTTTAAAAATGCAGAGAGAAGAGAAAATTAAAACGGGGAAAGCCCAGCCCTCTAATTCTATCATCCAAAGATTAGTGCTATTAACATTTTCGAGTACAGTCTTCCAGTCTTTTCTCCTTGTACACAGTAAGCTGTGTGTGCTAAGTCGCTTTGGTCGTGTCTGACTCTTTGCCACTCCGTGGACGGTAGCCCACCAGGCTCCTCTGTTTCATGGGATGTCATAGGCAAGAATACTGGAGTGGGTTGCTCTGGCCTCCTCCAGGGGATCTTCCCAACCCAGGGATCAAACCCACGTCCCTTACGCCTCCTGCATTGGCAGGTGGGTTCTTTGTCACTCATGCCACCTGGGAAGCCCACACAGTAAGCTACAAGCACTTTTTTAAAATCTATACACCCATAAAAAATGCTCATAAGCTTCTAAAACCGATTTCATCCTGCAGTGGAATCCATTTGAATCTGGGGGCAGGAGGCATGATATGCCGCCATCATCCATTCCCTTCAGTGGCTAGCCCAAACTTCCAGTACCTTCCTCGACCCCTACTCACTTCCCTGTCCACGTCAGAGGAAACTGAGGCTGCTAAAGTAACCCCCTCCAGACTCCTCCTCTCCCTACCCTCATCCCTGGACACCCAGGGCCTCATCCGTCTACCTCGGAGCTTTCCCTTCTTTGAGCTTAGAGGAGACTCCAGGCTCTCCCCATCACAGCTGAACTTCTCCAGGGTTGCGTGCGCTCTGCTCACCCCTGACCCCGTTTCGCGCTCTCTGGCCCCTATTGGCTCCATAACAGGGAACTGCCCTCCCTGTGGCCAAGTCCAAGTCAGCCCTCCGCCCTCTCTTACCAGCCCCTCACCTGTCACTCTCCTGTGGCTGCCCCACGCCCTCAGGGTCTCCGCCCACCCTGGACCTGGGTGTCTCTCAGGGCTCCATCAGCTGCCCTCATCCCCATTCATCCTGTACTCCCCAGACAACCTTCCCTGCCACCAGCTCCAACTCGGACTTCTTTTGCAGCTGAACGTGTTTCTACCTGGTTGTTCAAAAGCATTCAGACAAAATAATCCAACCCCTTCCCCTCCTCCCAATTCAACCTGCTGGAACTGATCCCACCCCTTGCTCCCCGAACTCTCCTTCCTATCCTCCCCCCACCCCCAGCCCCGGCCCTTGGGACACCCATCTGCCTGGTCACTGGGGGTAGACGCCCACTAGTCATCCTCAATTCTTCTAACCCTCTGCCCCACACTCCCGCCTACTCCACTGAGTTAATGTGATGCCGTGCTATGCCCCGACTCCAATATCCTCCCCTCCACGTCATGCTCATGGCCTTAGTTGAGCCCCATCACCATGCGTCCCAGACACTAGAGTGCCCACGTCTGCCTGCCTCCAGGCTCTCCCTTGCATCTGGCAGCCTCACCTCTATGCCTCCCCCTAACTGTTTTCCAGAGTCAACTTTCTAAAATGTGAATCTGATCATGTTATTCCCTTTGCCTTAAAAAAGCCTTCCCTGGCTCCCCAGAGCCCTCACGTGGTACAGAGCCCAAGCTCCTGGGCAGCCCAGGTAAGGTCACTGAGATCCAGCCCTGAACCACGCCTTCAGTGCCATCTCTGTCCCGAGAGCCCCACCCCCGGACGAGCCTGGAGCTCTGTGCGCTGCAAGTCTCCCTCTTGTGTCCTCAGGGACCCACACCAGCACCTCCCCTCTGGCCTCTCAGGTTCGTCCCTGCCTCCTGCTTGTGTGCCAGACGCTCAGTCGTGTCCGACTCTTTGTGACGCCATGGACTACAGCCCACCAGGCTGCTCTGTCCATGGAATCCTCCAAGCAAGAACACGAGTGGGTTGCCATTTCCTTTCCAGGGGATCTTCCGGATTCAGGGATCAAACCTGCGTCTCCTGATTTGGCAGACAAGATTCTTTACCACCCGAGCCACAGGGGAAGCCCTGCGCCTGCACCAAGCCTGGACCCCATCCTCTGCCTTCTAACGGCCCTAGGCTACGCCCGAGACAGGGCCATCACTTGGCCTTTGTGCTACCACAGTTTCGTCTCATAACACCTACCATTTAACTATGCACTGATCTCTTCTACAGGACTGTAAATTCCTGGAGGACAGAGACAATGTCTGTAATCTGCAGCCCAATGAATTGCCCAGGGCCTAGCACGGAGCAAGTCTTCAATAAATCCAAGCCGAGTTAATAGTGATGATATAACAGACATTTATTGATTGCTTCTATGCCAGGCACACTTCCAAGGGCTTCCTTCACTGTACACTGTCAATTAATTCTGATAATAAACCTATGAGAGACAGACCATGATATTCCTCATATTACAGATGAGGTAACTAAGGCAGAAAAGTTAAGCAAGTTTCTGAGATCGCATGACTAATAAGTGGCAGAAGCAGGATTCAGACCCATGTCCAGAATCTAATGGAAATCAGCCCTGAACATTCGCTGGAAGGACTGATGCTGAAGCTGAAGCTCCAATACTCTGGGCACCTGATGTGAAGAACTGACTCACTGGAAAAGACCCTGATGCTGAGAAAGACTGAGGGCAGGAAGAGAAGGGGGCGACACAGGATGAGATGGCTGGATGGTATCATACTCAATGGACATGAGTTTGAGCAAGCTCTGGGAGACGGTGAAGGACAGGGATGCCTGGCGTGCTGCAGTCCATGGAGCTGCAGAGTCGGACACGAGTGAGCAGCTGAACAACAATGAAAAGACAACTCACGCATTTATTAGATATTTCTGTTAACTGACCGAAGAGACTTTTGAATTGCCTTGATGCCATAACACCATTCCCCTGCTAAGACGTGTCTCACCGCACGAACATTAAGACAGACCCCAGATGATAAGGCCTCCTTTAATTAGTATCCAGGATACTATGATGATATAAAAAGGACACACTTGGAACGCGGAAGCGGCACCAACCATTCCATTTCAGGCAGCAAGTATGAAGACTTGCTTACACTGTCTCAGGGGCCACGGGATCACAGCCCCTGCACACCGGCTGGTCTGGGCAGGAGCTCTGCCCCTACCAGGGACAGGTGACCAGCCCCGGCCTGCGCCACAAGGCCGCCTGTCTCCTCCACAGAAAGGCAGGGGGTGGGCAACCCCCAGGTTCGTCACCCTCTTCTCTCTCGAGCTAGAACCATTTTCCGGCTGGGGCTGATGGATTACTCAGTGGCAGGTATGAGGCGCTGCCAGGCACGAGGGAGGATGCAGCACCCTCCTCAAGTGAACCCTGAGCAAGCCCCTGGCCCGCCCGGGAAAGGGCTCGTGCCTGGGCCAAGCGCCTAAGGCCCCTCTCGGGCTGCGTCCAGCACCCAGCGCCCGCACACGCCTCACGGCACTCGCGGCGGCCCTGCGCTGCTCGCCTGTTCCCATGGGCCTGGTGTCGTTCTGCCGAGGGAGGGGCCTGAGCAGACACTCGCTAAGCTCACCGAGAGAGGCTCCAGAAGGGACGAGCAACTGCGCGCTGCAGCGGGGTCTGCTATTCCAGTGTCGGCAGCTGAAACTCCAGCCGCAGGCCTGCAGTGGTCTCAGAGAGTTTACAACCAGGTGTTCACAGGGCGGGGTTCAAAGGCATGGCGGGGCACCGGCAGACAGACGGACGACTTTTCTTTCCCTTCACGATGTGGTTGAACTGAACTGATGTCTAGTCCTCTTGTTCTCTAATCCCAGATTTGAGGCAGTAAACAATTAGGTCCAAAGAATGGAGGTGGGGGGGGCGGGGCCAGAAGACAGGACAGAAAGAAACCAGCTCTCAGCTTTAAGCGTCTGCAGGGACACAGACTGTCCCAGACCGGAAGCCACTATTCTGGGGCTGCCCTGGATCTGTTGCTGTGTCTGGGCGTTCTCTCACGGCGGCGTAGGGGCCCCTCTTCGCTGTGGTGTGGGGCTTCTCATTGCAGTGTGTGCGCGCGTCTGCGCTCCATCGTGTCAGTCGCGTCTGACTCTGCGGCCTGTGGACTGCGGCCCGCCAGGCTCCTCCGTCCAGGGGATGAGTGGGTTGCCATGCGCTCCTCTGGGGAACCCTCCCGACCCGGGGACTGAACCCGCCTCTCTACGTCTCTGGCACTGGCCGGCGGGCTCTTTACCACGGGGGCCGCCCTGGAAGCCCTCTCCTGGCAGTGGCTTCTTCCTGCGGCGGGCAGGCTCAGCAGCTGTGGTGCCCGGGCTTAGCTGCCTCGGGACATGTGGGGGGTCTTCTCCAAGCAGGGATCGAACCCATGTCCCCGGCATTGGCAGGCAGATTCTTAACCACTGGACCCCCAGGGAAGACATCCAGAACTACATTTTAAATGGATTCCTTCAGGATTCCTGAGGATTCCAGCATTCCCAGGATGAGTACTTAAAACAGGAAAAGGACAGGCGGTGAGATCGGGATGGGGCGGGGAGAGAGAAGGAGCCGAGTCCAGGCTGGAGTCCGGGCTGTCTTCAAGGGCTGGCCTCCCCCGGGCCAGTGGTGCTACTCCGGACCTCTCTACGTCTGAAGTGTTTCAGGAACACAGAGAGCTCCTCTGAGGACGTCACTCAAATACCAGTCTGCCGTGTGCCCCACACCCCGCCCCCCAGGCAGCACCCTCTCACCCCGCTGCTCAAAGGGGAGCTCCGCATCCAAGTCCGTCCTTTCCTCCCGTTTCTGTTCAAGCTCTCCGTGGACCTGTTTACAGCTACGCTGGAGTAAGTGACTGCTACATGGTCCAGAAAGCTGCAGTGGTTGCGACCTGTTCTGATGCTACATTTGGAATAAGAGCACCAGAGCTCAAAGTGGTACCAGCAACTGCGGGAGACTACGGGAGGGGTTTTTTTTTGTTTGTTTGGTTTGGTTTTCTTTTACTAGTAATACTAACAAACCAAAATGATACACAATGCATACATTGTTACACACTGTTTATGCCTTAGGACACAAGTTTTTCTGACCAATATACAATGTATACATTATGATACATTGTTTATAACCTCTGGGCATAAACTTTTCTGAAAAATTACACACAGCATGAACAGACCTACAAAACATTACAGCCCTATAGGAAACTCCTTAGAATCCTGAAGTGATGGCTTTCTAAAACCAGACCCTGCCTGCAGTGTTAATAAGGAGCCGCTAGCGTCTGCTTTCAGAGAGATCTGGGCTTCCAGCTCTGCCCCTTGGAACCTGGCGTGGGGGTTCCCGGGGCTCTGCGGCCCACCTGTCTCTCTTTTGCATGAGGTGTCGCCCGCTGGGACTGGGGACAGGCAGGAGGCAGCATGAGGAGCCTGAGACAGGGCAGGGAAGCGGGACGTGCTCTGAGCTGCTCCCCTCACTGCTGTGGGTATTTATTTGACAGAGGCTTTATTACTTGTTTGCCCAGTTTTCTTTGGGGCCAATGGCAAGACACACCTCTGAGAAGCTGGGTGGTGTCTAGGATATGACAACTCCGGCTCTCACGCGTTTGGAGTTGGAAGCTGAGCAACAGGCCAGTGAGGCTCATTCTCTCCTCCATCTGACTGCCGGGGGCCAGGCTGAGGAAGATCTTGGAGGGGGCACCATGGAGGGATTAAAGAACATATGCATGTGAGGGTAGCAGGAATGCCAGGGCGGAAGCCTCCTCTCCCTCCCGCCTGACATCCAATGCCTTCTATTCATAGAAACCAGTAACCTCCCTCCATACTCTAGGCTCTGACCCCCAATCCCCACCAGCCCCAGACCTGGCTACCTACTGCCCACCTGGCGCCCCTGCTTACATATAATAGACCTGCAGTTTGGCCAGAACAGAAGCCTTGATTTCTCCTCCAAAATCTGATCTCCCCGGGCTCTCCCATCCAACAAGCCGCACCAGCAGATCTCCCAGCTGCTCCGGCCAAGACTCTGGAAGGCACCCTCCCTGATCCCTCACGCCTTCTGCCACTCTGGCGGTTCTCAGAGCTGGCTGAATAGGAGGGACACCTGGGAGCTTTAAAGCGCCCCAATCCCAGGGCCCCACCCCAGACCAATCAGAGTGGAATCTCTGGGGGCGGGCCCACAGCATCAGTACCTTTCAAAAGCTGCCCAAGGGGATTCTAATGTGCAGGCAAACCCGAGCACTGATGGCTTCAAACATATTCGGAGTCCAGCAGCTCCTCCTCCCCCCACCTCACCGCTTCCGCCACCACCAGGTCCAGCCTGGCCCACTGCCGCAGCTCTCACCCTCCTGCTTCCCCCGGCTCCATCCCAGTCCCCCCTTTACGGGCCAGGCAGTCCCCGTTTCAAAACCAGGTCACGTCATGCCTCTGGGATGGCTTCTCACTGAACTGACGAGAGAGACCAAGGTTCTCATGGGGCCACAGGCCCCCCCCAGGCCTGGCTTCCGCAGCCCTCCCTGCCTCTTCCAGCCCCTCTCACCCCCAGTCACCACGCTCTGGTCAGCCTGGTGTGGGTCCTGTTTCTCAAACATGCCGACCATGCTCCTGTCTCTGGCCTCTGTACCTGTCCTCTGTCTGCAGGGTGCTGCCTCTAAGCACTGCTTCATGTCACTCAGGCCTCAGTGGTCCTTCCCAGATCACCTTCCTCTAAACGGTCTGGATTCTCTCCAGAAAAGTCACCCTGCAGAGCCCCTGGATCTTTAAAAGCCCCTTTCGCTCCCTGGAATTGCCTTGTTCCTTCGCTTGTTTTTCACTGCCCGACACCCTAGGCCGGGAGCTGGGCAGGGATCGCAGTGTGCCTTGCTCACAGCTGAATTGGCTGCTCAGGACCCCGAATATGGTAGGCGCCCGACACACACCAGCATTCATTTGACCCGAGCCCACAGCGCCCGCTCACTGCTGCCGGGGTGACCCTTGTACAGTGGCAACCTGCTCTCATCACTCCTACATTTAAAATCCTCAGCGCCTCCTGACGGCCCCCATTATCCCACTCCTACCCCACTTCTTTGGCACTCTGGCCATGTGACCAACCCAAATCCATCCTCCTGGGTTCTTTCCACTCCAGACCACCACACCCCAACACTCCTGTGTCTCTGTGCACGTCGCTCCCTGTGCCTGGAACGCTCACAGTGTCTCCCTGCCCCCCACCCCCTCCACCTTCCCTGCCCCTGTCCACTGTTCTCATCAGAGCTGGCCTGGGCGCCACCTCCTCCAGGCAGCCCCCCCTTCCTAGGCTGGTGACTTCTTTCACACCTACTCGTGCTTCCTTCTGCCGCAGCCTTCATCACACAGGGTGGACCTCACCTGTCAGGGCACTGTGAGGGAAGAAAGCGTGCCTGGGGCCCCGCAGACACCAGAATTGTAAGCCGAGACAAATAACGTCTTTTAGTCTTGTGCCCCCAGGAGCAAGGGCACCGGGAAACCCTGTGAAAGAGCCCGTAGGTCGCTTCCAGTGCCGTCAGGTCGGCGCTGTGGGGGAGCCGTTTGCACCCCGTGTTTGGGGCACTCATAACCTATACTGCGTCTCCTTCAGGTGGCAAGTGTTCCAACAGCCCCACAAGCAGCGCTAACGCTGGGTCAACAGGCCCCTGCCTGCCGGTGTGTGCCACCTCCACAGGCGCATGTGTGAGCAGAGGGCCATCTGGGCTGGGCACTGACTTGTGATCGAGCCAGGCAAACAGCTTTCCCCAGGGACGGATTAATGATCCTCCCCTCACCCCAACCCCGACCACTCCCCCACCCCCCACCCCAAACCAGCAGGAAGTGGAGCTCTTCAAGAAGTGAACTAGCTCAGGAGCCAGCATTCTGACCGTGCCGGGACTCAGGGACTCGCGATCTGTGTGGCCGCGGCCACTGCCATTCAGGGTGCTTTCCTTTCCTAATCTAAACACTCGCGTCCCACCTACTGAGACAGTTAAGCCACAGGAGGTCCTTATCAAATAACGCACTCTCTTGCTTTTCCCATACACAGTAATGAGCGGGAACGGAGGATTTAATACCAGGGTAGGCGACACTCAATAGTCACTTGCACAGCTTGGTATATTTAGCTAAGCCCTTGGGCAGAAAACCGTGGCTTTGCCCACAGATATGCACTGAGAGATGCCTGCCACGGCCTGAAACCGGCCTGTCCAGCTTTTCAGGAAAAGACGAGCCTCGTCCAAGCGAGGCAGAGGCCACTGTCATGCAGGTTTCTGGGCCTGGGTAGGGCTTTAATTTCATCTCCACCTAGCACCAGTCCTGTCTTCACTAGGAGGCCCCAACCCCGCCCAAGCGGCAGCGTGCTTTCTGCTCGGATCATGCGGCCCCAGCCTCGTGGGGCCCTCGCCCTGCCTTTCTAACCAGAGGCTGGGCTTGCCCTGGCCAGACCCCTCCCACGGCAGGCTCCATTCATGCAGACACCCACCTATAGACAGTATCGTTCAACCAACCCAGACAGGCCGCGGCACAGACGGGGTCCCCTTGGAGGGGCCCGAGCCCAGTTTCCCACCCCCGTGGGAAAGAGAACAGGCCCTCCTATTCTCCGGGTCCCCGAGGTCAGGGGGCACATGCAGGCTGCGGCCACGCCTGGGCCAGCGGAGGAGAGTGCGGGCTGGTGAAAGCGAGCCCAGACATACTCACGGGGTCCGTCAGCATGGCCCGGCAGTGGGAAGCCAGGGCCAGGAAGGCCAGCAGGTTGAACACGAGCCCGTTGATGACGCTGTACACGTAGTCCCGGGACGGGATCAGCATGACGAAGAGGACCACGAACTCTGCGTAGAGGACCAGGACCCAGGTGACGACGGCACAGGCGATGCCGCAGCCGTCGCGGATGAACCACATGGCGCCCGCGGGACGGGGCTGCGGCGGCGGGACGCACTTCTCCGGCTGGAGGTACTCCGGCTTCCGCTCAATGTCTCGGAAGTGGTGGGCGGGGATAAGCATCATAAGCTATTCTGTCCATACTGGCATCTGGAAGAGAGGGGGAAGGACCCAGAAATGGCAGCGTGGTTGGTCGTCTGCGAGCCTTGATGAAGCTACCGTTCCCAAGGGAGCCGTGAGGATCTGGGTGTGAACTTCTAATCGGAAAGCTGCCTACACCTTCTGTTCATTTCCAACGTTGAGTTCTCGTCCCTACTCCTGAGAGCGAAGTTAACCTCTGTGAGACGGGGCCGCCTTGCCCAAAGCCTTCACACGACAGATAAAGAAAGGCAGGGGAGCTTGAAAAGGGCCAAGGCCGAGCTTCCCTGGTGGTCCACCTGCCGGTGCGGGAGACGCGGGTTTATCCCTCGTCTGGGAAGATCCCACATGCTGGGGAGCGGCTAAGCCCGTGGACCGCAGCTGCTGAGCCTACACCCCAGAGCCCAGGAGCCCCAGCTAGGGAAACCCGTGCGCCTTAAAGCCCGTGCTCTGCAGCAGGGGAAGCCTCTGCAGGGAGACGCCTGGGCCCCGCACCCGGCGGGAGCCCCAGCGCCCCGCACCTAGCGGGAGCCCCAGCACGCCGTGCCCGGCGGCGGGAGCCTCGCAGCAACAGAGCCAGCATGGCCAAAAAAAAAAAAAGGCAAACACTTCACCCAAGGTCAGCCAGAGCAGCAGGCACACACACAGTACACCAGATGGGAGGCAGGACTAAGAGACATATTCAAATTTTGACCTACAAGACAAGGGGTGGGGGCGGGTGCGGGAGTACCAGGCCCTCTGGAAAAACTCTCTTCACCAGTTACACTGCTGCCTCTACACTGCGGACCGACCCAAGACTCATGCTGAGGCTCTTTGGGTTTGAGTAGGAGGACAGAAGGCCTAGGGTTCAGCTGCTCTAATTTTCTGTAGTGCATTGGCCAATAATAAAGGCACAACACTCAGCAGCATGGGGAATGTTCTAGAAACAAGCCAAGCTCGTTTTAGCCCTCTGGCCAAAATGGTTAATTTTCCAGGGATAAGAGACTCTGAGTTAGGCTCTACCTGTGGTGACAAAGCAAAGTGTAGGAATGTTGGCCAGCGAGCCCAGAGGTGTTTCCCCACCACCTGGCTGTGGGGCTGGGTGAGTTCTGGTCTCTGGACCTAGGACAAGACCTATACCCCAGCCCCAGGCCCCTCCTCAGGACAGGGTAGGTGTGAAGGTCGAGGGAGCTATGGACGCTATGGATGTCTGTGCACACATCACAGACGGTGTGCACGCCCTCTCTCTAGGAAAGATGCCCATTCCTCCAGAAGCGCGTGCTGAGCAAGGTGCCCGCGTTCTCAAGGCTCCAGCAGAGTCTCTGGAGACAGCCGTGAAATCACTAAGACTTGATTACGGAAGTCTATCTGTCCACGGCGTGCGCTGCAAGACAGCAAGTGCAGACTCCCTCCTCCGGCTCTTTCTCTTATACTCTGTGGCCTGCTGCTTCACCCACCAGGTTTCTCAGAAACCGTGGTGGCCTCCGGTTCTCTTCCAGTCGTAGGAGCCGAGGACCACCCGGAACAGTCTCCAAGGCAGGCAGGCGACAGCTCAGTCTGTAGCGAACTCCAGTCCCTTCATGCCGAGGAAATCCCTCGGCGGCAGTGCGGGCTCTGTCTGCCTTCTTGAAGGACAAGAGTGAGCTCGCACTGGCTTCTCCTCACCCTTTGCCCAATTTTCCTCCTTCCTCAACTGCCCTCACCCCCAGCGAAGAAAGAGGATCTGAACTGAATACAGTACAGTCATGAAAAGTAAGGACGTGTCCAGAAAGCTGAGAGGGGAGACCAGTAACTATGACTCAAGGGTCAGACATCCCAGAGTCAAAAGTTGCAAAGACTAATAGTGAAAGAATAAGGCCAGGGCCTCCCCTCCCAGGCTGGCAGGGAATTAAGGGCTGAAAGGCAGGTAATGTGGATTGCGTGCATTTCCAAAGGAACACTGAAAACAAACATTAAAAAAAAAAAAGGAACACTGACTCAACAAATATTCAGAGTGACTATCACCTTCACCCAGAATTTTCCAATAACGCAGCCTTGTGCTCGTCACAAGACAGTGGCAATTGGCGTTGCCAGGGATGACTTCCCGGCATTAGAAGATGCAGGGGTACCGTCTGCAGCACCGAAGAGAAGGGCAGCAGGAGATTGAGAACCGGGGCTACCAGGGAGCTGACCCGTGGAGGGAGATTCAAAACTTCCAGACTCTGCACAACCCAAACCCAACAAACGAAAAGCCGAAACTTCATTATGATTCAAGAGCTGATCAAGGCTCACCATTCTGACAACGTCCGAATGCAAGCGTTCTCCTGGTTTTTCCTGTTGCCATACCGATTTGTATGCATATCACCCAGGCCCCCACGACTGCTGTCTAAGCTCTAAACCAGAAGGGTTTTATTGGATCACCGCCACACGATTTGATTACACATATTATAGGGTCTATGTCTCTTCTGCATTATAATGGCAAGGCTGAGTAGCTGTGATGGAAAGACTCATTACCTTCAAGTATTTACTCTGGCTCTTTAGAGAAGTTTGCTGGTTCTGGGATAGTTGTTACCGAAAAAAATACAGGTATGCCTTGTTTTATTTCACTTCACTTTATTACGCTACAAGAAATGCAGATACTACATCTCTTTACAAATTGAATGTCTGTGGCAACCCTGCGTTGAGCAAGCCTATTGGTGTCATTTTTCCAACAGCATCCGCTTACTTCGTCTCTACACTTTCGTAATCCCCATGACATTTCAAGCCTTTTCATTATTATTTTATTGTTATGGTGACCTGAGATCAGCAGTCTTTCACATGACTATTTTGTTGTTTCAGGGCAGGATGAACAACCCCCCATATAAGATGGCAATCTTAAATGGTGAACGTTCTGGTGTTCTGACTGCTCCATGATGCTGCTGTTATCCTCTCTCTCTCTAACTCCTCCTGGGCCTCTCTGTTCCCTGAGATACAATAATGTTGAAATTAGGCCAATCAATCAGCCTCCAATGGCCTCTAAGTGTTCAAATGAAAGCAAGAGTAGCAGGTCTTCTCACTTTAAATTAAAAGCTAGAAATGATTAAGCTTAGTAAGGAAGACATTTCGAAAGCTGAGACAGACCGGAAGGCTAGGCTTCTTGCATGAGATAGTCAAGTTGTGAATGCAAAGGAAAAGTTCTTGAAGAAAACGAAAGGCGCTACTCCAGTGAACACACAAATGATAAACAAGCGAAACTGCCTTACTGCCAAGGTGGAGAGAGCTTTAGTGCTCTGGGTGGAAGAAAGAGTAGCAGGTCTTCTCACTTTAAATTAAAAGCTAGAAATGATTAAGCTTAGTAAGGAAGACATTTCGAAAGCTGAGACAGACCGGAAGGCTAGGCTTCTTGCATGAGATAGTCAAGTTGTGAATGCAAAGGAAAAGTTCTTGAAGAAAACGAAAGGCGCTACTCCAGTGAACACACAAATGATAAACAAGCGAAACTGCCTTACTGCCAAGGTGGAGAGAGCTTTAGTGCTCTGGGTGGAAGATCAAATCAGCCACATTCCTGCAAGCAAAAGCCTCATTCAAAACCTTCATTTCCGTGAAGGCTTCGCGAGGTGAGGCCGCTGCAGAAGAAAAGTCTGAGCTTGGCAGAGTTTGATTCATGAAGTGTAAGTTAAGAAGCCATCTCCATAACATAAAAGTGAAAGGTGAAGCAGCAAGTGCTGACGTGGAAGCTACGCCAGCACGTTATCCAGAAGATCCAGCTGAGGCAGTTCATGAAGGTGGCTACGCTAAAGAACAAATTTCCACTGTAGAAGAAACAGCCTTCTGTTGGGAGAAGATGCCGTCTAGGACATCCCATAGCTCGAGAGGAGAAGTCAATACCTCACTTCAAAGGTTCCAAGGACAGGCTGACTCTTTTGTCAGAGGCTAAGTAAGCTGGTGACTTGAAGTTGAAGCCAATGCTCATTCGCCATTCTGAAAATCCCAAGGTCCTTAAGACTCACGCTGGATCTACTCTGCCCGTGCTCTGTAAACAGAAGCAAAGCTGGACCGACAGCACATCTGTTGACAACACAATTTACTGACTATTTTAAGCCCCTGTTGAGATCTACCGCTCAGAAAAAAAGATTCCTTTCAAAACAGTACTTCTCACCGACACAAGTGTACTCACCCAAGAGCTCTGTTGGAAACAGACAAATTCAGAGCAACACTTCTACAACTTGTATACTTCCAGTGAGTATACTTTCAGAGTAGTTGACTGTATCCTATCTGTCCTCTGACAGCTGCTCATTCTTATTGTGAAAAGTGAAAGTGTTAGCCACTCAGTCATGTCTGCCTCTTTGCAACCCCATGGACTGCAGCCCACCAGTCTCCTCTGTCCATGGGATTCTCCAGGCAAGAATACTGGAGCGGGCAGCCATTCCTTCTCCAGGAGATCTTCCCAACCCTGGGACCGAACCTGGGTCTCCTGCATAAAGAGCTCTGTTGGAAACAGACAAATTCAGAGCAACACTTCTACAACTTGTATACTTCCAGTGAGTATATTTTCAGAGTAGTTGACTGTATCCTATCTGTCCTCTGACAGCTGCTCATTCTTATTGTGAAAAGTTAAAGTGTTAGCCACTCAGTCATGTCTGCCTCTTTGCAACCCCATGGACTGCAGCCCATCAGTCTCCTCTGTCCATGGGATTCTCCAGGCAAGAATAATGGAGCGGGCAGCCATTCCTTCTCCAGGAGATCTTCCCAACCCTGGGACCGAACCTGGGTCTCCTGCATTACAGGCAGATTCTTTACCGCCTGAGCCACCACCAGTCATATGGCAATGACGTGACTAAACCTGAGTCGTGCTCCATATGTTCCATATGGTTTTCCTTCCGCGTAAGTAAATGTCCCAGGCAACTGTAGTTTGTTCCTAAGCAGAAACACATTATAACCATTTGGATGGTTAAGTTGGAAATCTTAAAAATAAAAGTAAAATAAAAAAGCAACAAAAAATATATATTATAGGTGCTTTTGTCTTAAGTACAGTAACCATCCATTTCTTTGGGATGATTTAGAGTCATTACTGGGAACATCAGTTACTGGAGTGTGTTAGGTCATGATGTCCTCAGCGGGGCAGAGACTCACTGTGCTCTCGGTTTTAACCAACTGGCCTGTGCAGACTATTCCAGTTCTAATTCTGGGGTCTCCTTCCTGTGGCTCTTCGTCTATCCCCTCCATTCCTGGCTGTCATTTCTGTGTCTACGGCTACCCCCAATATACCCTTTACTTACTACTGCTCATTGGCTGTGGGCTGGAAAAGCAAAGAAAACTAAGTCTTGCTAGACTTGTTTATAAAAGAAAGGTATTCACTTTAGGTAACAGGCCTTTAGAGGACACTTACTATGCTCTCCTACCACACAGTGCTTGCAGGCAGGGAGCCTTGCCTTTCCATTAGCCCAGGGCCTGGCACACAGTAACCATCTACCACCTGTGTTCATTACATGAGTTCGAGAGGAAGATGCGTGAGATGGGTGGTCCTAGGCAGCCCCTCCCGGAGGCCGCGTGTGGCTACTCTCAGGGCTGTGGCCATGACCCAGATGGTGGAGGGTGCCCCCGACAGGACTGTGATGGAGGGGCTGCGACCCGTACTCATGGTTCCAGATGTTTCACCTTCAGACCACGTGAGACCAAAGGCCGGACAGAGGTGCTGTGTTTGCTCTGCCCCTCACTGGTGAGTGGGAGCCTGAGATCTGGGAAAGGACCCCAGCAAGGCTGCACCTGCAGAGCCAGACACTAAGAGCTAAACTGAAGAGCATGTTCCAACCCACACTTTTAGAGCTTCGAGTAGTCCAGTCAAAACCCAGGAAGACATGCTGCTCTAAAAACTCTACTTCACCACCGGCCCCTCCAAAAGCAGCGGAAGCAGCTTTCTGATTCCGAGCAGGGCCCTGTGGGGCTCCTGGGCACAAGGCCTGTGTCCCCCCATTTCTCTGATTACAGGAAACAACCTTCACTCAGCCTCCAGGACCTTCCCTGAGTTCCAAGGGGTAGGTTCACGCAGTTGTTAATCAGCGAAGGCAGAGGATGTGAGACCAGGGAGGAGCAAACAGCCAAAGGCAGCCTTGGCGCAGAGTCCTGCTTCCCCATCACAGGATACATGAACAGTAACTTTGAGCTAGTGTGCAGATACTGAACCTCCAGGTGGGAGAAGTTAATAGTAGGCTGCCCACAAGCATGCAGACCCCAGACAAGCTGGACCTGAAAGGTGACGACGTTGACCGCTACTCGACCTCACCACCAACCCATCAGAAGAAATGTCCACATGGCGCAGAGTCCTGCTTCCCCATCACAGGATACATGAACAGTAACTTTGAGCTAGTGTGCAGATACTGAACCTCCAGGTGGGAGAAGTTAATAGTAGGCTGCCCACAAGCATGCAGACCCCAGACAAGCTGGACCTGAAAGGTGACGACGTTGACCGCTACTCGACCTCACCACCAACCCATCAGAAGAAATGTCCACAAGCTGACCAGGCCCTCTTTGAACAATTCCTATGATAAACTTCTCACTATCTTCCCTAAGCTGGGACACATGGTTTTGAGGGCACAAGCCTGCTGTGTCCCCTCTTGCCTGGTGAAGCAATAAAGTCACTCATTTCTGCTTCACCCAAATCTCGGTCCCCAAGTATCGAATCAGTGCCAGTGTACAGAGAGGCTGAGCTTTCGGTGTCCTTTCCTTATGTCAGGCAACTGGAAATCTGAGAAATGTGGGGGGAAACCCACCAGGAAGTGCAAACTGTACGCATTCCCTTCACCAACTTGCTGCTATAACAGCAACAAACAACAGGTGAATGCGGCGNGCCAGTGTACAGAGAGGCTGAGCTTTCGGTGTCCTTTCCTTATGTCAGGCAACTGGAAATCTGAGAAATGTGGGGGGAAACCCACCAGGAAGTGCAAACTGTACGCATTCCCTTCACCAACTTGCTGCTATAACAGCAACAAACAACAGGTGAATGCGGCGCTCGCTTCCTTTTCCCATTAGGGAAATGCCGATCCTGGGGGCCGAGGCTCTTGGTCAAGGACCCACTCCTGACATGAGTCCTCGTGTGAGCAGAAATGGGCAGGACTGGTGGCTCAGCCTTGGGGGCAGGCCCACAGGGAGGCTAGTGGGTCCCCGCAGCCCCTGCACCCCTCCGGCCAGCCTGCTCAGACCTCACTCAGAAGGGGCCACTTCCTGCAGTCTCCCTCCCTGCCCTCTGCACCCCATGCCCTGGCCCCTGTTTGCTTGCTCAAGCCCCCTCTCTTCATTTCAACTCAAAATGCATGGAGCAGCCACTAAGTGCTAGGAGCTGTGTGGGGCACGCACACCCAGCGACGATGAGGACAGTTGTGTGTGAGCTGCTCCGGTAGGGCCCCGCCCTGCCCTCCCACAGCCCCCAGTCTGGTAGGACCAGTCCCATCTGCTTTTTTTCTACTAAACTGCAAGTCCCATTTTGTTTAGCTTTGTATCTTGGTATATGGCATGAGTGAGTACTCGAATCAACGGCTCCTTCACAAACCAGACAGACCCGCCCCATGATAATCCTAACACATAGGTGTCTAATGAACAGCACAACAGAGGGGCAAACAGTACCCCCCCAAAAAATCCCAAACCCGGCCCCCCCACACACAACCCAGAACGGAGATAAACAGACTTCTTCTCCGAAGCAAGGACTTCAGAGGGGAGGGATGAGAGCAGGGCATGGAGCTAGGTGAGGTGTGCTGCACAGACAAGAGTCAAGGGGGCAGGTGGACCTGGCAGGGAGAGATGCAGTGCTGGGGGGCAGCTGGGCGTCTAGGCCTGGATGCGTGAGCATGCGCATACGTGGGCTTTGTTGGGAACAGTGTAGCTTTAAAAGTAGGGAGTAGGTTGTGTTTTAGAAGGCCTGGATTTCATGAGTTGGGAGTTAACGCTGGAGGTTTTGATAAACCACTAAAGCTTCTGAGGAAAGTTGTGAGGGGAACATGTCCCCACTCTAGCAAGGCGATGCCAGCAGTGACAGGCAGGACAAACGAGAGGGCTCTGAGACCAGAGGCCACTGAGCCCAGGGAGGCAACAGGCCTCAGCTCTGCTTTGGAGGAACTAGGTTTTCTCTTCTTGAAAGGGCTAACCAGTTTTCCAAAGAAAGACTGAGAGTCGTGATCATTTTGCAATTTTAATTACAGGCAGAGCTAGGATACTGTGGGCTTGGTTCAAGACCACTTCAACAAAGTGAGTATTACACCAAAGTGAGCCTATCAAGTTTTGGGTTCCCAGTGCATATAAAAGTCATTTTTATACTATCTTGTAGTCTATTAAGTGTGCAACAGTATGTCTAAAAAACAATGTGCATATCTTAATTAAAAATACATTACTGCTTAAAAAAAAAACAAACGCTACCATCTGAGTCTTTCAGGGAAAGACTAGAGATCTCTTCAAGAAAATTAGAGATACCAAGGGAACATTTCATGAAAAGATGGGCTCGATAAAGAACGGAAATGGTCTGGACCTAACAGAAGCAGAAGATATTAAGAAGAGGTGGCAAGAATACACAGAAGAACTATTCAAAAAAGATCTGTATGACCCAGATAACCATAATGGTGTGATCACTCATCTAGAGCCAGACATCCCGGAATGCAAAGTCAAGTGGGCCTTAGGAAACATCACTACGAACAAAGCTAGTGGAGGTGATGGAACTCCAGCTGAGCTATTTCAAATCCTAAAAGATGACGCTGCCAAAGAGCTGCACTCAATATGCCAGCAAATTTGGAAAACTCAGCAGTGGCCACAGGACTGGAAAACATCAGTTTTCATTCCGATCCCAAAGAAAGACAATGCCAAAGAATGCTCAAGTTACCACACAATTGCACTCATTTCACACGTTAGCAATGTAATGCTCAAAATTGTCCAAGCCAGGCTTCAACAGTATGTGAACTAAGAACTTTCCAGATGTTCAAGCTGGATTTAGAAAAGGCAGAGGAACCAGAGATCAAATTGCCAACATCCACTGGATCATCGAAAAAGCAAGAGAATTCCAGAAAAACATCTACTTCTGCTTTATTGATTATGCCAAAGCGTTTGACTGTGTAAATCACAACAAACTGTGGAAAATTCTGAAACAGATGGGAATACCAGACCACCTAACCTGTCTCCTGAGAAATCTGAATATAGGTCAAGAAGCAACAGTTAGAACCAGACATGGAACAACAGACTGGTTCCAAATTGGCAAAGGAGTACATCAAGGCTGTATATTGTCACCCTGCTTACTTAGCTTATATTCAGAGTACATCATGTGAAATGCCGGGCTGGATGAAGCACAAGCTGGAATCATGATTGCCAGGAGAAATATCAATAACCTCAGATACACAGATGATGACACCCTTATGGCAGAAAGCGAAGAAGAACCAAAGAGTCTCTTGGTGAAAGTAAAAGAGGAGAGTGAAAAAGTTGGCTTAAAACTCAACATTCAAAAAACAAAGATCCTGGCATCTGGTCCCATCACTTCATGGCAAATAGATGGGGAAACAATGGAAACAGTGACAGACTTTATTTTCTTGGGCTCCAAAATCACTGCAGATGGTGACTACAGCCATGAAATTAAAAGACACTTGCTCCTTGGAAGAAAAGCTATGACAAACCTAGACAACATATTAAAAAGCAGAGACGTTACTTTGCCAACAAAGGTCCATCTAGTCAAAGCTATGGTTTTTCCAATAGTCATGTATAGATGTGAGAGTTGGACTATAAAGAAAGCTAAGCACCAAAGAACTGATGCTTCTGTACTGTGGTGCTGGAGAGTCCCAAGGACTGCAAGGAGATCAAACCAGTCAATCCTAAAGGAAATCAGTCCTGAATATTCATTGGAAGGGCTGATGCTAAAGCTGAAACTCCAATAGTTTGGCCATCTGATGTGAAGAACTGACTCCTTAGAAAAAACCCTAATGCTGGGAAAGACTGAAGGCAGGAGGAGAAGGAGACGACAGAGGATGAGATGGTTGGATGGCATCACCGACTCAATGGACACGAGTTTGAGCAAGCTCCAGGAGTTGGTGATGGAGAGGCAAGCCTGGCGTGCTGCAGTCCATGGGGCTGCAAAGAGTCAGACATGACTGAGCGACTGAACTGACTGACTGACTCAGCCTTCAGAGTATCACAGTAGTAACATCAAAGATCATGGATTAAATCCAATATAGTATTGTAAAGTAAAATAAAATAAAAATAAAATTAAAAAAAAAACAAAAACAAAGATCATGGATTACAGATCACCACAGAAAATACAATAATAATGAAAAAGCTTGAAATATCGCAAGAATTACCACAATGTGATACAGAGAGGAAATGCTGCTGGAAAATGATACCAGCAGACTTTGCTCAAGGCAGGGTTACCACAAACCTTTTAATCTGTCAAAAATGCAAGTCTGAGAAGCTTAATAAAATTGTATTTTTTTGGTCAAGGGTTTTGTAGCATTGAAAATAGATGGCTTAACCACCGATGGTCCGGGGGTTAAGAATCACCTTTCAATGCAGGGGACATGGGTTCGATCCCTGGTTGGGGAACTGGGACCCCACATGCCGCGGGCAGCCAAGCCAGAGCCCCACAACTGCTGAGCGCGTGTGCCACAACTAGGGGGTCTGTTGTGCCACGGAAGACCCCACATGGCGCAACGGCGATCACGGGCCACGACTAAGACCTGATGCAGCCGAGCAAAGAAAGAGCCATGTTTTTAAAAGAATACAAAGGTATGAACCACGGTAATTAAAGAGAGACAGCTTTCTCACATGTTAGTAATTCAAGCCCAAAGTAACTCTTCTCCCCTCCTGACAGAGGAGCGCACCGGAGGGCCGGGAAGGTAAAAGGAATAAGCCTTGAGGCCACGGAAGTGAAGCAGAGAAAGAGTCGCAGGCCCACAGGTGTCCTGGAGCTCCCCAGAGACAGTGACACCAGTGATAAGGCAGATGGTGTCCAGGATGACAATCTGAGCTCTGCGGTGGGGGGTAGTGTGTGGGAATTCTCAGGAAGTCATCTCATCTTCCTTCTTGGAGACTCAGAAGCAAAGATCAAGAAATGACTGATATGAGCGCTAACGTCCCAAAAATGCCACTGTTTTTGGTCCAGAGAATGGCCCCCAGATTCAACTGTAACACGTGTGCTTCCTTATGCTTGACCACAACTGTGCCCTTCCACAAATCCAGATAAGCAGACGAAAATGTACTTAGTGAGATGCCACCGAGGGTCCCGTGAGCCCTTGCAGTATAGCACTCAGGACTCAGGTCCATGCTGCCTATCCATGGCTGGGCAGCTCAAAGGGTTTCAAAGTGGTGTCTCAAAGGCGAAGCTCACAGGCCCCATTCCACTGTGGCCCACGGCTGATTGTTGGCCAGGCAAGACTCCTGGCCTGGCCCAGTGTTGACACTTGGTGACAGGCAGAATCCAGTTATATGCCTGTAGTTAATCACTTTATGTATTTTTTTTTATATTTATTTGGCTGCCCCAGGTCTCAGTTGTGGCATGCAGGATCTAGTTCCCCGACAAGGGATGGAACCCAGGCCCCCTGGGTTTAGCCACTGGACCACCAAGGAAGTTCCACTAATTGTTACTTGTTGAGTGAGGGGCAAATCCTTATAAATCTATCACCTGGCCTAAGAAAACTGACCAAAAGTCCACGCTTTGTGAACAAGGGTCAAAGGCAGGACCATCACATAGAAGTTCAGTGTCAGATTATTAGAGCCCCCAAATACCTACTGTTCTTGATCTAATGACTATCCAAAGAACCCCAGACCCTCTCAGACTGCCAGCTGTTTTCCTGAGACAAGATATTACTCTCAAGTCATGGGTTTCCCTGGTGGCTCAGCTGGTAGAGAACCCGCCTGCCAATGCAGGAGACACAAGAGATGTGGGTCTGCTGCCTGGGTCAGGAAGATCCCCTGGAGAAGGAGATGGCAACCCCCTTCAGTGTTCTTGCCTGGGAAACCTCACGGACAGAGGAGCCTGGCGGGCTACAGTCCATGGGGTCGCAAAGAGTCAGATATGACTGAGTGCTCACACACACACACACGTGGCTTAGCTAAATCTAAACCAAAGTCCTACAAGCAATTCAAAGAACTTTGTTGAGGATTCCCTTCCGAAAACACCACACCCACTCACGCTCTCATGTATACACGTGCATTTAAGCACAGCATACAAGCAGATCTTGGAACTGTACAGATTCAGAACCTCTCATGTTTTACAAGAATGGACTTCAAGTAGGAAAGTATTCACAAGCCAGCCCTGCAACTGCAAAGATGAATAAAAGCTTCATTCCCTGGAAGCTTTGGAAAAGAATCTGATCAAGCAAAAAACGGATTTATCTATTTCTTTACTTACAATTTCGGTTAATTTGCATACAGATCCAAAAGGACTGTAAATGTTATACCCATGTTTAGATGATTCTCAGAAAAAGAATGAGCCACGCAGCTCTATGTTCGAAATGCTTCATAAAAAACCAGAACGAGTCACTCAAGTTTCTCCCAAAGGTAAGCCCGTGGTCCAAAGGCAAGGCACCTTACCTTCCCCTAAGCACTGTACCCTGCCAAGCCAGGAAGGCATCCAGACAGGCAGAGCTGCTGGCCTCTTCTGGGTCTTGACCAAGGAGTCTACACTGTGTCTCTCTATAAGAGGGTCTGGCTTCCCCTGCCTGCCTCCTGTCTCTGTCATACTTAACTTCAACAAAAACAGAAGAAAAGAAAGGAAAGGAGGGAGAGACGGAGGGGAGGAAGGAGTGGGGAGGGAAAGAGAGAGGAAGAAAGAAAGAAAAGAAACACATCACATCCCAAAAGCAAATCCTATACCCATTAAAATTCACTGAGGGAACCAGGAAGTGGTCGGTAAGCTAAAGTGGCCTTCGTGTCTCATAATCAGACACCTTCTTATAAAACCCACTCATGTACAAACTCAGACTCCCAACAATGAGTCTCCATTTCAGAAAAAAGTTTTGGATTTGAAAACTCATGGAGGCTAACAGTTCCTCTGCTTACTACAGCTGAGTACTACTGTGCCAAAACTGGCTGGTGTATTGCCTCTAGGCTTTCAGGATCTATTAAAAAGAAACAACACACACACCCACATATAGGATGACATCATCTATGTCACGGGCTCCCTGGTGGCTCAGATGGGAAAGAATCTGCCTGCAATGAGGGAGACCTGAATTCGATCCCCGGGTTGGGAAGATCCCCTGGGGAAGCGAATGGCAACCCACTCCAGTATTCTGGCCTGGAGAATCCCATGGACAGAGGAGCCTGGCAGGTACACTCCATGGAGTCGCAAAGAGTCGGACACAACTAANAGACCTGAATTCGATCCCCGGGTTGGGAAGATCCCCTGGGGAAGCGAATGGCAACCCACTCCAGTATTCTGGCCTGGAGAATCCCATGGACAGAGGAGCCTGGCAGGTACACTCCATGGAGTCGCAAAGAGTCGGACACAACTAAAAAACTAACACACACAATCCATGTCAGAAACGCTGGGAATCAGTAGAAACTACCACTCATTTGGGTAACACGTTCACTGGTTTTTACGGGCATGTTTTATCGTATGTTGCCACGATGAGAAAAATATTAAAACAAGACCACGCATAAGATCAACTGGTAAAAACAATCGCTATCTGAGTCAGAATTTGAGAGTGAGGAAGAACCGTAAAGACCGCCTAGCAGATAGCGGTCGCATTCTTCTGCTTTCAGGTGAAGAACGGCGGGGGCAATAACAGTAGCTGCGCGCCCCTTACGACCGAGGAGGCTCGCGAAGCGGCGGCTCTCAGCGCGCACGCCAGCCCGGCACAGCAGATTTCATTAGTCATTGTAGAGACAGAGCGGGGGGTGTGGAAGCTGTTAGTAATATTCCCCAGGTCAGAGAAAACCCGGGGAAGGCAATGGCACCCCACCCCAGTACTCTTGCCTGGAAAATCCAATGGACGGAGGAGCCTGGTGGGCTGCAGTCCATGGGGTCGCTAACAGTCGGACAGACTGAGCGACTTCACTTTCACTTTTCTCTTTCATGCATTGGAGAAGGAAATGGCAACCCACTCCAGTATTCTTGCCTGGAGAATCCCAGGGATGGGGGAGCCTGGTGGGCTGCCGTCTATGGGGTCACACAGAGTCGGACACGACTGAAGTGACTTAGCAGCAGCAGCAGAGAAAACCAGGATCCAAACCCAGCTCTGCTGCCTCCACAGACCACGTTTTGAAAATGGTACGTGGCTGCCTTTCCTTTCTCTCTCTCGTCTTGTTTCTTGCAGGAGGGGGCCAGGAGAGTGACCAAGCAGAATACGCAAGTCCTGCTTCCTACTTCCCGGCACACATTTCATGGTGCTAGGAGAGGTCACTGCATTAAATGAAGCTTAGCTTTAATGTTATCTTTCAAGCGACTGCGGACGACCAATTCTCTAAACTTTGTGGCTCCCTTCTAAGAACCTGAGAAATGGACCCTAAGCAGACTTTCCCTCCACTCCTAGGAGCTTATAATACTGTTAAAAAGGAAAAAGGAGCCTTCTTTCTCCTGTGAGTCATTTCACTGCCAATGGGCTGTCTCTTTAATGGCACACAGCACCCGGCCCTCAAATCCACGGCCTTTCGGGAAGAGACTGTTGGGACTGGCTGACCCCTTCCAGACTCTAGCCTAGGCTCCTCCACAGATGGATAAAGAAATGAAGCTCAGGGAGTCAGCTGGTTTCCATAAAACAGTTAGAGAGGTGGCTAACTTCCTTTCTAGGTCTAATGAATGATATCGACTAATTGGCCTTCCCGGGTGGCTCAGAGGTGAAGAATCTATCTGCCAATGCGGGTTCTATCCCTGGGTCGGGAAGATCTCTGGAGAAGGAAATGGCAACCCGCTCTGGTATTCTTGCCTAGGAAATCCCATGGACAGAGGAGTCTGGTGGGCTACAGTCCATGGGGTCGCAAAGAGTCAGACACAACTGAGCGACTAAACATCATCTACGGGTTGCTTATGCAGCATCACCCTCNAAGGAAATGGCAACCCGCTCTGGTATTCTTGCCTAGGAAATCCCATGGACAGAGGAGTCTGGTGGGCTACAGTCCATGGGGTCGCAAAGAGTCAGACACAACTGAGCGACTAAACATCATCTACGGGTTGCTTATGCAGCATCACCCTCCATTAATCCCTCCTTCCAGGAAGTCTGCACCCCAGCAGGGAAAACCTTTAAAAAGGCAAAACCATCCTACTGATTTAGTTAGCCAATTAATATCTGTCAGCCGGTTTGACACTCTCTAAGTATGCAGAACCCTCTGAAATCAGGTGAATGGTCTCAGTTGACACTGACCTGCCCTTGGCCTCTGTCAGGGTAGGTTCCGAGATGGGCATCTGGCTTGGCTGCTGCCCCGGCACAGGCCACGTGGAAAGTGGAGCAGGGCCCTGACTCTCACTGAAGGTCTCACCTACTGGGCTGCTGGACACGCCTCAGCCTGCTCGAGCCTCCCGTCCTACCTTCTAGGATAAGCACGTACTTTCCCACCCTCTTTTAGGGAAGATTAGCCTATGTTCACACTGCTGGGAAGTTCCATGGACAGAGGAGCCTGGTGGGCTACAGGCCATGGGGTTGCAAAGAGCTGGACATGAACTGAGTGATGAAACAAGAAAAACACTGCTAGGGAGCAGCGGAGACAGGATACACCCCAAGCCTGTTCTCATTCCAAAGCCTTTGGCAAAGTCCAAACTTACCTTTAACTGCTCTCTGCGGTCGTTAACGTTGCCCATTAACTAGAACCAGAACGGGGAGGGGTGCTGGTGTTTCTGCCAGTGATCCTGGCTTACTTACAGTTTCAATCTCTTGCCTACACATGGTCACGGCAGAGATGGCACTATCGCGTGGGCCACGTGCAGCGCTGTTCACAGACCACAGAGCTGAACGTAAGCATTTTGGGCCCTAGGGTGGGGCCTTGGCTGAACACCAACCGATGTTCAGAAGACTGGTCCTGCCTTAACTGAGGGAGCAGGAGGACTATGGAGCTTCAGCCAGAAAAGTCACCCTAAGATTGAGGCCTTAAAGTCTGCTTCTGCTGGGGGACACTTCCGGGAGGGCCAAGTTCCTGCACGCTGCTTATTTGGGGGGAAAGCCCACCCATGCTAGGCTGAGAGCACCCAGCAAAGGGGCCCACCTGAGGGTGTTGAAATGGCACCCAGCCCCACATTGTGCCATGCGCAGACATGCAGCCTCTGTGATATCACCCAGGCAAAAACTTGGCTTTTTTAGGGACTAAAAGCCAAAGTGCTTGGAGGGATCTGAAAGACGAATTAAGGAAAGAGAAGAGAAAACCAGCTGGGACCATCGTGCCAGGCTTCAAGGAGGGTCCCTGCTGATTCCACTCACCCCAAGTCCATAAGTCCGGCAGGAGCAGGGCCTTGGAGGAGTTTGGCCTGAGGAAGCAGGCTGCACATGTCCACTGTCCCTGCCTGCCAGGTGACGAACTGTTGGAGGGCTTTGGAGACAGACTAAAGTGGAATGAAGACTCGGTTTGCAGTCAAGTGGCCAGAATTCTACTCTGCACCTTGCAGCTCACTAACTCACAATTTGGGATAAGACAGTTACCCTCCATGGGCTCCGTTTCCTTATCCATAAAGTAAGAGGGAAGACTAAGCTGACTGCTAAGGTCTGCTGCAGGGCTCAGATTCTGATTGCTCTGTTTTCAGGAACAAATTCAACATCTCTGTTAATTTCTTGGATTTTTAAAAAATTATCAAAAGTATCCTTTAACGTCCTATCCCTATTCTTTTTGAATATTCAGAAAGAAACCCACCATCTATCCATTAACGATTTTCTTGAGCATGTTCAATTTTTTCAATGAAATATGGCATGTAATTACTGCTTCCTTTGTTCTTTCATTTAATGTTTTGTGGAGTGGGAAAAGCACTATTAAAATACATCAAACATTAGAAAGTGGTTAAAGAAAAGTCTTAAAATATAAAGTCAAATATGACCACTTTTCAATGTTTAAACGTCTGTAAATCCAAGATCTACTGGGACTTCTATAACCTGCTAAGAGAGGTTATTTTCGTGTAAAATGAGGTTTAGACAGCTTGACCTGCTCAAAGTCACAAAGCAAGTCAGTGGCAAGGTACGGCTCACCGGAAGAGATGCCCAAGAGTCTTTGCAGCATAGATCATTATCTTCCTGGCAGCCCATCTTTCGAGATGCTCCGCTACTCTTCTTGACTTAGAAATGCACACCCTGTGCAAAGTCCAAACTTACTGCAACGTAGCTGCAGCCACAACTGTACTTGTCCCCCTAGGGCCACTGTCCAAAGGTGAAGAAGCAAGCCTACCCAAGGGCATTTCAACCGCTGACCCTGTACGGCAGGTATTCATGTCTCAAACTGACCAGAACATTTGAAGGGTCCAATCAACAAGTCTCTGCACAGCTGAATGGTTACACTTCGGAGCGTGTGCATGAGCGCTCAGTCATGTCTGACTCTTTGTGGCCACATGGGCCATAGCCCGCCAGGCTCCTCTGTCCCTGGGAGTCTCCAGGCAAGAGAACTGGAATGGGTAGCCATTCCTATCTCCAGGGGATCTTCCTGACCCAGGGATCGGACTCGTGTCTCTTGCATTACAGGCAGAATCTTTACTCCTGAGCCACCAGGGAAGCCCATTTAATTTGGAGGAAACTATGAAAAGAGGCAGTTTTCCTGATATTTCCTCACATTGTCTAGATGAATGACTGGATTAGGTGGGACATGCAAGGTGGTCTTCTTACCTTTACAGCTGAGAGCCAGTAATAACCTGGTCATTTGTCTCTGGAAATGACTTTAAAATGAAAAACAAAACAAACAAACAAAACAGGAAGAAACCGGAGGTGGAGTGGTATTAGCCTCCTTCGTTCCCCCAACAGGTCGATGGCCAGACTTTACACATTCATCGGGGGTGTGTATGTGCGTTAGTAGCTCAGTCACGTCCGACTCTGTGACCCTATGGACTGTAGCCCACCGGGTTGTACGTGTGTTTAAATGTTTCTAGATAGGCTCATCAGGACCCATGAGCACCCCTTTCTCATACTACACGCCCTCACGAAAGACATGGGAAGCACCCTGCCACACAGGACGACCCTTCCTCTATAGTAAAATAAGCTTTACCCGTGTATTCCCATCAATTTTTCTGGAATCACAAGGCATGGTTTCTACAATAGCGAGACAGACAGACCTGCTGGCCTGTGGCAGGTTATTTATACTGAGTGTTCTTTAAGACAAGGCACAGGCAGGACAAGTGCAAAGTGTTTAAAGGAAACAGAGCTACAGAGAAAACAATAGCTCTTTTTTTTTTTTTTTGTAAAGATTGGTTTGATGTGGACCATTTTTTAAAAGTCTTTATTGAATTTGTCACAGGACTGTTTCTTTTTTTTTATATTTTGTTTTTTTGGCCACAATGCATGTGGGATCCTAGCTTCCTCACCAGGGATATGAACTCGCATCCCCTGCCTCGGAAGGCGAAGTCTTAACCACTGGTGTGTCAGGGCAGTCCCCAGCAATAGCTCACTTTTGCTTTTCTGGTGCTCTGGTTTGCTAAGTGGAAGAATGCAAAGGAAAAGGCCCCAAACTTGGCTTCCCCTGCTTAAGACCAGGAATAAAGTGTTCCCTTGCTGAGATCTTAAGAGCCCTCTTTTAAGAGCTGTTTGCAATTTCAGCATCAGGGACTCGGCACTGCCCCAAGCTCTCCCCTAAACTGACTTTTATTGCTATAATTAACAAGGGTAGGTGGGACAGATTTCCTCTGTAGCTGTAAAGTTATTGTTGCGGCCAGTGGCTAACAGCAGCTCTTTACCTGTTGCCCTTGATGCCTGGCCTGCCCAATTAGCACCTCATTCTAGGCAGGCCTCTCATCTAATAGCCACGTGTCTCAAGTGAGCACTTTAGTTTATTGTCTTGTTCCTGTGCTACTTCAAGAGCCTGAGCTCCCCGGTTAGAATACAATCTTGAGCTTCTCTTAGGCAGGTGTGTGTTTGCAGTTTCCTTATCACTTCAGGCCCACAGGAACACTAGGGACACACAGGCATGCAAACAAATACTTCCTGATTGTTTGAAGAGCTTCTTAGATATTTATTCTGGGAATAAGCACGTGGCTGGAATCTGGGTCTCCACGCCGATCTCAGCCCTCTCTACCAGATCCACTGGCCTTCTCTGCTGTTCAGGGCTCTCGCCTACATTGAGTTAAGCTCTACTTGGTCTGTATGTAACCTTTCCCCTTACCTAAAAGAGCTGGCTGAAACAGACACAGGGGCTTCCTACAAGCACCACCCTCAACATTCCCCTAGAGAAAGGAACACACTCCTTGCTTTTGGAATTAAAACTAACTATACCTTATATGGCATTACCACTCCCATAACAAATATATTGTTTAGCTGCTCAGTCATGCCTGACTCTCTTTCGACTCCATGGACTGTAGCCCACCAGGCTCCTCTGTCCATAAGGTTTCCCAGGCAAGTAAACTGGAGTGGGTTGTCATTTCCTTTTCCCTTCACGACCCAGGGATCGAACCCACATCTCCTGCATTGCAGGTGGATTCTTTACCACTGAGCCACCTGGGAAACCTACAAGAAACATAAAGTGTGAAAGTGAATGTTGCTCAGTTGTGTCCAACTCTTGTGACCCCATGGACTATACAGTCCGTGGAATTCTCCAGGCCAGAATACAGGAGTGGGTAGCCTTTCTCTTCCCCAGCGGATCTCCCCAATCCAGGGATCGAACCCAGATCCCCCGTAATGCAGGCGGATTCTTTACCAGCGGAGCCACAAGGGCAGCCCATAAGAAACACAGGCCTCCTTCAAATACTCTGGTGAATGAAATGAAAGGGGACACCTGCATAAAGGGGTGGGTAGGAATGCAGGTATGGGAGTGAGGTTGTCTGCTCTCAAATCCTGACTCTACTGCTTCCCAGTTATGTGACCTGCGACCTTGGTCAAGACAATCTCTCTGTACCTCAGTTTCCCAATCTGTAAAATAGGATAATAGCACCTGCCTCACAGGGCTATTGTTAATAGGACTGAATCAGTTAGTCTTTGTTAAGTGTTTCTGAACAGAGCTGGGCAGATAGTAAGCACTTTATGCTTCGGTTATTATTAGATATAATTAATAAGAATACAGAGATTTAGGACAGACGGACCTACAAATCAGTACGCACCCAAAAGAATCTGACAGTGATGGGAAAACAAGCTGGTTAATAGAATAATATGCCATCCTTGGTGTTTTGATCTTCTGGCAAACGTACAGTCTTTGAACTGCTTCAGTAAACCAAAAAGAACTCTGAATTTATGGGGTTTTTAAATATCTAATGTATGATCACAACACATGTGATAAAAAATGTTCTGGCTGCATTAACGTACAACAGTTAGGGAAGGTGTCATTGTTTTAGCAGAAAATTTAAAACGAACACTTGATAGTACCTCATATCGATTTAGGCTAACGTGTCAGACATTGTTTGTAATGTTATTTACCAAATACTGCCAGTCCTTCTCCAGCAGAGAATCTTTAGTCATTTATCTGGGAAACACTTCAAATGTATGTTCTATAGTTTGAAAGACACACTGAAAGATTTTTACATAAAGATGATCCTATGGTATCCAAACTCAGAATTTTCTTTCCCTGACTTTTCTGATCTATTTGCTGCCACTTTTAAAATCCTCGATCCTCTTAGATATCCTACCTATTAAAATTTCACTTCCGGGGTCTCTTCTTTCTGAGCGATCTCGAGTGCAAGACACCATTTCTAACATCGTAAGCACCCTGTTATCTCATCACCCAGGTGCTCATTAGAATCCAGGTGTTCAATCACACAAAGGCCTCCAGGCGCATGTGTCCCAACAGGTGGGGCACCTGTACTTTCATGAAGGAGGAAACCCTTCTGGGTTTACCTCTCCAAGTTTCCTGGAGGGCAGAATTCACACCACAAGACATCCTCCCTATAGGTACACCTGCAGAGAGTTACGGAGAGACACGGGAAACAAGGAAAGGTCCAGTCTACTAAGAAGAGATGATTTATTTGGGGGCTCGGCAGTTTAGGGCTTCAGAACGTGGGCAGGTACTTGCTCTGCATGTCCTCTTCAGAGAGTATACCACCTCCCTATCCCACTGTGTTCACTGGTGCCACTGCCGCAGCTCTTTACCACCACGTTTATGCTGGGTCTGGAGCCTTCCCTCTGCCTGGGAGCTTCTCTGGGCAGAAGCTGTGTTTCACTTGTCTCTGCGTCTCAAAGCTAGCACAAAGCCCATCAACAGTAGGCTCCCAAGAGTTATCTGTGAAACTGTATTGAGGCTACTATCTGAGACACCGACCATTCTTTGGAGGATCAAGCAGTCAAGGGTTAGTTTCACTTCTGACAACAGGGAGGTTCCTCAAAAGTGGGGCACTTGGAAAAGTCATCAGATCCCCTCGTTGCTACTATTGTTTTGGGTTAACTTTCCTCCATTTATCTACGTGGCCTCTTTAAAATCTGTTTCCTGCCTTATCAACCCCGCCTTAATAGGCTCCTTCAGTGACCCCACGTTCACCTTGCAGGTATCCTTTCTGGATATTCAAGGCCCATATTCCTACTTGGTCACGACCGGGGCCGGCATTTCTTTTTTTTTTTTGTCCACGGTTCCCAGCGATCACCCGATCGAGCCAGGGCTTCCAGTCCCTCCCTACTGGGAAGCGCTGGGGACGCCGGAGCACTGCGCCCCCGCAACACCCCCGTCAGCGCTGACCAAGACTCTCCCCTCTACTCTGTTTGGGACAAAGCTCCGGCAACCATCCGGGGCATGGGGATCCTGCAAGGTTCCGGGGGGTCAGCGTTCGGTCAGCCAGCCCCTGAGAGAGCGGGGGGCGGGGGGGGGGAATCCCTGCGGTTCAGTTGGAAGTCATCTCGAGATCAGACGGGCATTTACTCCCGGCCCAGATCCTTTTCACCGAGAATGACCTAAAGAGGGCTTGATCGTTTCTTTCCTCCCCACCATCCCATGGGCCAGAGAAATACAAGACACGAGGGCAGGAAGGAGAGCCAAGAGACAGCCTCTCTCAGGCCAATCGCGACGTCCGCCACCTCTCACTTGGGGTCGGTCTCTTTCTTCACACACACGCACGCACACGACCGGCCACTTCAACTCCAGCTCTGAGCAAACTGCGCTGCACACCTCTTCCACCGCTAGTCCGAGCTCCGGCCCCGGCCCGCGCCTGTCGTCTCGCCCCAGCTTTCTCACCCGATCCCAGTTTTCTCACCCGACTGACCGTGAAGCCGGAGGCAGTTCCCCAGTCCCAGGCCCCCCCGGTGGGGCTCCGGCTGCCGCTGCCGTCGTCGCTCCCCTTTCAGCCCCCGACCCGGGACCCGGCCCTGGGCTGCAGCGATGGCTCCCCGGCACGAGGCGCCGCGGCTCCCTGGACTCGGCCAGACACAGGGCGGCGCGCAGGAGCCCATCGAGCTCCCCGGCGGTGGTGGCGGCGGCGGCAGCTGCAGGAGCGGCCGCCGCGCAGGCTGATGACGCACGGGCCCGGGGTTGGTGGCGGAGGGGGGGGCGGTCGTGTCTGGCCGGGGGGGGCGACGCGGGCGGATGACGTCAAGCGGCGGGGGCGGCTCGGCAGCATGGCGTCGGTGGCGCTGAGCGAGGCGGAGAAGGTGTACATTGTGCATGGCGTTCAGGTAGCGGCAGCGGGCAGTCCTGGCGCCGGCCTGCGGGTTCCCTTGGCCCTGCGGGTCGATGCCGGGCCTCGGCTCGCCCGGAAAGACTGCGGCAGGCTGGGTCTACCTTTGATTAGACCGCTGTGCGGCCGGCATGTGCAGCTCTAAGGCCGCCCGTGCCGGCGTCTGTGGGACCATGGGGCGAGCATCCGTTTAGGACTGTATGCGCACTTGGATCTTTCCGGGTCTACAAGGTTCCAAGCCCGGGTAGGACGCGGTGGGCAGTCCCCGATTCTGTTAAATCCCCTCTCAGCCTTTGAAGGCTGAGCTGTCTCACTTTTGTTAGGTGCATACTCTGTCATAGTTTTTAATCTCATTGAATTTTTGTTAAGTCCTGAAGGTGAGTGTTATGTCTGCTTCACGTATAAGGAACTAAGTTCAGAGAGGTTAAGTCAGTTGTCTGAGGTCATAAGGTAGTTGTGTGGTGGTATTACCGGAAAACTGGGGTTTGGCTCTTGGTCGTGAAAGTCTCTCAGNAGGGGGGGCGGTCGTGTCTGGCCGGGGGGGGCGACGCGGGCGGATGACGTCAAGCGGCGGGGGCGGCTCGGCAGCATGGCGTCGGTGGCGCTGAGCGAGGCGGAGAAGGTGTACATTGTGCATGGCGTTCAGGTAGCGGCAGCGGGCAGTCCTGGCGCCGGCCTGCGGGTTCCCTTGGCCCTGCGGGTCGATGCCGGGCCTCGGCTCGCCCGGAAAGACTGCGGCAGGCTGGGTCTACCTTTGATTAGACCGCTGTGCGGCCGGCATGTGCAGCTCTAAGGCCGCCCGTGCCGGCGTCTTTGGGACCATGGGGGCGAGCATCCGTTTAGGACTGTATGCGCACTTGGATCTTTCCGGGTCTACAAGGTTCCAAGCCCGGGTAGGACGCGGTGGGCAGTCCCCGATTCTGTTAAATCCCCTCTCAGCCTTTGAAGGCTGAGCTGTCTCACTTTTGTTAGGTGCATACTCTGTCATAGTTTTTAATCTCATTGAATTTTTGTTAAGTCCTGAAGGTGAGTGTTATGTCTGCTTCACGTATAAGGAACTAAGTTCAGAGAGGTTAAGTCAGTTGTCTGAGGTCATAAGGTAGTTGTGTGGTGGTATTACCGGAAAACTGGGGTTTGGCTCTTGGTCGTGAAAGTCTCTCAGTCCTGTCCGACTCTTTGCGACCTCGTGGACTATACAGTCCATGGAATTCTCCAGGCCAGAATACTGGAGTGGGTAGCCATCGCTTCTCCAGGGTTGACTCTTGGATGTTGAACCAAAAACCACAACCAAGCCAGAGAATGGGAGAAGGAGGAATTTATTAACTGCATCAAATAAGGGGGCTCTCGGAGAAGGCAATGGCACCCCACTCCAGCACTCTTGCCTGGAAAATCCCATGGGCGGAGGAGCCTGGTGGGCTGCAGTCCATGGGGTTGCCAAGAGTCGGACAGGACTGAGCAACTTCACTTTCATGCATTGGAGAAGGAAATGGCAACCCACTCCAGTGTTCTTGCCTGGAGAATCCCGCAGACGGGGGAGCCTGGTGGGCTGCCATCTACGCGGTTGCACAGAGTCGGACACGACTGAAGCAACTTAGCAGCAAGGGGACTCTGGGAATCTTTTCAGAAGCAATGTCTACCAATAGCAAAACTGGAAAACAGGTTAAGGGCACGTGTATAGTCATGAAGGGGCTTGAGCAGAGGAGGTGGCCTAAAGTTGGGGCAGAGGTCAGCGGAGTCCAGGCTTTAGTTGATTGGAGTCACCAAGGGGATGGCTTCCCTGGTGGCTCAGCTGCTAAACGATCCACCTGCAGTGCAGGAGATCTGGGTTCGATCCCTGGGTTGGGAAGATTCCTTGGAGAAGGGAATGGCTTCAATATTCTGGCCTGGAGAATTCCATGGACTGTATGGTCCATGGGGTCATAAAGAGTCTGGCACGAATAAGCGACTTTCACTTTGCTTCACTTCACCAAGGGGAACAAAAGGGCAACATCATCTTCAGGTTGTGACCACTTTGGGGTCTTATCCTGGAGTTACCATCCTGCAGCTGAGTGGGCCCCTGAGTTCTTGTAGAACAACTCAAAGGTTTGTATCAGACTGTTAAGTATATCCATCGAAGATAAACTAGGGCTCCGTTTTATCTGAGAACTGTTGTTTCTTCATTGCTTTTCCATTTTTTTCCTGAATTCTATGGTTCCCTCAAGATGATTAATTACCATGACATGTTCAAGGGCAAGCATTGTGGCCAGGCATAGATCACAAAAAGGCTGAGGACTAAAATGGCTTCCCTTGTGTCCAGAAAGCCATGCATGCCTGGTTCCCTTTTTCCAGAACCCCCCACCCTTTCTTTGTACAGTGGAACTGGGATGTAAATCCAGATCTGACTGTAAAACCCAACTCAAGCCTTGTGCTATTTTCCCTTTTTAAGAACAGGCGCCCAGAGATAACAGCCAGGGAGAATGCCCCCTGCCTCCACTTCTCTTTCCCTGCTCTGTCCTCTGAAGGCACGTCAGCGAAACAGGAGCAGGGAGGGCAAGTTCTGAACCCCCCTCCCCGCCATTTTTCTAGGCCTTAAATAGTATATGGACATATATTACTATTCCCTTTTTAGGTAGTGTTTTTCCCACGTTGTTTCTAAGCTTCTTTAGAACCCTAGTTAGCATTTTTTTGTACAGCTTTTATTTACCTTACTTGTATCTAACTGGTTTTGTTTTTTAAGCATTTTATTTACGTGGCTATGCTGGGTCTCAGTTGAGGGATCTTCAGTCTTTGTTGCAGCCTGTGAGGTCTTTAGTTGAAACCTGTGGGATCTTAGTTCTCTGACCAGGAGCCAACCCAGGCCCCCTGCATTGGGAGTCTTAACCACTGGACCACAAGGGAAGTCCCAAGCTGGTTCTTATACTCAGCAATTGGGGGCAGGTTTCAGAATTTCCAGAATTAGCATTTAATCTTCTTTTCAGGTTTGCTTAGCTGGCTAAATGTGTGCTTTCCTCCTCCCTGGAAAGACGTTGCTAACCTTTGTCTTAGCCCAGTAATTCTGAAACCTTGAGGTGCCTTTTACTCACAAAATACAGCTTCCTGGGCTTTACCTGGACCTTCTGGATCAGAATCCTTGGGGCTGGGGCTGGGGCTGGAGCCTGGGAATGGGTATTTTCATAAATGTTGGGAGATTCTGATGCAGTCACTAGACACTGGACCTTGGACCAGCCACTGGCTTGGTCCAGCCTGCCTGGAGTCTGCTGTAGAAATCTTTGCCCCTCTGCCTGAGGAGGTTGTAGAAAGGGGGACCCCCCTTTCGGGGCCGGCGAGTAGGCTGTTGTCTAACACTTGGAAATGAATTGTCCAAGGAGACACACGTGCTGACAAAGCAAGAGACTTTATTGGGAAGGGGCACCCAAGTGGAGAGCAGCAGAGTAAGGGAACCCGGGAGAACGGCTCTGCTGTGCAGCTCCCAGCCTCGGGTTTCACGGTGATGAAGTTAGTTTCTGGGCTCCCTCTGGCCAGTCGTCCTGATGCAGCATCCTTCCTGGTGGCGTACACATCACTCAGCCAGGGTGGATTCCAGCAAGGAGGATTCTGGGGTGTTAGTAGTATATATGGACTGGCATCCCCTCTCTCCTTTTGACTTTTCCCAAATTATTCTAGTTAGCAATAGCTTATTAGTTCCGCATTCCTTACCAGGACGTCCTATTGTAAGATAACATATCTCCTGCAAATGGTTATTATAGGAACCTTAATGGTCTGGCCAGGGCAGGTGGTTTCTGCCAGTGTTTCCCCTAACAAGGTCAGTGGCCTCCAGCTTCTGTTTGGATGAGGACTTGGAGTGGACTGAGCAGGGCTTCTCCCAGCTCCACCATTCACAGTAAGAGTGTAGTAAGCTAGCTCCCCCTGTGTAAAATGAGAGCACATCCGTCTGGGGGACAGAACAGGACCGTAAGGAGTGACGAGGAAAGGGAACATGGACCATCTGGCGTGCGCTCAGCCCTGAAGAGACACTGCTCCCGGTTGAGATTTTCCCGTCAGAAGTGTGGCTTCGTCGGGAACCATCTGTACTGTATCTGCAGCCTTCACAGTGACCCCATGAGGGGTTGAAATTTAAGCTCTTTTTATTTGGCGAGATTGAGTCAGGTCGCAAAGAGTTGAACACAACTAACTGAACTGAACTGAGAGGTGGTTAAATTGTTGGGTGTAGAAAGTCCCTAGGCAGCTCCTGGACACTGCCTCTCCGGGGCCCCAGCGTGGATCACGTGTCTGTGTGACTCTGCCTGCCTTTATGTCTCTGGAGACACCCCTACTTCTCTCTGCTGAAGTGTCTCCCTTCTCCGCAACCACTTGCTGTCAGGCTGCCCTCCACCTGGGTACACGCCATCCGCCCATCTTTACTTCTGTGAGGCCTCTCCAGTTTCCCTCCACATCATGACCTATCAGCTCCTCTTTAACTCTCTTTCCCTGCCAAGTATTTCCCAGATCAGAGATCAGATTCTAAGGAGAGAATCAGTTTCAGGCCCCAGAGAGCTGGCCACTTTCTGGCCTGCGTGCCTTTGGGTCAGGCGCTTTGCAGCTTTGCAAGGCAAACAGCATCCCATCCTAAAGGAATGTGGGCCCACCCAACAGGCTTGGAGAGTGGAACGAGGACAACATCTGGTTTGCCTGCTGGGTCTTGGGCCTGGGCCTGCAGAGCTGGGCTCCTTCTAAAGTGGGGTGGCTTCCTAGTAGGGGAGGCCATCTGGTCTCCGTTCTTCTCCAGTGATCTCTGCGCTCTGTGGTTCAGTCGCTCAGTCACAGCCGACTCTTTGTGACCCCATGGACTGCAGCACGCCAGGCTTCCCTGTCCTTCACCATCTCCCGGAGTCTGCCCAAGTTCATGTTCATCGACTCAGTGATGCCATCCAACCATCTCATCGTCTGTCGGCCCCTTCTCCTCCTGCCCTCAATCTTTCCCAGCATCGGGCTTTTCCAGTGAGTGGGCTCTTCACATCAGGTGGCCAGAGTGCTGGAGCTTTAGCATCAGTCTTTCAAATGAATATTCAGGGTTGATTTCCTTCAGGGTTAACTGGTTCGATCTCCTTGCACTCCAAGGGACCCTCCAAGAGTCTCCTCCAGCACGACTGGAAAGCATCAATTCTTCGGTGCTCAGCCTTCTTTATGGTTCAGCTCTCACATCCGTACATGACTCCTGGAAAAACCTTAGCTTTGACTAGACAGACCTTTGCTGGCAAAGTGGTATCTCTGCAAAGTAGTGAGGGGTTAACATCACCTCAGAGGACCACTTCGTGTGCTGGATTAAAGAGCCGACTGCCAGCTGCTATTAGGGAGTAGGACTGGGTTAGCTGGGTGTGAGGAATAGCAACTCTGGGCTGGGTCATTTGTCCTGTGTCAAACAGGAGTTAAACCTGGCACCTTGGTGTCCGCATTGGTAACCTCTCTCTGGGTTGTTTTTAAGGAGTCACTGGATTTATACATGTAGCCAGAAGCAGACGGGAGTCCTGAGCAGGGACTCCTGTGAACTGCCCTGAGTCTCCTCGGACTTTGCAGGTTCAGGGTTATTCCCTCTTCTGCACAGAGACAGACTCAGAGATGTTCAGGAATTGACCTGCTCAAGGTCCCAAAGCTGGTGTGCAGCAGTGGAGTTTTAAATACAGGTTGAAGGTGATTCTGTGTCACACCCAACCAGCGGGGTTGTTGCAATCACAAAGTGAACAGCTTGAGTCACCAGGACCCATCCTAGCATTCAGAAGGCCTGTACCTGGAAAGGTGCTCAGTCCCCTGTCCCCTGAGGACAAGGCTCTATTGATTTTTTTTTTTTCCTATTGATTTTTTAGATGGAGCTTTCACTTCAAGGCAGCCAGTGTTTAAGTGTTCACACATGGATTGGTTCCTTCGTTTGAGTACTGCAGGTGGATAAAAAATCGTGGTAGAGTGTCAAGCTCTGAGCCAGGCCAAATCGCCAGGTTTGGGCGATTCCTAGAGTCTTTTATGGGAAAAAGTGGATTTTGAAAAACTCCTGTGTGCAGTGATTCATGGATTTTGTTTTTCTCCTTTTGTATGCTTTTTTTTTTTTTTTTATGGAAAACAAAAATATGCGTCCCTGGAAAGGAAAATTTGTAGCTTGCCTGTTTATCTCTTACGTGTCACCCAAGCCTTCCCAGCTGAGGGAAGAGGGCTCAGAGAGTGGTTTAAGGGATGGGAGGAGAAGCCCAGGTGGCCCAGTTTTCTGACATCCCTTCTCATTTCTAAGGGTTCTGGTTAGATCTTCCCAGAGCGGGTGGTAATCTAAAGCATAGTTGGAAGCCCTGTAGCCTGTGGCCCCACTGCTCTCATAGTCGTTAGCATCCTCACTCGGGCCAAGCGGTCGTCAGCCAGCCGTCCTCGCAGGAGGCCTGTGCTGCCTGACCTGCACAATGAGGGGACCCTTTAGAACACAGGAGACTGCGGAAGCGGGGTTAAGAGCCCTGGCTTGGGATTCAAGTGCTATTGACTGGCTCTGCCCTTGGGCCATTTAGCATCTCTCAACCTGATCCTCCTTTGTAGAATGGAATGAAGAATCTTACGTTACAGGGTTATTGTGAGGATTCAACATATTAACATGTATGGATTTCCTAACACATCTGGTAGATAGTAGTTTTTTTCTTATTTAATCTCTCAGTTGTGTCTGATTCTTTTCTACCCCATGAACTGTAGCCTGCCAGGCTCCCCTGTCCATGGATTTTCCAGGCAAGAATACTGGAGTGGGTTGCCATTTCTTACTCCAGGGGATCTTCCCAATCCAGGGATCAAACTCACGTCTCCTGCATATCTCCTGCACTGCCAGCAGATTCTTTACCACTGAGCCACCGGAGAAGCCTGGTAGATAGCAGATACACGTTAAACAGTAGCTGCTATTTTAGTTCTTGCAAACAGTGGTTGTTCTTTTCATGTATACATCCATAGAATTAGAGAAGCACCTTTGAGGTCAAGCAGCGAGTCAGTGGCAGGACCAGGCCTGGAGTCCATGACTAAGGCTCCTAGTGATGCTCACACTTGTGCCATACATATAACTACCAAAGACTCAATGTAAATGTTTCTGAGCCAGATTTTTACTTTCCATCAGGATATACGTTGGGGATGGGCCTCCCAGGTGGCCCTAGTGGTCAAGAACCTGCCTGCAATGCAGGAGACATAAGAGATGGAAGCTGGTTCAATCTCTGGGTCGGGACGATCCCCTGGAGGAGGGCATGGCAACCCACTCCAGTGTTCTTGCCTGGAGAATCCCATGAACAGAGGAGCCTCGTGAGCTATGGGCCAAAGGGTCTGAAAGAGTCGGACACGACTGAAGAGACTTAGCACGCACGCATGCGTACCTTAGGGATGGAGCAAGNTCCCCTGGAGGAGGGCATGGCAACCCACTCCAGTGTTCTTGCCTGGAGAATCCCATGAACAGAGGAGCCTCGTGAGCTATGGGCCAAAGGGTCTGAAAGAGTCGGACACGACTGAAGAGACTTAGCACGCACGCATGCGTACCTTAGGGATGGAGCAAGCAGAGATGGACCTAGGAGATCTTCATGTGGACGGGGTAGGGAGGGTTGTAAAGAGACACAGTTACAGAGTTTCCTCCAGTGAAGAGAGATCTCTCTACAGAGTTCCGGAGACTCATTCTCCTAGACATGAATTCTGTTGCTTTTTAAGAACCCCTCTCCCAGACTCCAGGTAGGGGTTGCCTCCAAGGAGAGGACCGCTGGGAGTGGCAGGGCTGCAAAGGGACTTCAGCCTGATTTAGGATTGTTTATTTTCTCTCCTTTAATAGGAGTTGAAAGAGCGAAAGAGCTGAAACAAAAACGACAGATGGTAGTAGTTGGTACTGTGTGGCGAGAGCAGGCAGTGTTTTCCTTTTCTGTATTTTAATTTCTCAGAATTAAAAAAAAGTCAGATATGCAGTTAGCCAAGCAGTTTAAAGATAAGTTTCCGATAGTTACATAGTTTAGACCAGTGGTTTGCTTTTTTGTTTTGGATTTTGTTTTGCTTGCTTTTGGTTTCTTTTGTGCTTGTTTTTTTTTAACATTTTGAGGAGCATTAACCTCTTTGAGAATCTAATGAGGTGATGATTCTTTTTCTGAAAGAAAGCTTTCAAGAAAAAAGTTTACAAGGCATGAGAACAGTCTGTGTGAGCTGATGTGTAGTGGTTTCCTGCACAGGCATTCGTGTCTAAAAAGAAGCAAAGTGTAAAAGAGTATCTGTAGTATGCTGTCTTTTGTATAAGAAAGAAAAGGATATTTAAAATACTCGTGTAAAGGTTCATTTGTGCAAAGAAAATACAGGACGATGGACCAGGAGCTAAAGAGATGGAGTGGGTGGGAGGAAGTAGGAAGAGGGGAGCATGAACTCGGGATGAGGGGAGAGGGACATTTGTCTGAGCACACCTCTCCTGACAGCGGTGGCTCCTGGTGATAAGCCACCCGGCCCAAAGCTAAACAGGAACTAAAAGTAGCCAGGATGTGGCGGACTCAAAAGGGAACATCAGCAGTTATAATTGAACCTGAAAGGGGTGCAAGTGAGTAACAGAGGCGCAGGGAGGACAACTGGAAAAGGTATTTTGAGTGGGTTATGTAAGATAGAAGGCAGGAGGAGAAGGGAGCAACAGAGGATGAGATGGTCAGATGGCATCACCGACTCAATGGACATTAGTTTGAGCAGGCTCCGGGAGATGGTGACGAATAGGGAAGCCCGGCGTGCTGCAGTCCATGGGGCTGCAAAGCGTCAGACACAACTGAGCGACCGAACAACAACATGTAAGGCTGAAGACAAAAAGAAGTCTACACAAATACTGAATCAGTAAACTTGTTTCTCATAGGGGTGTGGCAGTAACAATTCTGAAACTGTGTGTACTCCGAGACTTAACAAAGACACTGTAGATAATGAGAGCCAGGTTTCTCCCTGAGAGAAGTTACAGATAAGACAAGGAGGAAGGTTGGAACCAACTCTCAGTATGAACATGGCTCTTTAATCCACATGTGGACTGATAATCCACATAAATAAAGGTCTGAGTGTATGCGTGGGTTAGTACACACGTTTTTTTCTGGCTCTGTTCTACTGAGAAGATCTAGAAGCAATGATACCCTCAGTTCAGTTCAGTCGCTCAGTCGTGTCCGACTCTTTGCGACCCCGTGAATCGCAGCACGCCAGGCCTCTCTATCCATCACCATCTCCTAGAGTTCACTCAGACTCACGTCCATCGAGTCCGTGATGCCATCCAGCCATCTCGTCCTCAGTCGTCCCCTTCTCCTCCTGCCTCCAATCCCTCCCAGCATCAGAGTCTCTTCCAATGAATCAACTCTTCGCATGAGGTGGCCAAAGTGCTAGAGTTTCAGCTTTAGCATCAGTCCTTCCAAAGAAATCCCAGGGCTGATCTCCTTCAGAATGGACTGGTTGGATCTCCTTGCAGTCCAAGGGACTCTCAAGAGTCTTCTCCAACACCACAGTTCAAAAGCATCAATTCTTCGGCGCTCAGCCTTCTTCACAGTCCAACTCTCACATCCACACATGACCACAGGAAAAACCATAGCCTTGACTAGACAGACCTTAGTCGGCAAAGTAATGTCTCTGCTTTTGAATATACTATCTAGGT
>SJYX01023564.1:111051-157993 GCA_006410675.1 Oreotragus oreotragus | reverse complement strand
TGTGTGTGTGTGTGTGCTCAGTTATAATTGAAGGCTAGTTTTGTTTCCTTTACAACGAGTACTCTGCGTCCTATTTAATCATCTTTGTCTACTCTAAGGTGGTGAAGATGTTCTTAGTTAAAAGCTTTATTGTTTAACCTTTTACCTTTACGTCTGTGGTCTATTTAGTATGGATTTTTGTGTTCGGTGAGAAGTTAGGGATCAGGGCTCATTTTTGGATATCTAGTTGACCAAGTATTGTTTTAAATTTCATTTTTAAATTTTTTGTTGTTGTTGAGGTATAATTCCTGTAGCTTCAGGTGTATAACATAGTGATTCAGTATTTTTGTATATTATACTCCATTTACAGTTACTGTAAAATACTGACTATATTTCTGTGCTGTACAATGTATCCGTGAAGCTTACTTATCTCGTTCGCAGTATTTAGTTTGTGCCTCTCGATCCCCTCCCCCCCTTAGCCCCTCTCCACTTGCCTCTGCCCAGCATCACTCTTTAAAGACCTTCTTTCCTCACTGCATCCGTGTCACCTGCACCCTTTTGGCAGGGCTGAGGGCAAACTCAGGCTCAGCATGACTTCATCTTCTGAGGCACAGGGATTCCAACTCAAGAAAAAGAAGTTACCATGCTTCCTTTCAGTAACTGGGAATTTTAATTCTGCTTCTAGGATACCAAGAGTTCGTGTTCTGGAAGACGAAGAAGGGTCGAAGGACATTGAACTGTCCGATGACCCCTACGACTGCATGCAGCTAAGCGTGGAGAATGTCCCCTGCATCGTCACCCTGTGCAAAGTATGAGCTTATATCGCATGGTTTTTTCTTCCCTGTCAGTCTCCTCCAACCCTGGCCCGTTAAGGTTACCTAGTAGGTTGAGAAGCTATGGTTTACAGCCNAGAATGTCCCCTGCATCGTCACCCTGTGCAAAGTATGAGCTTATATCGCATGGTTTTTTCTTCCCTGTCAGTCTCCTCCAACCCTGACCCGTTAAGGTTACCTAGTAGGTTGAGAAGTTATGGTTTACAGCCCATACAGAAGTACCTTTAACATAAATCCACTAATTTTGTTATATTAGAGACCACTACCATAAACAGCTTTCTCTGTTTAACTGGACGATGTGGCTCTGGGCTCAGGAGCACACGAGTGGGTTCATAGTAACAGTAGCCAGAGTTTGCAGAGCTCCTCTGTCTACCAGGCATTTCACCAAAATACCTTGAATGCGTATTTCCTTTAATTCTTTCAACTCTGGTGTCTGGGCTGCTTGAATAGTAAAAAGGTGGTTGAAAGCGGACACTGTCCCCTCTGTGGGCCCTAATAAGCACATCTGTGAAATGAGGGCTGGAGCAGGGCCTGGATGTCTAATACATGAAGTGTGGAGCGCCAAGGCCTGTGGAGCGGAGCAGCTAGCTGGCGCCCATGCGTGGCTGGCACCGCCCAGGACTGTGCAGAGAGGCCTGTTCTGACTGAGACTGTCATGAGTCCACTCGGGATTCACTGGATACAGATCAGACCGACAGGCCAGGTTTAATTCCACCAGAACCGCTACATGAGCCTGGGCTGCGTGAAGTGTTGGGACGACCAGAGCCAACTGCCCTTGACTCAATCTTGAACACGTCCATTGGCGTGGGCCCTCTGCATCCATCTCTGTCCTCAGTGAAACATCCGGGGACCTCTGCTGGAGACCCCTGGATAGCCCCTGACTTGGAAGGTCTCTGAATTTTAATTCTGACCACCCTCCCCCCCACCATGTGTTTCCATTTCATGCTTCTGTTATACTGTTTACACAGCCTTTCAACAGCACAGCAACAGTGCTTCAGATATTCTCCTTATGAACAGAATCTAACATTAGGCCTGAATGAGTGTGTGGGCATCGCCTCTGCGGGGCCCTCGGGGTGTGCGTTGCCCGCGCATGCACACTGCTGCCCTCGTCTTGCAGATTGGCTATCGGCACGTGGTGGACGCTACTCTTCAGGAGGAGGCCTGCTCCTTGGCCAGTTTGCTGGTGTCCGTGACCAGCAAGGGAGCCGTGACGTGCGTGAGGAAGGTGGGAAAGGGCAGCCTGGACCCAGAGAGCATCTTCGAGATGCTGGAGGTGCGTTCGGTTCTGAAGTGGGTGCTGGGACCTGGCTGGGAGCGCTTGCTGCCTCCTGCCCCCTTGGTCACACTGGACATTCTCCCCATTTTCCCCTCTTTACCCCAGTTTTGGGGATTGGCAGGCAGCTGATATAAGGCAGATGTCACTGAGCTAGCTGAGATGGTGGTGGGTTGGGGCTTGGGACCAGGAGGTAGCGACTGGCCCATAAGAGTTCCTTATCCTCTCCTCTGACCCCAGTGCCACATTTCTGAATAAGAATGTTAGACTGATAATGTTAAAAGTCACTTGTAACTGCCAAACCCCAGGCTTCGGTGATTGGATGAGGGAACTGAAATCCTGGCTGACTGCTTCCTGCCGGTTGAGATTAGGCAGAGGTGGAGCTGAGGGTACAGGAGGGTGGTCTCCCCATTCAGTGCTGGCCTGGAAGCGTGTAAGTGGAGATGAAGAGGGATGGGGGAAAGCCCCCCACGGCCTCTGGGCGGGTTGCTCTCCTCGGTGTCCCCAGGCCTGGCAGCAGCACTCAGGCGCTTTCCAGCTGCTCCTGGACTGGCTGGTTGGTGCTCCCGTCCCCCTCACTCCTGATAAAGCTTGGACTCTCAGCTGGTTGTGTGTCTGCCGCCCTGGCCACCGTAACCTCTCCTGCAGATCCAGGTCCAGATCTCGCAAGCCTGTTTGTCTCATTTCCTGTTCTCTCCCTGCCTTCATTCATGTGAATAATCAGTTCCCCTAGTCAGTGTCCTCTACTTGGACATTTTTTCCTTTTCTTAATGTTGCGATAAAAATCTTTCCAAAGTCGCTTTGGACCTTAATCCTGATTTCGCATTTCATAGACTCAATCCCTTCCCGGTCTTTAGACTAAGCTCTTCTCTTCATATGAGTTTTCGTGATATGGGGGTCTCATACCTTGTTATAGTCCGGGGTCAGGGACACAGCCCTGGGGAGGACACAGCCCTGGGGAGAGTCCACCAATGACTAGCAGGACTGGGGTGGGGCCAGGGCCTGGGTGTCTTTCTCCCTGACGTTGTCGGGAATGGAACCAGTAAAGCTGGTATGAGAAAGTGGAAGGCTTGAAGAGGAAACTTGCAGTTGGTTCATAATGTTCTTGAAATGATTCATGTGACCCAAAAACAGTTGCATAAAGAAAGATTTTTATATAGTTGTGATTTTTTTGTCAAGGCCCCCTCCGTCTGCTGTGTAGGGGGCTAATTAGGAAATCTGTGGGGTTGTCTGACCTCGTGACATGCCTTGATTCCAGCAATTTATGCTTTTAGCATCTCTGCATGGCAGTAACATCAAAGACTCTATTCAGGTATTGACTTTGGTCCTATCTGAGCAGGTCTCCTTTGGTGGCAGGCAGATTAGACACTGCTTGTTAAAAAGGGTTCCCAGCACCATCTGTTCCTTCATCAGACAGATTCTGGATTCCCCGTGGTCTCCCCATGCCGTCTCTCTGCAACGCATGGCTGTAGCCAAGTTCTGACTGGGTTGACTGTTCTGCTGCTTCTAGTGACAGCAGCTAAGGACCGAGGCAGCGTTCATTCCTTTCTGCTTGCTGCTTGGGGGTTGCCTTTTCCTTTTCCTTTTTCCCCTTTCTCAGAGGCTTTCCCAGAATGTTAACTACTGTGGTGCTGGGGTTTGGAGGCTTGGTGGTTTTTTTTGGCAGCACCTGGCCTTAGTTGCAGCATGCAGGATCTTTAGTGGTGGCACGTGGGATCTATAGTTCCCGGTCCAGGGATCGAACTCGAGCCCCCTGCGTTAGGAGTGCAGAGTCTCAGCCCCTGGACCGCCAGGGAACTCCCTGGGGTTTTTATATTGAATGAAAGTCCTGTGAGGCCGATGGCATGTGTGCAGCTGTGGAATGGCTGGTTGGCAGGGACGCTTCTCTCAGTCAGAGTATGTGTGCCTCACGGGCGGGCGTGTGCCCTCTTCTGTCTGCCCTTCTCCATCCTGCAGACTGGCAAGCGCGTGGGCAAGGTGCTTCATGCCTCCCTGCAGAGTATTCTACACAAGGAGGAGAGCCTGGGGCCCAAGAGACAGAAAGTCGGATTCCTGGGCTGATGTGCACAGCAGCCTCCAACTGCCGAATGTTTGTCTTCTCCTTTTCCCTGGAAGCTGAAGTTTGTATACATTGTTTTCTTAACTGCTGTGAATTTAAGGCAGCATTTTTACATGTAAAATTAAAGTCTATTTTCTGGTCTCGTGTGTGGTATGGCTTGACTTCTTCAGCTGTACGCCAGGATGCCGTTTGTGGCTCTGCCACAAATGACCCTTATCTAGGAAATGACAACTAAGTCCAGAGACCTGCTCCAGTGGAGGACCTTGGTCCCAGGCCTCCTAGGGAGACTTGTCTCCTACTGCAGGAGATCAGAACAACAAACACACACACTAAAATAAGACCTAGCAGAAAAACAGTTCAAAGGAAATGCTTATGATATCAGCATCAGTTCAGTCGCTCAGTCGTATCTGACTCTTTGCAACCCCACGAACCGCAGCACACCAGGCCTCCCTGTCCATCACCAACTCCCAGAGTTCACCCAAACCCACATCCATTGAGTCAGTGATGCCATCCAGCCATCTCATCCTCTGTCGTCCCCTTCTCCTCCTGCCCCCAATCCCTCCCAGCATCAGAGTCTTTTCATATGAGTCAGCTCTTCGCATCAGGTGGCCAAAGTACTGGAGTTTCAGCTTCAACATCAGTCCTTCCAATGAACACCCAGGACTGATCTCCTTTAGGATGGACTGGCTGGATCTCCTTGAAGTCCAAGGGACTCTCAAGAGTCTTCTCCAACACCACAGTTTAAAAGCATCAATTCTTTGGCGCTCAGCTTTCTTCACAGTCCAACTCTCACATCCGTACATGACCACTGGCAAAACCATAGCCTTGAATAGAGAGACCTTTGTTGGCAAAGTAATGTCTCTGTTTTTTAATATGCTGTCTAGGTTGGTCATAACTTTCCTTCCAAGGAGTAAGCGTCTTTTAATTTCATGGCTGCAATCACTATCTGCTTATGATACATATATTGTCAATTTTCTCCCCTTTAGAGCTTTCAAGATGAGACTCACACACAATATAAATGCAATTCCTGCATTTGGGGGCTTCCTGGTTGAGGAGATGGAGAAGGCATTCTGCCCTGGGTACCGCCCCAGGGCTTCTGCCTGGCTGGTGAGCCTTCCCGAGTTTTGGGGAGGCCCAGTTCTTGCTTCTGGCCCTCTAGGAGATCCCAGCCAAGCTCCCCTAGGGTCTGGTCCTCAGCCAGCCTTTCTTATCACTCTTGTTTGGAAGTTGCTTCATGTTTTATAACCACTCCCTGGTGTTTTGTAAGATTTCCATGTTTTATCAGTATTAAGAAGGCTGCTTTAGAGATGTTGCCGTTTGATTACTCAGCCCGCTTTCATACTCTGGGGACAGAAGGGGAGGCCATTCTTCTGGCTATCAGAACACGCCTTCTGTGAGCCCGTGTTCTACTCACAGGACAGCGTGCTGGAATTAAGTCTATTCATGGGTTGAAGCAGTCTGTATTCCTTTTCCAGGGGAACTGAAACTCCCCAGTCGATCTTCAAGAGAGCCCTGGGGAAGGAGCTGATTCATGAAGGAGTGTTTCAGCGTGGCATTATTACTCCCTTCATTTCATTAAACAAACAGGGTAAGGGGTTAGGAATTTTTATTGCCAGATGGAAAGAACATAATGTGAGCTGAAGCCCTTGCAGACTGACTGGCATGGGCACCTCCTCCCGGCCTGGCCAAGTGTGCCCAGTGGAGAGAAGTGGCTGCCTAGACATGGAGCTGCCGCCCTGTGGAGAGAACAGCCGGGGCTTGCTGCTTTTGCTTCTTTTCCAGGGAGAGTCCTCATGGGCGCCACCACAGTGCTGCCGGCGAGGCGGCGATCGGCCTGTTCCTCTTTCCCCTGGCGCTGGTTGGCTGCCTGTGATGGAGCGCTCACAGTGGGGCTGCGCAGCTGCAACCGGAACGTGAACACGGTCGAGAAGCCGTCGGTTTCGGTGACTAGAGACATTGGAGAGTTGCGACAGGCGAGGCTGTCCCAGTCCTGCTGTGCCCCAGCTACCCGCCTGGGCCCTGGCGGAGCACTCCAGTGCAGGTGAGGGGAGAGGCAGATGGCAGCACCTGTCTCTACCACCCCATCCATACCTTTCCTTGAGGGCCACCCTGCCTGGAAGAAGCGTCCATCACAAATGAAACAAAACACCAAGTGAGCAGGGTCTCTCCAGAGAGGCTTTCCTGGAATTGTCTGATTACTGCAGCTCTCAGAATAAGGAAAGAGAACTGAAGGCAGAGACTGGCAAAGACTTGGGAAAATATTGTCCCAGAGAAATCCACGACTTCATCCAGCAGAACTAGAGCTGTCTTTAGTGGCCATTAAATCAGTACTGGGGAGAAGAACTAAAATCAGCCAGAAGGCAATCAGGAGCTTGTGGGCGGGGGGCTCAGTGAGGGTGGGCATGGAAGGAATGGAGTGTTACAGAATATTCTAACTGCTTTTATTGTTTCTCTGATTCCTTGGTCTCTCAAAGTGTGTAAATTCAAGCCTACAAAGCACATGAATTTCAAAAATTGACAGCAGTTTGTGTTTTGCTCAGTAAAGGCAGTGGTCTCCCACATAACTGCCAGTTCAGTTCACTTCAGTCGCTCAGTCGTGTCCCACTCTTTGCGACCCACGCCAGGCCTCCCTGTCCATCACCAACTCCCGGAGTTCACTCAGACTCACATCGATCGAGTTGGTGATGCCATCCAGCCATCTCATCCTCTGTCGTCCCCTTCTCCTCCTGCCCCCAGTCCCTCCCAGCATCAGAGTCTTTTCCAGTGAGTCAACTCTTTGCATGAGGTAGCCAAAGTACTGGAGTTTCAGCTTTAGCATCATTCCTTCCAAAGAACACCCAGGACTGATCTCCTTTAGGATGGACTGGTTAGATCTCCTTGCAGTCCAAGGGACTCTCAAGAGTCTTCTCCAACACCACACTTCAAAAGCATCAATTCTTTGGCGCTCAGCTTTCTTCAGAGTCCAACTTTCACATCCATATATGACCACTGGAAAAACCATAGCCTTGACTAGACGGACCTTTGTTGGCAAAGTAATGTCTCTGCTTTTCAGTATGCAATCTAGGTTGGTCATAACTTTCCTTCCAAGTAAGTGTCTTTTAATTTCATGGCTGCAGTGATTTTGGAGCCCCCCAAAATAAAGTCTGCCACTGTTTCCACTGTTTCCTCATCTATTTGCCATGAAGTGATGGGACCAGATGCCATGATCTTCGTTTTCTGAACTTTGAGCTTTAAGCCAACTTTTCCGCTCTCCTTCTTCACTTTCATCAAGAGGCTTTTTAGTTCCTCTGCACTTTCTGCCATAAGGGTGGTATCATCTGCATATCTGAGGTTATTGATGTTTCTCCCAGCAATCTTATAACTGCCAGTTGAGCGTAAATCTATGTTATTCAATATTTTTTGAAGATAGTCTGGCATTGTGTAGTAAAAGTCTTAAAAATTTCATGCCCGTTGACCTAATAATTGAGTTCTGGAAATGTCACCAAAGAGTGAAAACAGAAGTTCATCCCAGTGCTTGAGCGAGAAAGGCCGAGTGGCACAGGAACTAAAGGGATACCCTTGGCAGGTCCTCTGTCAGAGACGGGGCTTTGGTCAGGAAAGAAAGGGCCTCTGACCTGGGAGAAAGACAGCATCTTGGCCCCTCATATTCCTCTGGACGTTTTGGGCAGGCAGAAGAAACTCCCACCCATAGAGAAGCATTCCCCAGAGAAACACTATACCAGTTTCCACACAGGCGGCAGATTTCTCATAAAGTGATAACACCTACCCTCCTTGGCTGCAGGCCCATAACTAGGGACTGATGACAGCCCAGCCTGAGCAGGGAAACACAGGCCCTGCCCTGGGAAGAAAGACATGACTCATCAAAATAGTCGCAAGACCTGGCTTGGCAGGTACCAGGGAAGCAGAGCTGGGAGTGGCTCTGAGGGCGCTGGACCAGGGTCAGGGCTGGGCGGGGGCCTACTGTCCTGGCACGGAGATCTGAAGTTTTCCTAATTCACTGCTGGGACGGCCCCTGAAGTTGGGCCTCGCCGGCACCTGGAGGAAATGAGGAGGAGAACAGAACTGAACAGGCTGGAAGCGCAGCAGGGCTTCTCAGAGCTGGAAGAGACAGGAGGCCCAAGGCAACCACTGCTCCCCAAGCTGGGGAGGCCCGCAGGCAAGTCCAGAGAAATCAGCAAAGCTGCGTGAAGCTCACTTTAAACAGGAGACACATATAGAACAAAAGTAAATGGAGGAAGAAAGATAAACCATGGTAGCATCCATCAAAAGAAAGCTGCTGCTGCTGCTGCTGCTGCTGCTAGAAACCCCTCAGCTCTGGGCCGTGGCGTGTGCAGGGACAGGCAGCAGGACTGAATCGGGGGGGCTTTTGTCGGAGGCACAGGGCAAAGCAGTGGCGCTGCTTGCGTAACAGAGCTGGGTGGCCCACCTCTTCCTTCCTGGCCCCGCCCCACACTGGAATGAGCCGGCTTTCTGGCGCCACTGTTTCTAGCCCCCAGCTCCAGAAACAAGCACAGCGCCCGCCCCCGGAAGCCGTCCCACCCTGCAGCCCCATGCAGCCCTACCCCCGAGGAGAGCCACAGCCCTCACACGATAGGTTGGTTTGTGCTTGGGCCACACAGGGTCCCCCGGTGTTTTCTTGCTGGTGACCGCCCTCGGCCGCCGAGCATCACGTTCTGAGACTTCTGTGATGTGGCTTGTGGTCACGTGTCGGGAGCCAGCGTGGCCCTCTGTTTGGCTGTGTGCTGTTCCACTGCCAGTGAGTCAGTGAATATGCCACACTCGATGTGTCCATTCTTCTGCTGACCAGCATCTGAGGGGTTGCCAGTTTTGAGCTCCTGCAAGTAGCGGTAGCAGATACTGAGAAACGGTTTTCCAAACTGCTTTTCCCAAACGGCCCTCCCAGCTTTGGGTAGAGTCCGAGCTGCTCTGCGTCGGCCAGCCCTTGTTTGGTTGGTTTTTCTGGTCTTTTTCGTATCAGCCATTCTGGTAGGTGTGTCTCGGCATCACACTGTAGTTTCATTCCGCAGTTTCCTGATGAATGTTTTAAGCTGAGCACCTTTCTGAGTGTCGGCTGTGTGAATGGGCTCTTTTTTGAGGTTCCTGCTGAAGTCTTCCGCCCGTTTCTCTGTTGGGCCGCTGTCTTTTCTGTTCGGTAGGAATTCTTTGTGTAATGAGTCAGTCTATACACACACACTCAAACGGAGAAATAATTTGTTCTCTCCATTCTGGGTGATCTTTAGTTTCCAGATGATGCCTTCTGACAAACAGAAGCTTATCGTCTGAGTCTGTGTTACGTCGTCCACACGCAGAGGCGCTGCTTGTCTCACTGCACGCCCCTGGATTGTGCTTAGCAGGTGCGGCCGCCTCTGCCAAGTGAAGGTCTGTGGCTGTGCTGCAGTCAGCAGGTCCGTCAGCGCCGTTTTCCCAACGGCATCTTCTCACCTCACGTCTCTTGCAGTTTTCAGACTTTTTCCTTATGTACATATTTGTCACAGTGACCTGTGATCAGTAATTTTTGATGTTACTATTGCAAGAAGGTTCACATGATGTTTAACATTTTTTCGTGTGTTTTTCACATCAAGCTCAGATCCGGTGCTCTGTGACAGCCGGGGGGGGGTGGGATAGATGTGTATAAGAGACAGGGGCTCTGTGTGTGTGTGTGTGTGTGTGAGAGAGAGAGATGGGAAGGGGTGTGTGTGAGTGTGTATGCGTGCTTTGTGTGTGATGGGAAGGGCTGTGTGTGTGTATGTGTGCTTAGTGTGTATGTGATGGGAAGGGGTGTGTGTGTGTGTATGTGTATGCGTGCTTATTTTTTACTGTATCAGAATTCAAACTGTTCACGTGATATTACTTAGTACTTCCACCCTGGGGGCCCCTGGCACGGAGACTTCACGCGGGGCACACCATAGCAGGACTCCTCGGGGCAGGACCCTAGCGGGACGTTCTCTGGCTGAAACCCCTCAGCTCTGGGCCGTGGCGTGTGCAGGGACAGGCAGCAGGACTGAATCGGGGGGGCTTTTGTCGGAGGCACAGGGCAAAGCAGTGGCGCTGCTTGCGTAACAGAGCTGGGTGGCCCACCTCTTCCTTCCTGGCCCCGCCCCACACTGGAATGAGCCGGCTTTCTGGCGCCACTGTTTCTAGCCCCCAGCTCCAGAAACAAGCACAGCGCCCGCCCCCGGAAGCCGTCCCACCCTGCAGCCCCATGCAGCCCTACCCCCGAGGAGAGCCACAGCCCTCACACGATAGGTTGGTTTGTGCTTGGGCCACACAGGGTCCCCCGGTGTTTTCTTGCTGGTGACCGCCCTCGGCCGCCGAGCATCACGTTCTGAGACTTCTGTGATGTGGCTTGTGGTCACGTGTCGGGAGCCAGCGTGGCCCTCTGTTTGGCTGTGTGCTGTTCCACTGCCAGTGAGTCAGTGAATATGCCACACTCGATGTGTCCATTCTTCTGCTGACCAGCATCTGAGGGGTTGCCAGTTTTGAGCTCCTGCAAGTAGCGGTAGCAGATACTGAGAAACGGTTTTCCAAACTGCTTTTCCCAAACGGCCCTCCCAGCTTTGGGTAGAGTCCGAGCTGCTCTGCGTCGGCCAGCCCTTGTTTGGTTGGTTTTTCTGGTCTTTTTCGTATCAGCCATTCTGGTAGGTGTGTCTCGGCATCACACTGTAGTTTCATTCCGCAGTTTCCTGATGAATGTTTTAAGCTGAGCACCTTTCTGAGTGTCGGCTGTGTGAATGGGCTCTTTTTTGAGGTTCCTGCTGAAGTCTTCCGCCCGTTTCTCTGTTGGGCCGCTGTCTTTTCTGTTCGGTAGGAATTCTTTGTGTAATGAGTCAGTCTATACACACATACTCAAACGGAGAAATAATTTGTTCTCTCCATTCTGGGTGATCTTTAGTTTCCAGATGATGCCTTCTGACAAACAGAAGCTTATCGTCTGAGTCTGTGTTACGTCGTCCACACGCAGAGGCGCTGCTTGTCTCACTGCACGCCCCTGGATTGTGCTTAGCAGGTGCGGCCGCCTCTGCCAAGTGAAGGTCTGTGGCTGTGCTGCAGTCAGCAGGTCCGTCANAGAATGTCCCCTGCATCGTCACCCTGTGCAAAGTATGAGCTTATATCGCATGGTTTTTTCTTCCCTGTCAATCTCCTCCAACCCTGGCCCGTTAAGGTTACCTAGTAGGTTGAGAAGCTATGGTTTACAGCCCATACAGAAGTACCTTCAACCTAAACCCACTAATTTTGTTATATTAGAGACCACTACCATAAACAGCTTTCTCTGTTTAACTGGACGATGTGGTTCTGGTCTCAGGAGCACACGAGTGGGTTCATAGTAACAGTAGCCAGAGTTTGCAGAGCTTCTCTGTCTACCAGGCATTTCACCAAAATACCTTGAATGCGTATTTCCTTTAATTCTTTCAACTCTGGTGTCTGGGCTGCTTGAATAGTAAAAAGGTGGTTGAAAGCGGACACTGTCCCCTCTGTGGGCCCTAATGAGCACATCTGTGAAATGAGGGCTGGAGCAGGGCCTGGATGTCTAATACATGAAGCGTGGAGCGCCAAGGCCTGTGGAGCGGAGCGGCTAGCTGGCGCCCATGCGTGGCTGGCACTGCCCAGGACTGTGCAGAGAGGCCTGTTCTGACTGAGACAGTCATGAGTCCACTCGGGATTCACTGGATACAGATCAGACCGACAGGCCAGGTTTAATTCCACCAGAACCGCTACATGAGCCTGGGCTGCGTGAAGTGTTGGGACGACCAGAGCCACCTGCCCTTGACTCAATCTTGAACACGTCCATCAGCGTGGGCCCTCTGCATCCATCTCTGTCCTCTGAAACATCCGGGGACCTCTGCTGGAGACCCCTGGATAGCCCCTGACTTGGAAGGTCTCTGAATTTTAATTCTGACCACCCTCCCCCCCACCATGTGTTTCCATTTCATGCTTCTTGTTACACTGTTTACACAGCCTTTCAACAGCACAGCAACAGTGCTTCAGATATTCTCCTTATGAACAGAATCTAACATTAGGCCTGAATGAGTGTGTGGGCATCGCCTCTGCGGGGCCCTCGGGGTGTGCGTTGCCCGCGCATGCACACTGCTGCCCTCGTCTTGCAGATTGGCTATCGGCACGTGGTGGACGCTACTCTTCAGGAGGAGGCCTGCTCCTTGGCCAGTTTGCTGGTGTCCGTGACCAGCAAGGGAGCCGTGACGTGCGTGAGGAAGGTGGGAAAGGGCAGCCTGGACCCAGAGAGCATCTTCGAGATGCTGGAGGTGCGTTCGGTTCTGAAGTGGGTGCTGGGACCTGGCTGGGAGCGCTTGCTGCCTCCTGCCCCCTTGGTCACACTGGACATTCTCCCCATTTTCCCCTCTTTACCCCAGTTTTGGGGATTGGCAGGCAGCTGGTATAAGGCAGATGTCACTGAGCTAGCTGAGATGGTGGTGGGTTGGGGCTTGGGACCAGGAGGTAGCGACTGGCCCATAAGAGTTCCTTATCCTCTCCTCTGACCCCAGTGCCACATTTCTGAATAAGAATGTTAGACTGATAATGTTAAAAGTCACTTGTAACTGCCAAACCCCAGGCTTCGGTGATTGGATGAGGGAACTGAAATCCTGGCTGACTGCTTCCTGCCGGTTGAGATTAGGCAGAGGTGGAGCTGAGGGTACAGGAGGGTGGTCTCCCCATTCAGTGTTGGCCTGGAAGCGTGTAAGTGGAGATGAAGAGGGATGGGGGAAAGCCCCCCACGGCCTCTGGGCGGGTTGCTCTCCTCGGTGTCCCCAGGCCTGGCAGCAGCACTCAGGCGCTTTCCAGCTGCTCCTGGACTGGCTGGTTGGTGCTCCCGTCCCCCTCACTCCTGATAAAGCTTGGACTCTCAGCTGGTTGTGTGTCTGCCGCCCTGGCCACCGTAACCTCTCCTGCAGATCCAGGTCCAGATCTCGCAAGCCTGTTTGTCTCATTTCCTGTTCTCTCCCTGCCTTCATTCATGTGAATAATCAGTTCCCCTAGTCAGTGTCCTCTACTTGGACATTTTTTCCTTTTCTTAATGTTGCGATAAAAATCTTTCCAAAGTCGCTTTGGACCTTAATCCTGATTTCGCATTTCATAGACTCAATCCCTTCCCGGTCTTTAGACTAAGCTCTTCTCTTCATATGAGTTTTCGTGATATGGGGGTCTCATACCTTGTTATAGTCCGGGGTCAGGGACACAGCCCTGGGGAGGACACAGCCCTGGGGAGAGTCCACCAATGACTAGCAGGACTGGGGTGGGGCCAGGGCCTGGGTGTCTTTCTCCCTGACGTTGTCGGGAATGGAACCAGTAAAGCTGGTATGAGAAAGTGGAAGGCTTGAAGAGGAAACTTGCAGTTGGTTCATAATGTTCTTGAAATGATTCATGTGACCCAAAAACAGTTGCATAAAGAAAGATTTTTATATAGTTGTGATTTTTTTGTCAAGGCCCCCTCCGTCTGCTGTGTAGGGGGCTAATTAGGAAATCTGTGGGGTTGTCTGACCTCGTGACATGCCTTGATTCCAGCAATTTATGCTTTTAGCATCTCTGCATGGCAGTAACATCAAAGACTCTATTCAGGTATTGACTTTGGTCCTATCTGAGCAGGTCTCCTTTGGTGGCAGGCAGATTAGACACTGCTTGTTAAAAAGGGTTCCCAGCACCATCTGTTCCTTCATCAGACAGATTCTGGATTCCCCGTGGTCTCCCCATGCCGTCTCTCTGCAACGCATGGCTGTAGCCAAGTTCTGACTGGGTTGACTGTTCTGCTGCTTCTAGTGACAGCAGCTAAGGACCGAGGCAGCGTTCATTCCTTTCTGCTTGCTGCTTGGGGGTTGCCTTTTCCTTTTCCTTTTTCCCCTTTCTCAGAGGCTTTCCCAGAATGTTAACTACTGTGGTGCTGGGGTTTGGAGGCTTGGTGGTTTTTTTTGGCAGCACCTGGCCTTAGTTGCAGCATGCAGGATCTTTAGTGGTGGCACGTGGGATCTATAGTTCCCGGTCCAGGGATCGAACTCGAGCCCCCTGCGTTAGGAGTGCAGAGTCTCAGCCCCTGGACCGCCAGGGAACTCCCTGGGGTTTTTATATTGAATGAAAGTCCTGTGAGGCCGATGGCATGTGTGCAGCTGTGGAATGGCTGGTTGGCAGGGACGCTTCTCTCAGTCAGAGTATGTGTGCCTCACGGGCGGGCGTGTGCCCTCTTCTGTCTGCCCTTCTCCATCCTGCAGACTGGCAAGCGCGTGGGCAAGGTGCTTCATGCCTCCCTGCAGAGTATTCTACACAAGGAGGAGAGCCTGGGGCCCAAGAGACAGAAAGTCGGATTCCTGGGCTGATGTGCACAGCAGCCTCCAACTGCCGAATGTTTGTCTTCTCCTTTTCCCTGGAAGCTGAAGTTTGTATACATTGTTTTCTTAACTGCTGTGAATTTAAGGCAGCATTTTTACATGTAAAATTAAAGTCTATTTTCTGGTCTCGTGTGTGGTATGGCTTGACTTCTTCAGCTGTACGCCAGGATGCCGTTTGTGGCTCTGCCACAAATGACCCTTATCTAGGAAATGACAACTAAGTCCAGAGACCTGCTCCAGTGGAGGACCTTGGTCCCAGGCCTCCTAGGGAGACTTGTCTCCTACTGCAGGAGATCAGAACAACAAACACACACACTAAAATAAGACCTAGCAGAAAAACAGTTCAAAGGAAATGCTTATGATATCAGCATCAGTTCAGTCGCTCAGTCGTATCTGACTCTTTGCAACCCCACGAACCGCAGCACACCAGGCCTCCCTGTCCATCACCAACTCCCAGAGTTCACCCAAACCCACATCCATTGAGTCAGTGATGCCATCCAGCCATCTCATCCTCTGTCGTCCCCTTCTCCTCCTGCCCCCAATCCCTCCCAGCATCAGAGTCTTTTCATATGAGTCAGCTCTTCGCATCAGGTGGCCAAAGTACTGGAGTTTCAGCTTCAACATCAGTCCTTCCAATGAACACCCAGGACTGATCTCCTTTAGGATGGACTGGCTGGATCTCCTTGAAGTCCAAGGGACTCTCAAGAGTCTTCTCCAACACCACAGTTTAAAAGCATCAATTCTTTGGCGCTCAGCTTTCTTCACAGTCCAACTCTCACATCCGTACATGACCACTGGCAAAACCATAGCCTTGAATAGAGAGACCTTTGTTGGCAAAGTAATGTCTCTGTTTTTTAATATGCTGTCTAGGTTGGTCATAACTTTCCTTCCAAGGAGTAAGCGTCTTTTAATTTCATGGCTGCAATCACTATCTGCTTATGATACATATATTGTCAATTTTCTCCCCTTTAGAGCTTTCAAGATGAGACTCACACACAATATAAATGCAATTCCTGCATTTGGGGGCTTCCTGGTTGAGGAGATGGAGAAGGCATTCTGCCCTGGGTACCGCCCCAGGGCTTCTGCCTGGCTGGTGAGCCTTCCCGAGTTTTGGGGAGGCCCAGTTCTTGCTTCTGGCCCTCTAGGAGATCCCAGCCAAGCTCCCCTAGGGTCTGGTCCTCAGCCAGCCTTTCTTATCACTCTTGTTTGGAAGTTGCTTCATGTTTTATAACCACTCCCTGGTGTTTTGTAAGATTTCCATGTTTTATCAGTATTAAGAAGGCTGCTTTAGAGATGTTGCCGTTTGATTACTCAGCCCGCTTTCATACTCTGGGGACAGAAGGGGAGGCCATTCTTCTGGCTATCAGAACACGCCTTCTGTGAGCCCGTGTTCTACTCACAGGACAGCGTGCTGGAATTAAGTCTATTCATGGGTTGAAGCAGTCTGTATTCCTTTTCCAGGGGAACTGAAACTCCCCAGTCGATCTTCAAGAGAGCCCTGGGGAAGGAGCTGATTCATGAAGGAGTGTTTCAGCGTGGCATTATTACTCCCTTCATTTCATTAAACAAACAGGGTAAGGGGTTAGGAATTTTTATTGCCAGATGGAAAGAACATAATGTGAGCTGAAGCCCTTGCAGACTGACTGGCATGGGCACCTCCTCCCGGCCTGGCCAAGTGTGCCCAGTGGAGAGAAGTGGCTGCCTAGACATGGAGCTGCCGCCCTGTGGAGAGAACAGCCGGGGCTTGCTGCTTTTGCTTCTTTTCCAGGGAGAGTCCTCATGGGCGCCACCACAGTGCTGCCGGCGAGGCGGCGATCGGCCTGTTCCTCTTTCCCCTGGCGCTGGTTGGCTGCCTGTGATGGAGCGCTCACAGTGGGGCTGCGCAGCTGCAACCGGAACGTGAACACGGTCGAGAAGCCGTCGGTTTCGGTGACTAGAGACATTGGAGAGTTGCGACAGGCGAGGCTGTCCCAGTCCTGCTGTGCCCCAGCTACCCGCCTGGGCCCTGGCGGAGCACTCCAGTGCAGGTGAGGGGAGAGGCAGATGGCAGCACCTGTCTCTACCACCCCATCCATACCTTTCCTTGAGGGCCACCCTGCCTGGAAGAAGCGTCCATCACAAATGAAACAAAACACCAAGTGAGCAGGGTCTCTCCAGAGAGGCTTTCCTGGAATTGTCTGATTACTGCAGCTCTCAGAATAAGGAAAGAGAACTGAAGGCAGAGACTGGCAAAGACTTGGGAAAATATTGTCCCAGAGAAATCCACGACTTCATCCAGCAGAACTAGAGCTGTCTTTAGTGGCCATTAAATCAGTACTGGGGAGAAGAACTAAAATCAGCCAGAAGGCAATCAGGAGCTTGTGGGCGGGGGGCTCAGTGAGGGTGGGCATGGAAGGAATGGAGTGTTACAGAATATTCTAACTGCTTTTATTGTTTCTCTGATTCCTTGGTCTCTCAAAGTGTGTAAATTCAAGCCTACAAAGCACATGAATTTCAAAAATTGACAGCAGTTTGTGTTTTGCTCAGTAAAGGCAGTGGTCTCCCACATAACTGCCAGTTCAGTTCACTTCAGTCGCTCAGTCGTGTCCCACTCTTTGCGACCCACGCCAGGCCTCCCTGTCCATCACCAACTCCCGGAGTTCACTCAGACTCACATCGATCGAGTTGGTGATGCCATCCAGCCATCTCATCCTCTGTCGTCCCCTTCTCCTCCTGCCCCCAGTCCCTCCCAGCATCAGAGTCTTTTCCAGTGAGTCAACTCTTTGCATGAGGTAGCCAAAGTACTGGAGTTTCAGCTTTAGCATCATTCCTTCCAAAGAACACCCAGGACTGATCTCCTTTAGGATGGACTGGTTAGATCTCCTTGCAGTCCAAGGGACTCTCAAGAGTCTTCTCCAACACCACACTTCAAAAGCATCAATTCTTTGGCGCTCAGCTTTCTTCAGAGTCCAACTTTCACATCCATATATGACCACTGGAAAAACCATAGCCTTGACTAGACGGACCTTTGTTGGCAAAGTAATGTCTCTGCTTTTCAGTATGCAATCTAGGTTGTTCATAACTTTCCTTCCAAGTAAGTGTCTTTTAATTTCATGGCTGCAGTGATTTTGGAGCCCCCCAAAATAAAGTCTGCCACTGTTTCCACTGTTTCCTCATCTATTTGCCATGAAGTGATGGGACCAGATGCCATGATCTTCGTTTTCTGAACTTTGAGCTTTAAGCCAACTTTTCCGCTCTCCTTCTTCACTTTCATCAAGAGGCTTTTTAGTTCCTCTGCACTTTCTGCCATAAGGGTGGTATCATCTGCATATCTGAGGTTATTGATGTTTCTCCCAGCAATCTTATAACTGCCAGTTGAGCGTAAATCTATGTTATTCAATATTTTTTGAAGATAGTCTGGCATTGTGTAGTAAAAGTCTTAAAAATTTCATGCCCGTTGACCTAATAATTGAGTTCTGGAAATGTCACCAAAGAGTGAAAACAGAAGTTCATCCCAGTGCTTGAGCGAGAAAGGCCGAGTGGCACAGGAACTAAAGGGATACCCTTGGCAGGTCCTCTGTCAGAGACGGGGCTTTGGTCAGGAAAGAAAGGGCCTCTGACCTGGGAGAAAGAATTTAGTTCCTCTGCACTTTCTGCCATAAGGGTGGTATCATCTGCATATCTGAGGTTATTGATGTTTCTCCCAGCAATCTTATAACTGCCAGTTGAGCGTAAATCTATGTTATTCAATATTTTTTGAAGATAGTCTGGCATTGTGTAGTAAAAGTCTTAAAAATTTCATGCCCGTTGACCTAATAATTGAGTTCTGGAAATGTCACCAAAGAGTGAAAACAGAAGTTCATCCCAGTGCTTGAGCGAGAAAGGCCGAGTGGCACAGGAACTAAAGGGATACCCTTGGCAGGTCCTCTGTCAGAGACGGGGCTTTGGTCAGGAAAGAAAGGGCCTCTGACCTGGGAGAAAGAAGCATCTTGGCCCCTCATATTCCTCTGGACGTTTTGGGCAGGCAGAAGAAACTCCCACCCATAGAGAAGCATTCCCCAGAGAAACACTATACCAGTTTCCACACAGGCGGCAGATTTCTCATAAAGTGGTAACACCTACCCTCCTTGGCTGCAGGCCCATAACTAGGGACTGATGACAGCCCAGCCTGAGCAGGGAAACACAGGCCCTGCCCTGGGAAGAAAGACATGACTCATCAAAATAGTCGCAAGACCTGGCTTGGCAGGTACCAGGGAAGCAGAGCTGGGAGTGGCTCTGAGGGCGCTGGACCAGGGTCAGGGCTGGGCGGGGGCCTACTGTCCTGGCACGGAGATCTGAAGTTTTCCTAATTCACTGCTGGGACGGCCCCTGAAGTTGGGCCTCGCCGGCACCTGGAGGAAATGAGGAGGAGAACAGAACTGAACAGGCTGGAAGCGCAGCAGGGCTTCTCAGAGCTGGAAGAGACAGGAGGCCCAAGGCAACCACTGCTCCCCAAGCTGGGGAGGCCCGCAGGCAAGTCCAGAGAAATCAGCAAAGCTGCGTGAAGCTCACTTTAAACAGGAGACACATATAGAACAAAAGTAAATGGAGGAAGAAAGATAAACCATGGTAGCATCCATCAAAAGAAAGCTGCTGCTGCTGCTGCTGCTGCTGCTAAGTCACTTCAGTCGTGTCCGACTCTGTGCGACCCCATAGACGGCAGCCCACCAGGCTCCCCCGTCCCTGGGATTCTCCAGGCAAGAACGCTGGAGGGGGTTGCCATTTCCTTCTCCAATGCATGAAAGAGAAAAGTGAAAGTGAAGTCGCTCAGTCTGTCCGACTGTTAGCGACCCCATGGACTGCAGCCCACCAGGCTACTCCGTCCATTGGATTTTCCAGGCAAGAGTACTGGGGTGGGGTGCCGTTGCCTTCCCCGCAAAAGAAAGCTACAGTAGCTATATTAACTTCAGACAGGAGACTTCAGAGCAAGGAAAGTTATCAGGAATAAAGAGGAGCATTACATAATGATAAAGACATCAAAATAAAAGGACACAAAAATCCAAGAAGACATACAAATCTGTAACGTGTATATGCATAACAACAGAGCATTAAATTGACAGAATAAAGGAGGAATACATGCGTCCACTATCATAACCAGAGAACTCAACATCACTCTGTCAGAAATGAACAGATGCAGCAGCAGGAAATTGGTAAGGATGTGTTTGGACTTGCCAGCAGCATCAGTCTGGATATAATGGACATCTACAGACCGCTTCTGGGGCTTCCCAGCTAGCGCTAGTGGTAAAGAACCCACCTGCCAATGCAGAAGACTTAAGAGATGGGAGTTCGATCCCTGGGTGGGGAAGATTCCGCTGGAGGAAGGCACACCAACCCACTTCAGTATTCTCGCCTGAAGGAACCCCATGGACAGAAGGGCCCAGTGGGTTGCAAAGACAGCCCATCGCATCACAAAGAGTCGGACATGACTGAAGGGACTTAGCACCCTTAGACTGCTTTATCCATCAACAGCTGGACACATTCTTCTCAAGCTCACTTAGAAACATTCATGCAGACAGACCACATTCTGAACCATAAAATGCACCTTAACAAATCTAATAGAACAGAAATCACAGTGACCTGCTTCCAGACCATGATAGAATTGTAACTGTAAATCAGTCACAGAAAGTAGCTGGAAACCACACACACACTTGGAGATTAAATAGCACAGTTTTAAGTAATACTTGAGTCAAAGAAAAAAATCTCAAATGAAATCTCATATTTTGAACTAAATGAAAAGGAAAACACTATTTATCAAAATTTGTGGGATGCAGCAAAAGTAGTGCTTAGAAGGAAATTTAAATCGTTGAATATTAATATTAGGACAGATGAAAGATCTAAAATCAGTCATCTAAGCTTCCACCTTAGGAAATCAGAAAAAGAAGAGCAAACTAAATCCAAAGTCAGCAGAGGGAGAGAAATTATAAAAAAGTCAACATAGCAATATAGATGTCAACGAAATTGAAAACAGGAAATCAATAGAGAAAATCAATTTAAAAAAGCTTGTTCTCTGAAAAATTCCAGAGGAGGCAGAGCTTTGGATGGGAGCAGTCCACCACCAGCCCATTCCTTCCCTACGGACCCACAGATTCTGGACATGAGCTAAGGATCAGACCTGGTGCACAGAGAGGGGTTCTATGAGGGAAAAAAGAAACCAGCAAAACTTAGAGAGGTTGTGCATGGCTAGTGTGATAACGTGAAATTTTCAGGATCCCTAAATGCACAACCGGGTCTATATTTGCTGAATTTTAAGGCCATTTGTGGAGGGGTGGGGGAAAGGTGTCAGAAAGGCAGATGGCCATCTATAGTATCCTACACAGCTAATCAGATTTTCTATTCCTGCGTGAGCTGTGAACAGCTGAAGACATCAGGTAAGTGCAGAACTGGGCTGCACAGGCAAGACTGACTCCTCCCAAATTTACAGCTCGGATCATTTAGTGCCTCAGCCCTGGGGTGGGAGGAGGAAGGCTGCGGACTGAGGCCTAGGAGCCCTGAGGGCCGTGCACCGTCCCACCCCCGTCCTCCAGCCTCCCACACCTTTCCAGGTGGCCCGGCCGCCTCACGCCCAGGGTTCCACTGTGCAGAGGAGCACTGGACGACATCCCTTGTATGCGAAGTCTACGAAGAAATGACACAAATGAGCTTACAGAAGAAACAGACGCACAGGCTTAGAGAGCAAACTCCTCATGGTTGGTTGGGGGAGGCGCAAGAGATAGGGAGTTTGGGATGGACACACTGCTGTATTCAAAATGGATAACCAACAAGGACCTGCTGTATAACCTGAAATTCTGCTCAATGTCATCTGGCAGCCTAGAAGAGAGGAGAGTTTGGGGGAGAATGGATACATTGTATATATGGATAATGGATACATGAGTCCCCCGGCTCTTTACCGGAAACCATCACAACACTATTAATCGACTATACTCTAAAATAAAGTAAAAAGTGTGTTTTTTTAAAATCCCAGTTGTGTAGGCATGGTAGAGATTATTATCCTGTTTTACCAAAGAGATATCTGGGTCTGGAATAACTTGCCCCAGAAGACCCAAGTGCTGGATGTCTGAGCTCTGCTTAGAATCCAAGGCTCCCAATTCTCTTCCCACTAGGGTACTGCTGACCTTTAGGGACAAAACAACCAGAAATGTGGCCGCACGGAGCCGAGAGCCTGGCCAGATGGTGTACTGCCTTCCACGCTGTGGGTGCCCGAGGGCCTGGCACACAGGGGTAGAGGCAGTACTCGCTGAGTGAATGACAGAACCAGGCCAACAAAAGGTTCGAAAAGGAATGAGTGACTTTCCTAACAAGGGTCACTGAGACCATGGCAACAGGATGCTGGTCTTTGGACCTTTCAGTATTCCTGGAGATGTGCAGCCTGGATGTTCTTACCTTTGAACAGAATGTGGAAAGTTCTCTGCTCCGTAGGCGAGCCACATTTCTGTTGACCCTGGGCCAGCGGAGCTAAGAGGAAACATCTGTGCCTGATGAGGGTGGGGGGTAGGGGATGTTTTCATCCGTGCACGACGTGGGTGGGGTGGCCAGCCCTTGTTTTGTATAACTCAGATCTCCAGCAGCTTGGGAGGGAGAAAACAAAACTGAAATGTGCCTTTCGGAGCCCTCTTCAGATTTTTCTGCCTCTGGCTTTGTTGCCAAAATGATTTTTTGTGCAGGGAAATTGATGGGAGAAGACTGGGCCCCGAGGGTGGGGTGTGAGCGCAGAGACCTTTCCTTTGACTTGTGAACGGTAACCCGCATGATCTCCTGGCTGAAGCGCCCCCTGCTTGGTGCCCTTCCAGCTGGTAAAGGCCTGCGGGACGGTCCACGAGAAGGTCTTTTATGCTGAGAGGGTGAAATCCCTAGGCCCCACCAGGGCTGGTGGTGAGTCCACTGCAGGTGGCCAAAATGGTCCTCACCTGGCCGGGGCAAACTAGGCCTGGACAAGAGGACCCAGGGGGCTAACGGCCCTAAGCTCAACGCAGGCAGCAAATGAGGCATGCTGTGTCTACGAAGAGTGCCTTTCTGAATAGCGTGTCCATTCTGAACACAGGGGACACAGGCCCCTGTCCACAGCAGACTCCTTGAGAACACGCACAAACACAGTGAGGACTGTGGCAAGCAGAATTCTATCCAAAGATGCTTTCAAGAAGATACCTTAGGAACCACAGGTTTCCAGGAACCATACCTTAGATACCTGAGGAACCATAGGTTTCCAGGAACCATACCTTAGATACCTTAGGAGCCACAGGTTTCCAGGAACCATACCTTAGAAGGAAAGTTGGGAGGAAGAGAAGAAGGACCAAGAAGAGACGATCAAAGAGGGACAGGAAGGCCAGGTGCCAACATTTCAGTTGTCAGCTCAGTCACTCAAGTCGAGTCTGACTCTTTGCAACACCGTGGACCGCAGCACGCCAGGCTTCCCTGTCCATCACCATCTCCCAGAGTTTACTCAAACTCATGTACATTGAGTCAGGGATGCCATCCAGCCATCTCATCCTCTGTCGTCCCCTTCTCCTCCTGCCTTCAGTCTTTCCCAGCATCAGAGTCTTTTCCAGTGAGTTAGTTCTTCACATCAGGTGGCCAAACTACTGGAGTTTCAGCTTCAGCATCAGTCCTACCAATGAATATTCAGGACTGATTTCCTTTAGGGTGGACTGGTTGGATCTCCTTGCAGTCCAAGGGACTCTCAAGAGTCTTCTCCAACACCACAGTTCAAAAGCACCAATTCTTCAGTGCTCAGCTTTCTTTATGGTCCAACTCACATCCATACGTGACTACTGGAAAAACCACAGCTTTGACTATATAGACCTTTGTCGTCAAAGTAATGTCTCAGCTTTTTAATATGCTGTCTAGATTGGTCATAGCTTTTCTTCCAAGGAGCAGGTGTCTTTTAATTTCATGCCTGCAGTCACCATCTGCAATGATTTTGGAGCCCAAGAAAATAAAGTCTGTCACTGTTTCCACTGTTTCCCCATCTACTTGCCATGAAGTGATGAGACCGGATGCCATGATCTTAATTTTCTGAATGTTGAGCTTTAAGCCAACTTTTTCACTCTCCTCTTTCACTTTCATCAAGAGGCTCTTTAGTTCTTCGCTTTCTGCCATAAGGGTGGTGTCATCTGTGTATCTGAGGTTATTGCTACTTCTCCTGGCAATCTTGATTCCAGCCTGTGCTTCATCCAGCCCGGCATTCCACATGATGTACTCTGCATATAAGTTAAATAAGCAAGGTGAGGTGACTGGTTCCAAATCGGGAAAGGAGTATGTCAAGGCTGTATATTGCTGACATTTGCTGGCCCCTTAAACGACTGTTCTGGTGCACCAGGGAACTGCCTCAGCACAGGGGGACTTTATAAAAAGCCAAGCGTCTAATGATGGAACCAGCTATTTTGTAAAGTAATGAGCTGCTCGTTCCAGGAAGGCACATGGAGATCAATGGAAAAGGACATCACATATCGAGAGGTGGTTAAAGCAGGCAGCCTCTTCCACTCAGCTTTCTAGCTCAGATTGAGAGATGGTGGGCCACTTGCCTCTGGAGAGGCCACCGCAGCCCCGCTGGCACAGAGGATGCCTCACACCCCCAGGGCCGCACGATGACGGGCACATGGTGCAGTGACCGAGGGACTGGCCGGGTGAGAACAGTCCCAGATAGGCCGGATGCAGCCTGGCTCCCATGTGGCTCCTGCAGGATAAGCCCCAGAGCAGAGAGAGTTCTAGGCTTCTGAGTGGCTCCTCTAGGACCTCCTCCCCAGCCTACCCAGGGCACAGCCTCCACAATCAGGCCTGTCCTGGCCTTGCACTCGGAAACAGACTCCTCCCATTTCCCTGCTGCCCAAGAGCCGAGGAGAGACAATCAGGAACGCAATGGAGTTTTAAAAAGAAAAAGAGAACCATAATTTCTCTTGCCGTGTGCTACCCACCCAGAGTTCCAGGAAGCAAGACTCCCTGGTAGGTTGCTTAAGCTTTGGCCCTTAACGTCCCACTGAGGGCCTGGCTGAGAATATAAAGCTCTCTTGCACTCTGAGAACGTGAGGGCCAGCCTGGACAGGAAGGGCCGGCCGCACAGAGCTCCTGCTGCCTGCCCCAGGCTCCGGCGCTGGGGGACTGCAGGGCAGGGCCCGGCCCAGCAGGCTGCAGGCACATCCCTGCCCAGATCAGACGGAGCAAGGTGGGGGTCCCTGCAAGAAAAGAGTTACACAGTGCTGCATTTTCTTGTAGAACCATCTAAAGCTCAGAAAATGTGCAACCACAGCACAGAGCACGTTTTTCCCCTGAGCCATTTCCGAGGGAGTCATTGACCTGATGCCCTATCACCGCCTCCCGCTTTAGTGCTTGGTGCCTGTGGCCGAGGCCCCTCTCTTCCGTCATCGTGACCTACCATCCCTGCCATGTGCTCCTCACCCCGGCCCAGAGGCGTCCAGAGAGCAGGAGGGTCTGGTCCAGAGCACAGCGCGTTTGCTGTTCTGTGTCTGCGACCTCCTTCGTGTCCTCAGACGTGTCCTGGACAGTTCTGAAGCCTGCTGGGCAGTTGCTGTGGAGAGAGCCCCCCTGTTGGGCTTGTGCACTGTGCCCTCGGCAGGAGTCTCCCCCCAGCCCATCAGGTGCTCGGGGGCTGCAGGCTCTCTGTTGGGTCCGTTACTGACGATGCTGACCTCGGTCACTTCATTAAAGTGACGTCTGCCAGGCTTCTCCGTTGCAAGGGGACTCTTTCCTCTTTGGAGTTAGTAAGTATTTCGTGGGCAAATGATCTGAGACAATGAAAAGATCCCATTGCTTGCCAGACTTCCAGTGTATTCACTTATTTATTTGTATCTGTCTGCACTCATGGTTTCCTATTTGGCTGTTAGCGTCACTGTTTTGATGCTCAAACTGTCCCCGATTTGGGCCCTAGGAAGCTCCTTCGAGCTGGTTCCGTGTCCTGCCACGTTCTCACCCTTCTTTAAACATTTTCTTATGTTCTGGCAAAATAACCCGTGCTGGGCTTAGTTTCTCCTTTTCCTGCCCCGGCCCTGGAATGAGCCGCTGCTCCAAGGTGCTGCGGCTCCTTTTCGCGGCAAGCCGTACTGAGAAGCCGGCGCTTGGAGGCCAGGCATGCTCGAGCCTTTGGTGGGGCCGCTGCTCCACCCAGACGTCTGGCTGGGGGACTGAAGCGCACATTTCCGTGGACAGCTGCAGATTCGGCTTCATGTGTCAAAGTCCACAGCTGCACACCGACAGCTCCAATTTCAGTCCTACACGGTAGGAAACATTCTCTATGTTTTCTCTATGTATTTGTCCCTCCCTTTCCTGACAATGAGAAACCTGGCTCCCGTGGTCTTTTTTATTTTTCTTTCTTTAATAAATGTACTTATGTGACATGTAACCACTCTCTCCCATGTGCCCCCACCTGCGCTCCCATGCAGATCTCTTCTCCTCACCTGGCCTCCAACACTCCATGGAGGACCTCTGTTCCCCCAGGGGGTGCCCCCTTCCACCCTGTTGCATCCTGACACCCCACACCAGGCTCCCCTTCCTGGGAACATTCTTTCCTCCCTGCTCCATCTCTGACACCACTCTGGGACACCAGGCTGCCCCTTTCCCACCACGGTCACCTCAGCTTCAGGAAGGGATGGTTGAAAAACAGAGAGTGAGGCAAGAGAAGAAAGGTCTTCTTTGTATGTTTAACCAAACACGCATCAAGAACACAGACGCAGAACTACAAAAGAATCGCAGCAAACACTCCAGACAATCTAGCAGTGAGCCCCAGCTCTCTCCCTAAGGAGACGCGGTTCCATGACTGTTCTGTACCCGGGCTGGGGTCAGATACCAGCACTGCCTCTAACAGCTCCGGTAGCTTAGGCTCCCTTAACCTCACTGAGCCTCAGTTTCCTCAACTGTAAAATGGGGAAATGCCAGCACTCGCCTCATACTGCTGGTGTGAGGCCTCTGTGAGGCCAGGAAAAAGCGTGACCCAGCGCCTGCCCGAGGTAACTGCCCAGCAGATGTGAGCTCTGAGGACAAACATGTATTTTTCAGAATCCTAGAAAACAATGACTGTTTCAGAGGGCGGGGCCAGGATGCTGGGTGGGTGTTCCCCGAGCAGCAGCCAGGCTCCCAGGCCTTCCTCTTTTTGCAGGATTTTTTTTTTTTGGCACTCCTGCAGCCAACTTTGGGAGGGTTTCCTGGACAGAGGTCCTTGTGGCCGCTGCCTTAAGACACGCAGCTCGGGCCACAGCGGCCAGTACTCTCTGACCCAGGCCCACCGCAGGCAGCAGCAGCAGCGGCAGTGGCAGCATGGAGCTCTGGGGGCCCTGCGTGCTCCTCTGCCTCTTCTCTCTCCTGACCCAGGTCGCCGCCGAGGCCCCCACCCCCAAGGCCAAGAAGGCTGCAAATACCAAGAAAGGTAAGGAGGTGGGTGGCGGAGCTGGTCGCTCTCTCCTTGACTGGCCCTCCCTCTCCGTTTTCTCCTTCCCTTCCCTTCTCCGGGAGCCCAGCGAAGAGTGAGGTCCGCTGCCCCCCCGCCCCCCACCAACTGGGACCTGGGGGAATTCTCCAGCCACAGGGGCAGCTGTCAGACTGTCAGAGTCACGAGCTCTTAGGATCAGAAAGAACCTTCCAGATCACCTTAGCGGACACACATTCCTCCCCCACCACCCCCAAGATTTTAAGAGGAACCACACCTTTGGCTCGCAGCCTGGAGATGTCCGACTCTTCTCGGGAGGGCTGCCAAGGCTCCACTTTGTCGTCTCTGACCCTCAGGCTTCTCAACTGTGAACAGAGACGGGGGCCTTGGCTCGAGGTTGGTTGGGAGGATTTAACGACAGAAAACACGTAAGGCTTCTGGAACACAGGGTATAGTGTAATGCACAGGGGAAGGAAAAACGAACAGTTCATAGTTCTATGGTGCATCACAGCCTTCAGGAAATGAAACTGTTCGAGGCTGAACTAGGACAGTGGAGGCAGCTTTGCTCTCCTTCCGTGGCCTCTGGGCATGGGGTGTCCTTGGGTGGCCCTGGCCTCAGCAAGGCCTGCCCTTGGAGCCCTGCCTGCAGTGAGGTCGCCCCGGGCTGTGTTGAGACAACACCAGTGAACTGTCATGGCAACGCAATGGGCTGTCACCCCCCAGGAGATGAGAGTGCTGATGCAGGCAAGCTAACGGCTGGCCTGGGCCAAGGGCCCAGAGGAGGCAAGGCCGAGGACATAGCTGCCCTCAGGCCCCTCCTGCACCCTCCACTGTAAATGGACAGCTGCCCATGGGCCATGGACGATGTACGCAAGGGCACGTTAGGACCACAGAGTCCCACAGGCCTGCGACACAGAATGGGCGGGTCCCTGTGCCGACAGGAATAATCCCCAAGGTCCAGTTCATAAAGTAAACAACAAAAAATTCAAAACAGAATGGATACTTATGTAACATTTGTTTTGGAAAAGGGATTTATATAAAAATATTATATTTACTTCAAAGAAAAAATACATATTTACTTGTATATGCATATAACTTTTCTGGGAAGATTCACAAGAGTTAGCAACAGTGATTCTCTGGGAAGAGAAACTAGAGAGCTGAGAACAGATTGACTGGGAAAGAGACTTGAACATTTTGAACTGTTTGGGTCTTTAAAAATTATATGGCTGTGTTATCTTCTACAAAATGTTCATTAAAAAAAAAAGAGGACTCGTGGCATGCATGGTATGTCCACAAATGTTAGCTAAAATTGCCACCAAGGATGTTCTTTGTAAAGGATACACAGTTCCAAAGGCAAATAACAGAATTTTTAAATGTGGAAAAGAGTTGCTAATTTCTCAAGTTCACCAAACATGTAGTATGTATTTATTCGAACGTGTAAATCACAGATCTCACTGGACAAGAAGGTCACACCAGACAAAGCCCTGGCCCTCTGCAGCTGTCACACTTGCACCCCGGCTCCATGCGGTTTCCGTGCAGAGCCTGTGGAGGCCCAGGGCGCTGGAGGCCCGCAGAGCAGCGGACAGGGCGAGAGCGGAGGGCCTGACTGGCTCTCCCTGTTCCGCCAGCCCGAGCGCCCGCCCTGCTGGTCTGTGTGTTGTTCCTCCGGGAAAGTACACCTGGGAGGTCTCCGGGGCCCCTGGCCCTGCTTCCTGTGCTCTGTTCTCCTCTGGAGCTGGGAGGGTGGTCGGGGGGTGGTGGTCACTGAAGGCTCTGCCTGCACCCCCACCCCACCCCTGCCTGTCGCCATCCCATCTGATGCCTCCTACACAATGCAGCACAGGTCTACACGTTAGCAAGAGCAAGTGCAAGAGGGTCTCCGGCAGAAGGGAAATCACGAGCAATCCCTTGGATGACCGCTGGCAGGAACAGGGAGAGACATCAAGGTCGAGGGGCCATCCCCTGTCCCCTTGTGGCTGACGGTGGTCCGCCCCTCCAGTCCCTGCCCTGCCCCATCCCTACTGCCCTCATCACGGGATTGTCCCCACTTCCTTCTGACTTCATCCTAGATGCCGTGAGTCCGAAGATGCTGGAGGAGCTCAAGACCCAGCTGGACGGCCTGGCCCAGGAGGTGGCCCTGCTGAAGGAGCAACAGGCCTTGCAGACGGGTGAGTGGGCGTGGCCACCTCTCCAGGCGGGGGTGCGTCGGGCACTGGCTCGGCCTGCAGTCAGGGACGCGCCTCTAGCCTCTGGCAGTGAGCGTGGCCACCTCTCCAGGCGGGGGTGCGCCGGGCACGGGCTCAGGCCGCAGTCAGGGACGCGCCTCTAGCCTCTGGCCCAGCACCAGGGAACTGGCTGGCTCCCCTAGTCCAGGGCACTAGATTCAAGGAGGCCTCAGGAAGATGCCCTGACGTGTGGAAGCAGGAATGTCCCAAAGGGACAATGAACTTGCCGGCAAGAATCCATTACCGCCCACTGGAAGCATGAGCCCTGGAGGGCTGGTGGGGCAGAGGCCGTCCTAACGAGCCCCCGAGACCCTGCGCTCAGCGGGCCCCACGGTCCTGTAGGGCATGCGCCTGGACACCTGTGTATCTGCTGTGCAGCCACTCTCCGTCATCATCACTACACCGAGGCAGGATTTATCATCCCTGTTCTAAAGACGGGGGCTGAGACACAGAGAGGCCCTGGTTTTGCCCATACGCCCCTGGCTGGCAAGTGCAGGTTAGGGTGGAAACAGAGGCAGCCTGCCCGGTGCGTGCTGGGTGTGAGGAAAGGTGGCCTTTGGTCTTCCTGATCCTGCATGAACCAGCTAAGCCAGGATGGACAAAACACCCAGCTGCGGAGCCTGGGGACACAGTCAGCTCACAGCCACCCGCCCTGGCACTTCCTGGCCAGCCTGCCTGGACAACCCGCTCTCTTTCTCTCCACTGAGTTCCTTTCATATTGTCTCCAATTTTCACACACCTCACACTCACCTACTCTGTGACCTTGCCCTGGAGGACACAGAATACAGACGATCAGTAATACTTAACACATGGGGGAATGTTTAAGATAAGCACAGTGCCATTCGCGGCCTCATTTTCCTCATCTGAAAGTGGAAGGGCTGGGGCTGGACTTGCAGGGCAAGCTCTAAGGTCTCATGACTCAGCTCTGCCCTTATGCAAAGACCATGCAACCCAGATGCTGCCTGCCTTCTGAGGTGGGCGATGTCGTGGGGACCTCCCTGTGCAAAGTCCACGGCGAACAGAGATCCAAACACCCCCTCCACGTTTGCTGATTCCCAGAAGATTCATGGGCTCCTGGTCTCCTTGGGAGCCTTCTCCCTCTCATCACCCTCTCCTTTACGACAAGCTGCAAATCATCTTGCCAAGAACCCCACACAAAGCATTCCTGAGCTCTGCTGACCTAGCCAAAGAGTTGAGAGAATGAGGGGTTAGGGGAGAAATCCTTACCTCCCGCCATCTGCCCTTCCTCTCCCGCAGTCAACAAATGCATGTGAGGTCCCCAACTAGCAAGCCTCTGCCACGCACAAGGGGAGACAGGTGACCCAGTGGGGCCCTGCTCTGGGGCCTCAATATATTCATGGAGTCAGTGTATTCCCTGGCACCCTTAAAGCAGGTGTCGGAACATAAAGAGGGATTCCAAGCAGAGGGCACAGCAGGAGCAGGGCTAGGCAGGGCCAGCATCAATCCACCGGATCATAAGGAGGCCAGAGTGACAAACTGTCAGTTACAATGGCAAGGCACTGAGGGCTGACACTCATTGAGGACTACTTTAGCGTTGTGGGTGGGGCTCCCAGGACGCGGCCCTGAGGCGGAGCTGGGCCTGCAAGAGGCTCATGAGGGAGCACCTCCCAGGACCAGTACTTGATCAGCACCCAGGATCAGAAGGGAAGAGACAGGACTCAGGAGTGGGCAGAGGGCCCTGCGTCTCAGGGAAGGCCCCAGAGACTGCAGAGGGAGCCCTGACCTCGAGAGGGCCCTTCAGAGCTGTCCTGAGTCAGGACAAGGGGGCTCATGGGCTGGTCCCTGGGTGGGGGCTACTCTGGGGAGGGGCACGCTGTGGGCGCGGGGCTATCTTCCATTGAGGCAATCCCCAAAGGGAGGCTGAGCGCTCCCAGCAGCTGGGGTGGTCAGGCCTTCACCCCAAGGGGGTCTAGGTGGCATTTCACAGTGACCCCAGAAGGAAGGAAAGACAGTGCCAGGCTGAGAAAGGCAATGATGGGCAATAAAGCCCGGCTAGGAGGCACTGCACAAGAGCACGTGCCATGGCTGGCCAGCTGGGACAGTGTCTGTGAGTGAAGACAGCTCGGTGATGCTCCGGGCCTGGAGGTGAGAGTTCCAGGAGTGTCCGGTGCTCACAGGGACACAGAGACGTGTGTTAAGTGAGAGTAACAGAGTGAGCGGGTGAGTGAGGGGAGGGGGTGGTGGTGGAGTGCAGACCCACCCCTAAAATTCTGAGGATCAGCAGCAAGAGGACAAATGGAGACATGCACTCCAACTGCTTAAATATCTATGTTATAAACCCAGCTGAAGAATAAACTGCTAAACAGGAACAGCCTATATTCCTAACTAGACCAAATGCACACCCTCATTACCACCTTTGAGGCCAGAGTCAAATTTGGAACTCTCGGACTCCTCAGAGTTCTGAGCCCAAGACAGCGAGCTTCTGGCCCCCTGCTTGGGCCATCTCTTCTGTCCGGAGGCTGGCCAGTCTCAGCTCTGAGCTTCCTGTCGCCACTCCAACCAGCCCTCAGGAGCACTGACCCAGAAGAGGCTGCTGGCAGACACTGGGAGCCTGTCTGGGCCCCTGGAGCAGGGATTTGGGGTCCTGGGCACCTGGAGTGTGGTCTGGACTCTGGGTCAGCATGGCCCCTGGCCCCAATCTCAGGGAGAGTCGGGCGTGAGGAAGATCAGAGCAGGTGGCTCTGGCGGGGCTCCTTGGGAAGCCCACTCTGAGATGGGGTTCACTCATCAGGGAGAGTCTGGGGTCCCAGCTGTGAAAGGGGGTGGTGGGAAGCAGACTGCGCAGAGGGGCACCCAAGGCCAGCTTCTGCACCCCCCTGTGCGCCCTCCAAGGTAAAAGGCCCCCAGAGGGCCTTTTAATTCTGCTAAAAGGCAGAATTATCCTGCCTGGGGGAGAGATAACCACTCCCCCCTTGGGCGCTGGATGGGGCACCCAGAGGAGGGGTGTGACCTTGAGGGAGGGGCCGTCTGTCTTCAGCAGAGGGGGCTGAGCCCACGCCCAGCAGCAGGGGCTCCACCCCCTGTGAATCGGGGGTCTGGGATTCAGTGCCCATCACAGCAGGGCCCTCGGGGCTGGGTCTGGAGCCCCTCCGCGGCGGACAGGGCTGGTGGAGAGGGTGAGCCGGCCCCTGGCAGTGGGCTCCCGGCTGGGGAAGCTGGGGTGACGGCCACTTCTCCCCCCAAGTCTGTCTGAAGGGTACCAAGGTGCACATGAAGTGCTTCCTGGCCTTCGTCCAGGCGAAGACCTTCCACGAGGCGAGCGAGGACTGCATCTCGCGCGGGGGCACCCTGGGCACGCCGCAGACGGGCTCCGAGAACGACGCCCTGTTCGAGTACCTGCGCCAGAGCGTGGGCAGCGAGGCCGAGGTCTGGCTGGGCTTCAACGACATGGCGTCCGAGGGCGCCTGGGTGGACATGACCGGCGGCCACATCGCCTACAAGAACTGGGAGACGGAGATCACCGCGCAGCCCGACGGCGGCAAGGTCGAGAACTGCGCCACCCTGTCGGGCGCGGCCAACGGCAAGTGGTTCGACAAGCGCTGCCGGGACAAGCTGCCCTACGTCTGCCAGTTCGCCATCGTGTAGCGGGCCGGGCGGCCGGGCCGGCGGGCGCGGGATCCTGAGCCCCGGAGGAGGGGCGCCTCCTTTCGCAAATAAAGTGGGTGCACCGTGATGGAGAGTGCCTGCAGTCTGTGCCGGTTCCCATGGGCGGGGAGAGTCCAGGAGCCCTTCTGGGGTCCCTGGGAGAAGGCTCTTAGGAGGCGAGAGGCGGTGAAGGATGGCGAGCTGGGTGCACAGAGAAGGGGAGGGAGGGAGAGAACAGAGGGGAGGCGGGAACCCTTGACTGCTGCTGCCTTTTTAAAGTTAAACAACTTTATATTTCATTTGATTTCCCTCTTACAGAGAGATTGGCAAGAATTCCCGAATACCCTTCATCCAGATTCCACAAACACTAGTATTTCCCCCATTTGCTTATCCTTTTATTTTTTCCTGAACCATTTGACCATAAATTGCAGACATGATTGCCCCTTTACCCCTAAATACTTAAGTGTGTTTCCTGAAAGCAAGGTCATTTTCTCATGGAAGCACGGAGGTTTCCTCAAGGTCCGGAAATGAACACTGATACTCTATTCTTATCTAAGTTACAACCCTTACTCCGATTTCCAGGCTTCTTATCATAAGACTCCACTTCAGCATCCCCTCCACAACTCCAGGGCAGAAGGGACAGCCCCATCCCACCCTTTTCTGTTGGGGATTCATTTCTGGGGTGCACTGACACGCTGAGTCCTGTTAGGGTGAGAGCACGGTCTGCCCACAGGGAGCATTTGCATCCCCCTTCTTGCCGAACAGGAGCCAAAAGTGAGAGCGGCCGACACTGCCTGACTGGTGTGTCCCCCTTTCCTGCTCCTCGAAGAAAGTTCCATCCTAGAAATACCAGCTACCACTTAATGAGCCCACTGAATCGCAGGAACTTTAAATAAGTCATCTTATTTAATCTTATCCACCAGGGACAGGCATGTTATTATCTCCGTTTTGTAGAAACGGAAGTTGAGGCTCAGGGAAGCAGAGTGACTTCCTCTGGTCACAGAGCCAGTAAGCAGGAGAGCCAGGGCCTTGGCCTTTCCACCACCACCATGATGCTTTCTCATGGTGCTGGACCTTCCCTGAGATAAAACATCAGAGAAGTGGCCCCATGAACCCCTCTGGCCCATCCAACCATGTAGGCCCAGCTCTAGCAACCCCCTTAGGGGAGGTCTTCCCAAATCAGCCATGGCATCATCCCCTGTGGGGACTCCTGCCATATCTTTTCTCCCTGGTCGTCTCTGAGTGTGTCCTGCCTTCAGAGGTAAATTGATGATATTTTGATTTGATCACAAGGAGTGGGCTATGCTGGGGGAGTTGGCTTACAGTGAACTCTGTGTGTCTACTTTGTGCCACACAGCCTGCCTGACATTGTCATGGAAACCATCTCATGTAATTCAACAGTTTAGGAAGATGTAATGATGGAAGACATTCATTATAGATGCAGAAACTGAAGCTCAGAACAGCGATGTGATTTTTTTTTTTTTTTCAAGATGACCTAGCAAGTGAGAAGCAAAAATGAGATGCAGATCTCCGTCTAGCTGAGTTTTGGGCTCTTTTTACCCCACTCAGCTATCTAGCAGGATGTACGAGGGTTTTCAAAGTTCCTGCATTGGGTGGATGCCCGCAAGAGGGCACCAGGCCTTTGCGTTTGAGAGAGGGTCCTGGTAGAGAACTGCCTCTGTGGCGCTGCCTGATTTCAGCAGCAGGTGGCAGCACAAGCAAGAGAATCGTTGACCATTTTTAATCGGCTGCGAAAGCGCTTAGGTTTTTAAGACACTGAGACTCGTGGACTTCAAGCTAGGGTACACCTGCCCTGGGATCTTGCTTTAAGTTTTGACCTGTTGTTGTTTGCATTAATTTTTGTTTTTTAAAACACTGTGTTCAAATATTTTGTATCATGATTACTGAGTTTTTTAGACACTTCCTTAAATTTTGTACCCCAGTTAAATGCCTCACTCATCTTACTATTCCTTATGGCACTGGCTACAAAATTAAAAATTTCCAAGGTGCATAAACAATAATCAGGTACTGGTTTCTAGATCTTCAGCTTCCACTCTTTATTGGAATTGATGGTAGAGCCCTCTTTCACCATCACGCATTTCCCTCTTTACCATGTGCTGCCCTGGTGTGCAAAAACTTTGAGGATGTCCAACAAAGGGACAATTTGAAATATTGCTGTAAGTGCCGGTCACGCAAAATGCTGAGTAAAAGCTTTCACAAGTTCAGCTGTTTCCAGTTCTTTGCCTTGGAGAAGAGGTTAATCAAGGTGTCAGTACTATCTTTCCTGGTTGCCAACTCACCCATCAGTCTCTCCCGACCTCCCTAACCCACAGGTTTTCCTGCATAACTGCTAGTTGAACAGCAAAGAAGACCGGTTCAAACTCTGGTCAGAGTCGGCCCCTGGAATGTGAGCTTTCCTCTCACACACATAAACATACTTGCTTCAAATGAAAACATTAAACCACTCATGTGTCCTCACACAACCTCTAGGCACATTCTTTGGATTTGGCTTTGCTGAGAGAAGGTGGAAGTATTAATAAAAGCAAAGAAAATGAGCAGTGTGTGCATTCCTACTGTGTGCTGAGCACTGACCCACAACCCCCTTACTATGTCCTGACAACAACTCATGAATTACCTCACTCAATAGTCATACTAACCTAGGAGAGCACTTTTATTAAGCCTATTTTATAGTTGAAGAAAATAGAGTACAGAGAGGATAATTTTTCTAAGAACATCCATGAATGGGGCTGGATTTCAGGTCTGTTGAGTTCCAAGGCCCATGTACTATCTATTATTTACATTCAGTCCTTCCTGAATCTTGAAGAAAGTTTTCAGATATTTCATGATGTGACTGGGAAACTTTTGTGAAAAGGAGTTGATGGTCATGTGCATTGGTGTGTATTTGTGATTACTGGAAAGGAATTCTGTAAAAACATATTTTCCACCCAGATTTTCCAGGGCTATGTCTGAAGCTTAACATTAGATTCTACCTCACCTGTTTCTCATGGGTGACTCACGAACAGCACGGTTTATGAGTCTCTCTTTCATGCTAAAAATCATGACACAATCTATGAAACGGACCGTTTTCTCCACTAGAATGCACTGCTGTTTTGTACAGCATAACACAGTCGCAGGAGAAACAGCTCAAAGATCAGTGCAATCTTCAGATGAAAAAAACTGAGGCCCAGGGAGGCTAAGTGACTAGCCAAGGTCATGCAGCTTGCAAGAGAATGAGCCAAAAGTCTCACTTTGTTAGTAGAAAGACCTTTGTGCAAACCATTTCTCCAAACAGCCAACTAGTAAGTACTGAGCTCCTTCCATATGCCAATTGCTCAGACAGAAGCTAGGCCACGAGGCCTGGATCCTGTTCTTGAGGCATTCACTGTCCTGGCAAGGGACCTGGCATTTCTGAGGCTGCTCAAAGACAGAGGGATGGGGCTGGTTGTATTCTCTAGGGTGGCTTTCCTGTTTTGCACTGCTGGGAAAACAACTGTGCAGTAGTAGTAGGAAAGTGTCTTTCAGATTAAGACACACAAGCCAGATAATAAGCCAGAGTCAAATAGGGAAACCAGTGTTTCCTCCCGTTCATCAGCAAGTTCCGCCGGGAAAACCTTAAACCAGGCTGAAGCTACTCATGGATAGTGCAATACCGATCAGGAAGAAACCCTGGATTTGGATTCTAGCTCTTCAAATGATGATGCATCAGAGATTTTAATTCATCCCACCTGAAGATGAGGTGCCACCATCCGCTGGACGTACTCCTCACTCTCCACCTCCAAAACCGTTGCAACCCTGAGATCCCCGTCTCTCACAGACAGGAAGGAGATCTCCACCCACAGGCAGGGACAACACTCGTGCTCAGTTCAAAGCAGTTACAGAAGATGGACTAGAACTTCCCTGGCAGTCTAGTGGTTAAGAATCCGCCTGCCAACGCAGGGATGAGGGTTTGATCCCTGGTCCGGAAAGATGCCACCTGTCCTGGGGCAACTAAGCCCATGCACTGCAACTACTCAGCACATCATGCTGCAACAACTGAAGCCAGAGCGTCGCCACTACAGAGTCTCAGCCCCCGTTCACTACAACTAGAGAAAGTCTGCACAAAGCAATGAAGATCCAATGCAACCAAAAAAAGAAAAAACCAAGATGGACCATAGATACTTTCGCCTTTAGAAGATTTTAAGTGTCCAGACTCCTTGAAGGAGTAATGTTAGAGCAGGGAGATAGCCAGGTGCAAACGAAAAGGGCACAGCGCCAATAGCAGGAAATCATATATCTTGTAAATAAAGGGGGTCCTTAGGCAGACAAAGAAGGACCCTTCGGACTCAAGGGAAACCACACATTTTGGGGTGATAAGTGTCCTGGAGACAGCTAAAGAAAGTTGGGAAAAGGTAGGAATTTCTGGCATCCAAATGTAACCTTTTGCTTCCTAAGCTCTCATTACAATAAAACCTTGCAGATAAGAAGTTCCTATCATGCACAGAGGTCATGACACTTCCCATCAAGACTGCTGCTGCTGCTGCTAAGTCACTTCAGTCGTGTCCGACTCTGTGACCCCATAGACGGCAGCCCACCAGGCTCCGCCGTCCCTGGGATTCTCCAGGCAAGAACACTGGAGTGGGTTGCCATTTCCTTTTCCAGTGCATGAAAGGGAAAAGTGAAAGTGAAGCCACTCAGTCGTGTCCGACTCTTAGCGACCCCATGGACTGCAGCCTACCAGGCTCCTCCGTCCATGGGATTTTCCAGGCAAGAGTACTGGAGTGGGGTGCCATTGCCCATCAAGACTACATAAGGGCAAAAAAACCTCCTCCCCTGGCAAGGTGGAGCTAGGATGAAAATCCGGGTACGTGACCCCCCAAAACCCTCCCTCCCCAATGCATATTCCACCCCTTCATTTGTACATCGCACATGTCCTGCTTGCGAAAGAAACTCGGTGCAGTTTCTCACCTTTGAGAGTGTACCGTCGCTTAGTTAAATCCTCACTTTGCTTTCTTGACCGCCCTGTCTCTTCTCTGAACTCCTTCTGGGACGAGAGACGCATCTACTCCCCCAATAACCCAGGCACCGGCTCTGACAGCCCAGTGCCCCCTGCCAGGTAAAACCACCCTTTAGCGAAGTCGAGAAACAGTGAGGGTGAGGGCACATGCGAAGTCCTCACAGAAAGGAGCCGTGTGAAAAAAAGAGTAGCTGAGGCAGATCTTGATTTGATGCTTTAGATTCCAGTTTCTTTCTTTCTGAAGCCAAGTCCTTGCCTTTACTGGCCAGGAGGCTACTTGAGGGGGTCGAAGCAGGAAGAGTGGGTGGCTCCATGCCGGACCAGCCGTGCTTCATGGGCTTACAAAGGTGATGGAGAACTCGTCTAGGTAGTGGCCGATCACCTCAGGCTTGACTTACACCCGGCTGAAGGGCCTGACAGTTGCAGGCGCCCACCACGCTGCCCACCATCTGGGGCAGGGCGACGCTGCGGCGCCTGGTCTTCACCACTGCTGGCTCCTCTGTGGGCAGAGCCTCAGTCTAGGTCTTGCGCAGGCGCCTCAGCAGCATGTGCTGCTCCTTGCGCAGTCGCCCTACCGCCGCTTTTAGGCCGTGTCCCGCTGGTGGTCGAGGTCCGCACAGACGTAGGTGAGCTTGAGGAAGGTCCACCTCTCCTGTACCTCCATCACCTTGTTGCGTGAGTGCGTGCTAAGTCGCTCAGCTGTGTCTGACTCTTTGTGACCCCCATGGACTGTAGCCCTCCAGCCTCTTCTGTCCCTGGGGATTCTCCAGGGAAGAATATTGAAGTGGGTTGTCATGCCCTCCTCCAGGGGATCTTCAGGGATGGAACCCGTGGCTCCTGCGACTCTTGCACTGCAGGCAGATTGTTTGCTGCTGAGCCACCAGGGAAGCCCAGATCACCTTGTTTGCCCTTCCTAAATTACAGTATTATCATTTAACACGACTTAGAAACCATAGTTGCCAAGCCAAAATTCAGGGCATAAGTCTTAACAGAGGCTTAAAACAACAAAGAACTTATAGAAGCGCATTTATTCACAGTGTAAGTCACATTTGTATAGGTTTCTCCCCCCTCTCCTCTCTTCCCCCTTTTATCCTCCGCAGGCATTTCCTTTAACAAATCTTTTGCATGTCTAATCCTGTCTTGGCCTCTGCTTCTGGGAGGACTTGATCTGCTTCAGTGACTCAAAAAAATAAAAATAAAAGAAAGGTATTGCTGACCGAAGACACGTATGGCCGTGGAGGGTGCAGCTCAGACGGCTCTAGGAGAACCTGCTGCCGAAAAGGAGTTGACGGAAAGCCTGGGCTGTCTGGGGAGGGGCAGGGGCCAGTCTTTCCCTGGCTGCCTCCACCTCTGGGCAGTGACTGAGTAGTGAACCACTCCCTCTGGAGAGGTGACCCCTCTAAGTGGAAAGTTAAGCCTGGGAACTCCCCAAAGGCCTGGTCTCGACTGTCTCAGAAGTGTGCTGCAGTCTGGGGTTCTTCCTGCCCAGTCCACTTTTCCCCCTGCTGTTCTTCACACAGGGTCAGACCTGTATTGAAGACGCCTCTCCCTGCGGACTCCTGCTCCCTTGAGTCCTTGATCTTTCACGGGTGTTTCCCTCAGTTACTCTCTTGCACTTCTAAAAATAATCATATAGAACAATATAATATGTAGCCAAACTATATGTAGGGTATCAAATAGTTATATTACTTAAATCAAGGATATACCAGAAAACTGGAATGTACAATCACCCTGTGTTCCCGAAGAGAATGGACTACCTTTCTAAGTGAAGGTTATCTGTAATAAGAATGGCCGCTTCTTATGCTTGCCCCACCCTTCGACCTGGAACTTCCTCCAGTAACTCACAAGGCACCTACATACAAAGCTTATCCTAATTCCTTCCCTTGTCTGCCTAACATGGCTTTGGAATATCATTCTGTTCAGGGAGAGGAATGGACTCCTGGATTCATTTAGGTTACAGAGATATGAATCCTCTAAGCTAAGACACTATTTTACCCCACCCCCACCATAAGCAAATCCCCCTCCTCATTCTCATCCGTCCCTCCTCCTCCTCTTCAAATGTGAGGATCCTTATCCCATCATGAAGATACAAGACTAGGATGTAAAGAAGGCTGGAACTGGAGGATCAAAGCTTTGCCTTTGTAATGACAAAGACGAAAGTAGTCCCTAGCATCAAGCTCCCACCAGCCAGGCACTCAGAGCTAGGTGCCACGTTCTCCTCTCAAACAGAGCTAGTCTCACCCATCACCAACTTCAGACAAGCCTGACAAAACAAGACCATTCTGTAGTCATGTCTGAGCACAGACACCCACACGAGAGAAATCACTCAACTAATCCAAGTGACAGCTGTCTCTTCACAACCATGGCTTTAGCTCTGATGCCTTCATCTCAATCAAAACTGAAGTTCCTGGTGGCAGACTCCTGCTTCCTGACACCATTCAGTCCAGAGCAAGCCCCTGCTTCCTTAAAACTTCCCACACACCGCTTAACACAAGTCCATGTTCTATTCTAAGTCCCTTGTGCTGAGAGGCCCCATGACTCCTTATCTGTGTATGTACACAGCCTCCCTCCCTGCAAAAGATCAGTAAATCCAACTTTGTTCTTGGTGGTCCTTGGCTACAGGGCACACACAGGTGGTCCACAGATGGTCAGGTCCTGAGTCTGTCTCCAAGGTGCTGAATCCAGCCTGTGAAAGAAAAAGAGAAGAAAAGAAAGACAAGACAATGATGAAAAAGAACGGTTTCAGGACACAGAGCCAAGATGTACATGAATCCTCTGAGTAGGACTCCAATTCTAACTCAAGTTGCTCTGTGCCCTCGAACAAGTGGTACACAACTGGAAATATAGTGAAGCTCCACAGGCCTGCAAAGTTAAGTCTGAAACCAGTCAAGGATGAGAGCAGGCCACGCCCAGCGGTGGGCATGCAAAAAATATTTGCAGGGCTTCCCTGGTGGTCCAGCGGTTAAGAATCTACCTGCTTAGTGGGAAGGTGTTATATAACACAGGGAGCCCAGCCTGGCGCTCTGTGACGACCTAGCGCGGTGGGCTAGGAGGGGAGAGGGGAGGGGATATATGTATAACTATGACTGATTTGTGTTGCTCTATGGCAGAAACCGACACAATATTGTAAGCCAGTTATCTTCCAAACTTAAAAAAAGAAACTGCCTGCCAGTGCTGGGGACACGGGTTCAAGCCTTGTTCCAGGAAGACATATGCAGGGTTGTGGACTGTGGACACAACTACTGAGCCTGTACTCTGCAACAAGAGAGGCCAGCACAGTGAGAAACTCACACCACAACTAGAGAGACAACCCACTCCGGTATTCTCACCTGGAGCATTCCATGGACAGAGGAGCCTAGCGGCGTACAGTCCATGGGGCCACAAAGAGCCGGACATGACTGAGCCACTAACACATACTGCACAACAAGAGGAATATGGCCAATGTTTTATAATAATTATAAATGGAGTTAAATCTTTTTTTTTTTATTCCATAGAAAGCACTTTGGGAATATAGTGATNCTCACCTGGAGCATTCCATGGACAGAGGAGCCTAGCGGCGTACAGTCCATGGGGCCACAAAGAGCCGGACATGACTGAGCCACTAACACATACTGCACAACAAGAGGAATATGGCCAATGTTTTATAATAATTATAAATGGAGTTAAATCTTTTTTTTTTTTTTTATTCCATAGAAAGCACTTTGGGAATATAGTGATATACACAAACCACTTGATAATGATTATATTCCAAAACAAAATTATTAGAATTTAATTTTGACAAGATACATTCCATGCGATAGGAGTCGTTACTTAATCGAGTTATTAATTTCTTAAACTTCTGGGAAGTTTACCAAATTTTTAAGATTTATCATATTATTATTAATTGTACCTACTGCTGGTTCTCTTAAGGGCACCAGCTTAATCTGATACACTTAGAAAGGTTGGAAAATTGAAACAGTATTAGCTTCAACACACTTTTGCCTTCTCTCTCCCCCCCACAACGCACACAAATTATGGAGTTAAATCTTTAAAAATTGTGAATCACTATAGTGTACACCTGTAACATATAATTTTGTATATTGACTGTAATTAAAAGAGAAATGCACAGAGCTTTCAGGAGCAAAAATAGACCAATAATGATCATCACTTTCCAGAGACTTGAGTCCAAAGCTAACGGCTCACCTTTTAACTCGAAGGCGGAAGTAGAGGACACCAGTTAGAAAAATTCATTCTTCTAGAAGGAACCGGACTAAAGGAACTGTGAGCTCAAAGAGAAGAAATTGAAAGGTGGTAGGAAGGTTTTCTCTGCATCATCCCTGGGCCAAGTCAGCTCAAGCTACGGGAGGCTGCCTGTGTTGAATGGTGCCAGTAGCAGGAAGGTCTTGAGGCCACCCATCCTGCCACAGAGCCGACACTTCTCGCTGTGTGCTTTAACTGGGGGAGGATCAGGGGCCCAGGTGGGGTAGTGCAAGCTCCAAAGGAGAAAGGGGCCCAAACCTAGGTGGAGCAACCTCTGTCACTCCCAGTGTTGAAAATGTTAACCAGAAAGGCCCTTGGCAATGTCATGGGGAATCTGCCCTTGTCCTTGACTAGAAGTCCGGCAGTGTCCTTACTCACATGCTGGTGGCCTTAAACCTGGACTTCTGCGCCCTGGGGAGGGCCCCAGGTTCCTCACCTGTACCTGGATGTGGTGGGATGGTTCTTTGCAGGCAGCGGACTTCCTAGGTGGCGCTAGTGGTAAAGAACCTGCCCGCCAATGCAAGAGACGTAAGAGACACGGGTTTGATCCCTGGGTGGGGAAGATCCCCTGGAAAAGGGCATGGCAACCCACTCCAGTATTATTGCCTGGAGAATCCCATGGACAGAGGAGCTGGAGGGTTGCAGTCCATGGGGTCACAAAGAATCAGACACGACTGAAGTGACTTCGCACGCATGCACAAGGCGGCATGGGGTGTGGTTCCTGATTCTTGCCTGGCTCTCTGGGTCTCGGGATCCTGGCAGGTGGCCTGGAGGGAGGCAGTCTGGACTTGCCACCGGGAGGCTAAGTGAGCCAACCTCCCCCTGGAGTCATCCCCCTGCCTCTCCCTTCCCTTCCCCACACCTCCCTCAGAACCTCCCCCTTCTCTGGACCTCTGCCGCTGCTGCTGCTGGAACTCTTTTGCAACCCCATAGACTGTAGCCCTCTAGGCTCCTCTGTCCATGAGACTTCCCAGGCAAGAATACTGGAGTCGGTTGCCATTTCCTTCTCCAGAGGATCTTCCCTACCCAGGGATCGAACCCATGTTTCCTGCATTGCAGGCAGATTCTTAACCGTGAGCCACCAGGGAAGATTTTCCCTCAATTCTCCTCAAGGTCTTTCTCATCCTCTGGGCCCCTCAGGCCTAAGAATTTTTTGCCTTAATTGTCCGCATGTGGTCCACTTTAAACATAGTTTAAAATGATGGCTTAGAAGTGGGAGGCAGGGCAGAGAGCCAGGCAGTTGGTTTAAAAATATGTCTCAAGATAGGTCTCATCCCCGCCCCCGAGGGAGACGGGTGGAAGGAAGGGGGTTGGGGGGATGAGTCTGGCCTCAGACCCTTGCCTCACAATCCAAAGATGAGAGTTTTGCTTTTCAAGCCAGAAAGGCCTGGAAGGACTGGCAACTGAGGTAATCCAGGATCGTTGGTTGGGTGGGGACTTTTGTTGCTGTCATTTTGAAGGCAGTCCTTGAACACGTGTGGGAGGAAGATGCTCCCCTGAGCACAAACAGTCCTTTATTTAATGGTCCCCTTGTGACAGGAGCCCTTTCACTGGAATTTGCTGGAATTTGACCAACCGACGAGACAGAGCTCATCAATTCCCTTCCCTTGTCCTCAGGTCACTCCCTATTTAGAATCTGAGAATGGCTGTTCAGAGAGGAGGACAGTGTTTGTTCTGGAGAAGCTCAGCCCTGGCACAGCCATGATCTTCAGAAACCCTCTTTCTAATTTTCTGGGCCCTCAAAGAACTCGGGAAAGGGGACCTGGAAAATGACAGTTCAGGAATTTGAGATGGGACTAAAGCATTGTAGACGAGCCTGCCCTTCTCACCCTCAGACTCTGGGTCTGCTGAGTTAGATCCAGGAAGCCCCGGGGTTCCATCCTCCCCAGCTGAGGGTGTTTGGTCCCTTTTATTCCTCAGGGGCCTGAACGTGTGTTTCGTCTCCAGTTCAGATGAGAGAATAGTAGGCTCCTGTTCCTAAAGTGGCGATAGTTCTGCGCAAGGATCTGGAATCAAGGTTAAATCCTGGGGCGACCTGTGGCTAGAACATTCTGGCCACTCCAGTCGTCAGCATTCCTGAGGGCCATGACAGAGAGCATGGTTTTCTGTTTTCAGTGTCCTCGGCGAAAAGTTCTTTGTGTAAGGATATCACCGAGAGGGCTCCCCTCAGGGCTCAGGGGTAAAGAATCCGCCTGCCAAAGCCGGAGACGCGGGTTTGATACCTGGTCTGGGGAGATCTCACATGCTTCAGAGCAACGAAGCCCACGAGCCACATCTACTGAGCCTGTGCTCCAGAGCCTGGGAGCCCCAGTGGCTGAGGCCGTGTCCCAGGACCACTGAAGGCAGCCCCTGCGTCTAAGGCCCGGCTCCACAGCGAGAGAAGCCAGCACAGAGACGCCCGCGCACCGCACCTGGAGGGGAACCCCCGCTCGGCGCCGCCAGAGACAAGCGAGGCAGCAGCAAGGACTCTGCACAGCCAAAGGCAATACATAAATAGAATTATCAGAATGAAAAAAGCACAAAGCTGAGGGATCGGCACAATATGTATTGCTTGGTTTATAGATGAATGTAGCTTGTTTACTAAATACTTGCAATGTGGTCTGTTGCCTCAGGAGCAGGGCAAGAAGCAAAACGTTACAGTTGGGAAAAGTGACTAAAAACTGGCAAAGAACTCACCATGTTTTATGACTGCCTCTCCAGCCAAGCCTCACAATTCATTCCTCTTCAGGTTTAGAACTGTCTTAGCCACTCAAGAAAGGAGCTAATGGAACCGAGACATCCAGTGCCTCACCTGGTGAAGTGCTTGTTGAATGAATGAGCAGATGTTGCCACTGAAGGTTCGTCTCCTCTCCTCCCCCACCCTGTGTCTCAGCCTTCCCTCATAGCACTTTATATGGTAACTTCTTCTCCACCAGCACTCAGCCTTAGCATACTGTCTTACGCAGGAAAGTCGCTTAGTTGTGTCTGCCTCTTTGCGACCCCATGGACTATACAGTCCATGGAATTCTCCAGGCCAGAATACTGGAATAGGTTCCCTTCTGCAGGGGATCTTCCCATCCCAGGGATCGAACCCAGATCTCCCACAATGCAGGTGGATTCTTTACCAGCTGAGCCACCAGGGAAGCCCACACTTAAGTCTTACACATAATCCGACACTTGTGTCTTACACACAGTAGGCATTTAATGAGTACACTGAGATAACTGGATTGAATTGGATCCACAGCAGAATGAATACCAGGCAGTTGAGTGCTACCCACACTGGAATTCCTCATGAAGATCAAAGCAGATTTGTTGCCATGTTCAATTATCGCTCAACCCTTGGCAAGGATCTGAAGATAAACAGAAACATCTTGATCTATTTGTGCAAAAAGTCAGCTTGCAGCATCTGTAGCAAGTGTAAATTCTCATTTTAAAAATTGATGTCCCTGGCCTGGAGAAAACAATTTTTTTTTAACACCAAAGACAAAGCCTTCATTATTGCAAAAGGAGCTTGTTACCCCTGTTGTTTAAGAAAAATATAATTGAAAATACAGCTTTATCCTGGATCTATTGGACTGATTTGACACTAGACATTTTTTAAAAGGTATAAGGGATTTTCATCTTCATTATTGAAAGTACCTATGTTGCCAGTGTTTCTCAAAGAGACTGTTATTTGCAGAAATATCACAGGGTTGCTTTTCAAGAGGAAGTGAGGGCAATTTAACTCCTGATTGGAAAGGATCACCTCTGAAGTTGACATTTCCCAATTATCCTTCCCTCAGCTGGCTCCCTGGGCTTCCGTAGTGGCTCAGACGGTTAAGAATCCACCTGCAACGCAGGAGCCACAGGAGACATGAGATCGATCCGTTGGTCGGGAGGACCCCCTAGAGAAGGGAATGGTTACCACTCCACTATTCTTGCCTGGAGAATTCCATGGACAAAGGAGCCTGGAGGGCTACAGTCCATGGGATCCCAAAGAGGCGGACAGGACTGAGCAACTAACACTTTCACTTTTTCACTTTCAGCTGGCTCACTGGGTCTCAGGATACCAGCAGGGGCCTCCTGGGTAGCAGCTGCAACCATCAGTGGGGGAGCGGGGGTTACAGCCTTGGGAGGAGGTTGGAGAGCAGGTTCCCTCCCAGTCTCCCAGGTGGAAGGTAGGATTAGTGTTCAGCCTGCCAAGAGCTCTGGTGAGCTGCCAGTGGCAGGCAGCCAAGCAATTAATGTGTCCAGGAAAGAAAGGGACCTACGAGGGACTTGGCCCCGCCTGCTATCCTGAGACCCAGGGAGCCAGCCCAGGGTCCAAAGTACACACTGAACCCAAGCCTATGGTAGAATGGCTCTTTCACTCTTTAACATGGTTTTTTTTTTTTTTTTGGCCGGAAGGGCGGGGCAGAAAGATGGGGAGGGGGCTAGGAGAGTCCGGAGGGGGTGGCCCAGAGGAAGTGAGAAAAGAAACACCAAAGAGGGAGAAGAAATTAGACGACAGAAACCCAAGTCCGATTTCAAAGGCTTCTTGGAAAGCGACCGATTTGCATGGTGAGGCGGGGGTGGGGAGGGGGGCAAACCCTCCGGGCCGGGCGACTGAAAACGGAAGATTATTGACAAACCGGCCACCCCGGGTCCGCGGAACGTTGGAATTGACCAACGCGCTCTCCCCGCGCTTCCTGCGCCTGCTTTTCTATGTGGGGGTATTTAAAGAGGAAGGGGGCTTTTCCAGAGGATCCCCGCCAAAGATTTAGGGCTCGGGCCGAGCCTCCCCCCATCCCCAGCTGCGGGCCCCGTGGTGTCCCCTCCAGGGGCCCCTTTCTGCCCCAGAGCCGACACTTTATAAATAAACCATCCAGGCTGAGGAGGGTCACCAGAGAACTGCCCTCCCGATCCAGCGCGCCCACTCCCCTCGAAGCTCCAGAATAAAACACGGATTCCAGCGACAATAAATGAAATAACCCAGACCATAGCCCCCCGCGCGCGCGCCTAAAGACCATTTCCTTCCGCTGGAGGCGGGGGGGGGGGGGGGGGCCACCCCCCCCC
>SJYX01023564.1:81796-111041 GCA_006410675.1 Oreotragus oreotragus | reverse complement strand
GGGGGGGGGGGGGGGGGGGGGGGGGGGGGGGGGGGGGGGGGGGGGGGGGGGGGGGGGGGGGGGGGGGGGGGGGGGGGGGGGGGGGGGGGGGGGGGGGGCCGGGGGGGGGGGGGGGGGGGGGGGGGGGGGGGACACACACACTCGCGACCCCCGGTCACTCCCGCACCCGCGCAATATGGTAGGGGGTGAGGACTCCGAGGGCGTCGAAGAGAAAATCGCCCCAACTCCTACCCACTCGGGTAGCCTTTCCGCACCCACGTTCCTGACCAACTTTGGGGAGCCCCCCCTCATTAGCTTCCAGGGCGCGCGACGCCCACCCGGGACGAAACCCGCGTTTTAAAAGGCCGGCCCACCTACTACCCCAGCCTCACCGCGCGGGGCCCACTCGGGGGGCGCAGGGCCCGCTCGGGGGGCGCATGCCCCACGCCTGGCGTCCGGCCCTGCCCCGGCCGCGCCTGGCCTCCGGCCCGGGCCGCGAGCTGCGCGCTGCTGGCTCCCGGCCACCGCCGGGTTTGTGCCGCGCGCCGACTCACCGAGTCGCCAGCCGAGTCCGCGTCTACACCCCCCACCGACCCGATTGGTAAAAGTCTCCCCGCGCGCGGCCTCCCCCGCCCCTCCCCTCCCCCCCACCGGCGCGCTCACCGCCCCGCAGACAAATCACCGGGTGACAAATCGCTCTCAGATGCAAATACCTCGCCGGTGATTCAGCGCCGCGGCCCGGGACGTGGGGAGGGCTCTCGTAAGGCCCCCTCCCCCTCCCCAGACACCCCTCTCGCCCCCCGCGCTTGGTCCGAAGACGCTCCAAGAGCCCAGGGGTATTAGGGAAGGGGACAGAGTGGACGGAAATTTTCAAGTCGCGGCCCCTTTAAATGATAATAAATAATAAAAGGGAAGGGGGAACAGGGACGCGGTATGCCCCGCCCCTGTCTAGGGACGGTCGGTAATGTGCTCTCCGCGGGCCAGAGTGTACAGGACACCGAAGGGGCAGGCAGGGCTGGAAGCGACCCAAGGGAAGAGGGAGGGGAGAAAGTTGGGGCTCCGCCTGGATGGGATTAGGGCACTGGAGCTCGGTCCGGGACCTCTACCTATTGTAACGACCGCCGAGGATATACCTACCGGGCTCGGAGTTTCGCCTCTGTCCCTTGGACTAAGCTACTAGCGCTAAAGACTTCACCCCCAGGAATGGTGCCTCGGTTTCCAAGTCTGTAAAGTGGGGATTAGAGACTTGATAAACAAAGGATCTGCGGTGACAGGAAAAGAGAGCAGTGCTGGGTCGGTGGGAGGGGGCCAGGGCTCTGCGATGAGGGCGCTGCATGGTGGAGGGGGGTCTGGGAGAGGGAGAGGCTGCCAGCCGTGGGCACGGCACTGGCAAAGACGAGGGATGGCATCCAGGGTTCCTGGGAGGGCTCGTCGCTAAGTCCTGATGACCCCTACTACTCCTCCCACACCCCACCCCCTACAGCCTCCTCCTCTTGGAAACCTGACTGCCCACACCTAGAAGGAGGGACAAGGTTATCTTGTGGGTAATCATAATTCAATAATAATTTCCATCTTCTGAGCAGCGCTCAGCCGCGGCCATGTGCCCAACGCATGAAGTTCACATTTTTGTGCAATGCAGACGTCTGTCCCCATTTCAGACAGCAGGGGAAACTGAGGCCAGAGCAGGTTGGGGTAAGGTGGGGCTTGGGGGTGTGAGCCCCTGAGGCCTCCCCTGGGAGCTAATCGCAGGGGCCCAGGCTCCAGCCCAGATAAGAGCAAAGTGAGAGCATGGAGGGCAGGCAGGGGCCACCCAGAGGGCCCCTATGGGGAGGGACTGGAGTCCCTGATCTTGAGCTGTGGTTAGGGTAGGGGGGTGGTGTGTGCAGCCCCTTCAGTACAACAGACAGCACTGCCATCTTCTGAGGGTCCTACCCCTCCTCAACATCACCCACCCCCACTGAGGCCCTGTCTCTCTGGGGGATTCCCAAACCCAGGGGACAGTGCAAGGGAACCACCCTCATCCGTGATGGGTGGTCAGAGGCAGAGTTCTGCCTGCTCCTTTCCGGAACCCAGCCTTCCAGCCCCCCAGGCCATTATAGCCTACTAACAGGTGACAAGGAGGCCTCCACCTTGAAGCTATTAAACAGCCACCCCCCAGCTGCCTACCTCACCACCCCTGCCACCAGAGGGGCAAAACTGCCCTGCCCCAGGAAAGAGGAAAGTTTGGAGACCCAGGTGAGCTGGGGGAGGGAAGCTATCCTTTAAGGACCAGGCCCCAGGTCAGTTCCAAAGTGCAGGAAAGCCCCACCTCCACCAAAGAGCCAAACATCAGGATGCAAGCCCTGCCTTACCCGGCACAGGAGGATGAGCCTCACCGTGCCTGTTCCCCCTCTCTAAAATGGGTCAGTTTACATTCACTCCTCCTTCAGTGGTTTTGAGGATCTCATTCCCCTCTGGTCAAAGGGAAGGGAGCAGGGAGGGGAGTCTCCTGGGGGGCAGGAGGGGTGCCACCTAGCCCCCCCCTGCATAGCCAGGGGCAACTTCCCAGAGGAGCCTGGCCCAGCAGGGTGAAGGGCTGCAAGATTCCCAGCTGCCTCTAGTGAAGGGGGTCCTATTTTTAGCCCAGGGAGCCAGCTGGGAATTGACCCCAGTTTTGCTGGTTCCTCCAGGGATAGGCAGCAGGTATGGGCTGCACCTCAGTCCTGGCTGTGTGATTTTAGGTTAGCCTGGACCCCTCTCTGGTCTCTGAGTACAGCGACCCCAGCCCTGTAAGGTTTCCTGGCCAAACCAGCTTGTGGGCCACCTGTGAAAATAGCCTGATTCTCACTGAGCCCCTCAAGACACTCATCCTGCCCTCCATTCAAGGTTGAGGGGCACCTTTTTAAAAGTTCACCAAGGGACTTCCCTGATGGTCCAGCAGTTAAGGCTGTACTCCCAATGCAGGGGGCCCAGGTTTGATCCCTGGTCAGGGAACTGGGGTCTTCCCAGGTGGTGCTAGTGGTAAAGAACCCACCTGAAAATGCAAGACTCCAGAGACACGTGTTCAAGATCCATGGGTCAGGAAGATCCCCCAGAGGAGGGAATGGCAACCCACTCCAGTATTCTTGCCTGGAGAATCCCATGGACAGAAGAACCTGGAGGGCTACAATCCATGGAGTCTCAAAGAGTCAGACAGGACTGAAGTGACTTAGCATGCACGTATGCAGGAAACTAAACTCCACATGCTGCAACTGAGTTCCTATGCCACAATTAAAGATACCACATGCCTCAACTATGACCTGGTAAATCCAAATAAATTAAAAATAAATTATTTAAATAAATAAATAAAAGTTTACTCAGATTCCAAACTGCCCACCTTTCCACATATATTCTTCCTCAAACATATTCTGCCTCAGAGCCTTTGCCCTGGCTGTTACCCTGGCCATTCCCTTGCCTGGCTCGCCCTTCCCCAGCTTTGCCTTCTCACTCAAAGTGGAACCTCGGGTCATACTCTTTTATCTTCTTCCAGGCTGTTCTATTCAAAACAGCTGTATTTATTTAACCTAGTCAGCCTTGAGCATGGCTGGCTGCATGTCCAGTGCTGAGGCTGGGCCTGACATATGAAGTTGTCTGAATGAATGAATTCACAGGTTCCCTCTGTCCTTCCTAATCCCGTGGTATTTCTGATGTCTGTCTGCACAGAGATGGAGGGCAAATTGAACTATTCACCATCTCAATCTCAAAATGTTTCAGCCCCCCAAACCCCCGGAACCTGGACATTCTCTTGTCACCCACACTTGGCTTCCAGGTTCCCTTGTCTCTGTGAGCCAGGGTCTGTGAAAATGTAATTTTAACTTAGAATAAGATGAAAAAAATCGAGTATAATTATAAGGAATGTATAGTCACGAATCCACCCTAAAATAATTTGTCTTTATACCAAGGCAGCAGCAAAATGTGATTAGTAGTATTTTTTCATAGAAGGGGCCCAGGAGACCCAGGACATTCGTAATGAGGCTCTACATGACTTTTTTGCAGCGGGCACACATTGAGCCCGGGGTCCAGGTTGGAGTACTGGGGAGAGACTCCCTACAAGCGCTGGGGTTCCTTTGTGGGGTGGACTCGACCCTCCGCGGAGTGCGCGCGCCCCCTGCCGGGTACCTGCGAGATGCAGCCAGAGACGGGGCCTCGAGTCCGAGGCCGCCAGGGGGCGCCATTTCACTTGTAAATGAGTTTCCCAGGTCGGATGAGGAAACAGGCCAGCCGAGCCTTTCCTGTGGCTCCTTTGAAATGCCCACCCCCTCCCACCCCGCCCCCGGTAGATTTGATGATAAAACACAGGGCTTGCAGTCACATTTGAATTTCCAATAAACAAGGAATTTGCCGTTATTGTTGTTCAGTGACTAAGTTGTATCTCTTTGCGACCCCGTGGACAGCGGCACGCCAGGCTCCCTATTCATTATCTCCCGGAGTTTGCTCAAACTCACGTCCATTTGAGTCCGTTATGCTATCTAACCATCTCATCCTTCTCTAACCCTAAGCCTTCTTTCCTTTTGCCCTCTATCTTTCCAAGCATCAGGGTCTTTTGCAGCCAATCGGTTCTTCGTATCAAGTGGCCAAAGTATTGGAGCTTCAGCTTCAGCATCAGTCCTTCCAATGATTATTCAAGGTTGATTTCCTTTCAGTTCAGTTCAATCAGTCATGTCTTTGCGACCCCATGGACGGCCTCATGCCAGGCTTCCCTGTCTATCACCAACTCCCGAAGCATACTCAAACTCATGTCCATCATGAGTCAGTGATGCCATCCAACCATCTCATCCTTTGTCATCCCCTTCTTCTCCCGCCTTCAAGCCTTCAATCTTTCCCAGCATCAGGGTCTTTTCAAATGAGTCAGTTCTTCACATCAGGCGGCAAAGTATTGGAGTTTCAGCTTCAGCATCAGTCCTTCCAATGAATATTCAGGACTGATTTCCTTGAGGATGGACTGGTTTGATCTCCTTGCTGTCCAAGGGACTCGCAAGAGTCTTCAACAACACCACAGTTCAAAAGCCTCAATTCTTCGGGGCTCAGCTTTGCTTACGGTCCAACTCTCACATTTATACATGACTACTGGAAAAACCATAGCTTTGACTAGATGGACCTTTGTTGGCAAGGTAATGTCTTTGCTTTTTAATATGCTGTCTAGGTTGGTCATAGCTTTTCTTCCAAGGAGCAAGTGTCTTAATTTCATGGATGAAATCATCATCTGCAGTGATTTGGGAGTCCAAAAATAATAAGTTTCTCGCTGTTTCCATTGTTTTCCCATCTATTTGCCATGAAGTGATGGGATAGGATGCCATGATCTTAATTTTCTGAATGTTGAGTTTTAAACCAACTTTTTCACATTCCTCTACTGACTGGTTTGATCTCCTTGCAGTCCAAGGGATTCTCAAGAGTCCTCTCTAGCATCACAGTTCTAAAGCAAAACAATGAATAATTTATATATATATCCCAATTTTGCACAGGACATAATGATACTAAAAATTTTGTCACTGTTTATTTATCTGAAATTGAAATTAGCCCCTCTCCTGACCCACCCTAACCTCTGGGGTTTATTCTCATGCTGTGGTTTCAGGTCCCATCCCCACCCAAATCAGCTGCACTGGCCTTTGCCTGGTGCTGGCACCCCACAAAGGTTAGAGTAATCATAATAATGAAATAATGAATTGAAAAAAATATCCTCATACCTTAGACCACACCCTTCCCTGATGAGAAGCCTCCTACCCACCCACCCACTCAGGACAGACCCAACACATCTCCTTGCTTATAAGGTCTCAGCTACCTTTCTGTTCTCACTTCTCTCATCTCCCATCCTTACCTGGGAAGCCCTACCTGCCTCCTACCTATTTCTAAGATCCGCCAGGCATACCCTGCCTCACAGCCTTTGCACTGGCTGTGGCCTCCATCGGATATGCTCTTTCCCCATGTCTGAGGTGAGGTCACACTTCCTGGCTTCACCTCATCTAGGAAGCCTTCCCTGAATCATGGTCTGGTTTACAGTTGCTCACAAAATACACCCATATCTCCTTAGTAACCCTTCACAGTGCTTTTACTTGCATCTCTCCAGGTAGCTTACCCGGAGAAGACAATGGCACCCTACTCCAGTACTCTTTCCTGGAAAATCCCATGGACGGAGGAGCCTGGTAGGCTGCAGTCCATGGGGTCGCGAAGAGTCTGACATGACTGAGCAACTTCACTTTCAATTTTCACTTTCATGCATTGGAGGAGGAAATGGCAACCCACTCCAGTGTGTTTGCCTGGAGAATCCCAGGGACGGGGGAGCCTGGTGGGCTGCCGTCTATGTGGTCGCACAGAGTCGGACACGACTGAAGCAACTTAGCAGCAGCAGCAGCAGGTAGCTTACCACTTATTGGCCCCATTGCCAACTAGACAAGGGCTCTGTATGGGCAGGGGTTGGAGGGTGCCTCAGACACAACAGGGACGGGGGAGCCTGGTGGGCTGCCGTCTATGTGGTCGCACAGAGTCGGACACGACTGAAGCAACTTAGCAGCAGCAGCAGCAGGTAGCTTACCACTTATTGGCCCCATTGCCAACTAGACAAGGGCTCTGTATGGGCAGGGGTTGGAGGGTGCCTCAGACACAGCACCCGGCACACACAAGGGGCTCTGAAAACAGTTCCTGGATGAAGAGACTTGGGGGTAAAGCAAGGGTCTGCGGTTTTGGGAAGATGCTGCTTCCTAGATGTCCCCTTTCAAGCTTTTCACATCATTTCTTTTTTTTTTTTTTTTCACATTATTTCTTAAAAACTTTTTTTCAAGAGTATTGTGGATTCTAACGCAGAGATAGCTCCATCACGCCCTTCACGAGGCTTCTCCCAACAGTGATTTTGCAAAACTATGTAGTTCAACACTGGAATCAGGGTATTAGGGTTGCTATGTCCCACCCGTGGATCTGGATCCCCGTTTCATTTGTATTCGTGTGTGCCCATTTCCTTCTCTGTAATTCAGTCACATGTGGAGGTTTGTGTCTCCACTTCATCCAGGGACAGAGTGGCTCCGTCACAAAGGTCCCGCATGCTGTCTGCTTCCCGTCATTCCCTACCCTGGCCACCCGACATCTTCTCTCCATTCCATATTCTTGTTACCTTGAGGAGGTTGCACAGATGGAGTCATACCTCATGTAACCTTCGCAGGCTTCCTCCCTACACTCAGCGTCATTCCCAGAGATCTGCCGTGGGTGTGTGTGTATCAACAGTGTGTTCATAGCTTAGAACAGTTGAGCAACTGTGGATGGACCAGCCCATGGTTTGTTCAACTACTCACCCATTGAAGGACATCTGGTTTGTTGACAGTTTGGGAGTATCACAAATAAAGCTGTTATGATCATGTGTATGTGGCATGGACTGTAGCCCGCCAGGCTCCTCTGTCCATGGGATTCTCCAGGCAAGAATACTGGAGTGGGTTGCCATGCCCTCCTCCAGGGAATCTTCCCAACCCAGGGATTGAACCTGTGACCCTTATGTCTCCTGCATTGGCAGATGGGTTCTTTATCATTAGTGCCACCTGGGAAGCCATGGTTTTGTGTGAACAGAAGTCTCTGTTTCTCTGAGATAGATGCCTAAGAGTCTCCTTGAACTGTTTGCTTATTTTTGGCTGCCCTGGGTCTTCCTTGCTGCTCACGGGCTTCCTCTAGCCGTGGTGAGTGGGGGCTACTGTCTATTGCAGTGCCCGGGCTTCTTATTGCGGTGGCTTCTCTCATTGCAGAGCACAGGCTCTAGGGCTTGTGGGCTTAGTAACTGTGGTGCACAGGCTTAGTCGCTCCTTGCCATGTGGAATCTTCCTGGACCAGGGATCGAACCTGTATCCTCTGCTTCAGCAGGCAGATTCTTGTCCACTGCACCACCAGGGAACTCCTTGTTTGTTTTTTTATTCATTTTTCATAGAGAAATTCTGCCATTCCCTGTACACACACCATCTCTTTTCATCACTCCCACTGTGTGCTGAACCCTGGGGACACACGGGGGACCAATCCAGATTCATACCCAGCAAGTATAGCACAAGGATGTCAGAGCTGAGATGGGGCAGCCCTGGGCCCAGGTGAGGGGCCTGACACAGCCTGCTGGGATCCAGGAGGGCTTCCTGGAAGAGGAGGCAGCTGAGCTGAGACTTGATAGATGAACAAGGGTGAGGGTGACCTGGAGCAACAAGGGACCTGCCTGTGCAAAGGCCACAGGTAAGGGTCAGGGCAACGTCAATGTCAGAATGGCCTCCCCTACTCACATAACATCTCTGCACATTTGGGCTCTTTGGAGACCTAGGATGTCCCCTAATAATTGGGGGGGACAGAGCCCTCCTCAAGATGGGCAGTTGTCCTTCAGGGAGAGCCTGAGGCCTGAGGGACTGCAGGGACTGACCCTAGCCCTCCCCCCTGCCCCATAGACAAATGCAGTTGAACCCACAATGAGGTGGCTCTGCCCCCCACACCTTGAATCTGGTTATGACCCTGACAGCTCCCAACAACTCCCTGCGGCAGGGGTGAGGTTGCAGGCCCTTGGACGCTGTGCAGCTCCTCCTCCAATTGGAAGTCTCTGCTCAGGAGGAAGTCTGACTTTCCCCAGACTGCCCTGCTGGGAGGAAGTCCAGGCAGCCATGGAAGAGCACTGGCTACCAGCCTGAGAGCAAATCCTTCTCTGGCCTTCCCAGTCCAGCCGCTGAGTTGGCGGCTCCACCCAATACCACCCATGGATCACAAGAACCGCCTGGCTGGGTCCACTCCCCCACAGAACCGTGAGCAGTGATACGCTGATGCTGGGGTCTTCCCGGGTGGTCCAGTGGTTAAGATTCCCCCTTGTGATGCAGGGGACATGGGTTTTATCCTTGGTCAGGGAACTAAGATACTGCATGTTTCAGAGCAATTGAGCTGTGTGCTGCAACTAAGACTTGTTGCAGCCAAATAAATATATGTTTTTTAATGACACTAGTTTTGAAAAATACACTGATGCTGCTATATGCCTCTTTATTTGGGGGTGTGTTATGTAGCAATAATCCTGCTTCCTTGAGTTGTTGTTCAGTCATTAAGTCATGTCTAACTCTTTGTGACTCCATGGACTGCAGCATGGCAGGCTTCCCTGTCCTTCACTGTCTCCCAGAATTTGCTCAGATTAGTGTCCATTGAGTCGCTGATACTATCTAACCATCTCATCCTCTGCCACGTTTTCCTTGTGCCTTCAATCTTTCCCAGCATCACAGTCTTTTCCAGTGTGTTGGCTCTTCACATCATATGGTCAAATTATTGGAGTTTCAGCTTCAGCATCAGTCCTTCCAATAAATATTCAGGGTTAATTTCCTTTAGGATTCACTGGTTTGATCTCCTTGCTGTCCAAGGGGATTTCAAGTCTTCTCCAGCACTGCAATTGGAAAGCATCAGTTCTAAGGTACTCAGCCTTCTATAAAGATTGTTGCAACTCTCACATCCATACATGACTACTGCAAAAAACAGTTTTGACTATATGGACCTTTGTCTGCAAAGTGATGTCTCTGCAATTTATTCAATGACACCCATGATTTTCCAGCCAAGACTCACTCACAAGGTACCAAGAAGAATATCTTATTTCATCCGTTTTAAGATGTACATCACGTTCACTTTTTAGTATCTCTGAAAATGGCATTTGTACAGTCTTACAATTGTACAGTCAACCACAGGGCAGCACGTGAAAAGTCCTATTGACGCAAAGTTCCAGAAAATGTCAGCATCAAAGCATCTTCAATTCAGGAAACACAGAAATAATAATTACAGCATCAACAGTGGCAAACATACAGCAGATTTGTATCAAATGTTGCAAGAGGGCAAGGCCTTTTCACTATTATGATTTTGGGCAAAAACAAAATAATAGCAGCTGCTATTTAAGCCCGCCTGTTTCCGAGGGGCCTGTCTTAATCCCTTCAGAGAGGGCTCAGAGAGACACGGTGTGCTCCCTCAGAACGCACAGCATGCGCAGCCCGGGACTACCGCTGCCTGACTTCGGGGGGCCTGGCGTGGCCCAGGCGTCGCAGCTGCGTTTGGCAGGCGGCCGCAAGGTCCGAGGGTCCAGGCCGCCAGAGCCGCGGGAGCGGCCGGGGAGCGCAGGGGCAGACGCGGCGGAAGGCCTGGCGGAAATGGGAGCCCAGGAAGGCGTAGAGCAGTGGGTTCAGCGCCGAGTTGCAGTAGGACATGCAGTGTGCCCAGATCTTGAGCGCGTAGGCGGCGTAACTGCGCGGATGCCAGGCGCCGGCCGGGCCCAGCGCCTGCAGCAGCAGGAACAGCTGGATGGGGCCCCAGCAAGCAGCGAAGAGCAGGACCACGGCCGCCACCAGCCGCGAGACCTTGGCCCGCACGGCACCCGCCCGCTCCGCCAGCAGCTGTCCCTGGGGAGAGAAGAGGGGGAAGAGGGAAGGCGAAGGGCCGGCGGCGACTACACCCCTCCTCGGGCGCTCCCCTTCTTGACCTTCTAGAATTACCCCCGACCCGGGCCACCGCTCCCTCCGCCCCCGCCCCTCCCCCCGGTAGATGTGCCTCACTCCCCTAACCCTCAGCCAGGCCGCGCCCCGCCCATCCAGCCGCGCACCTGCAGGGCGCCGCCGGCGGGCGCTGGGCGCGCGGCGGCCCGGCCCAAGTGGCGCAGCATGGCCCCGTAGCAGGCACAGGTGGCGACCAGCGGCAGCAGGTAGAGCGCCAGCAGGTTGTAGAGAGCGAAGGCTCGCTCGAGGGCACGGCTAGGGAAGGCCTCGCTGCAGTAAGTGCGGGGTCCGGACGACAGGCGATGTAGGGCGAACACCGGCGCCGACAGGAGAGCCGAGCCTGCATCAGGGCCCTGGTGAAGACCCTGCCCCGGGGGGACGAGAGGCGCAAGAGGGCCCGGGTCTCCCCGGTCCCTCCCGGGCAGCGGGCCACTGAGCGCCTGCTAGGTGTGGGTCCACTTGGGTCCCCGCCCTCAGGGGCCCTTGCAGGGAGCGCTAGTGCGCCCATTTCCCAGATGCACGATTGAGGCAGTGTGAGGGGGTGAGCCCAGGGACGAAGACTTGTCTCCCCCAGTCCGTGCGACCCCCACGCTGAACTCACCCACCCAGATGCCGAGGCTGACTGTCAGCGCCAGGCGGGGCGTGCGGCGGTGCAGGGCGCGAAGCGGGAACACTGTCACGTACCAGCGGTCCACGCTCATGGCGGTCAGGGTGGCACACGTGGCCTGCACCGAGACCTGGGGAAAATGGGAGTCCGGCGTGTGGCCCCCTGCCCCGTCAGGGCCTTTCCCTGTCCGCGCCCTCCTTGCGGGTCCCCCACTGTTCAGCCACTCGAGTACAGGCAGGACCTGACCCGGGAAGGTCTCCAGGGCCCACAGTTGAAGGGGCAGAAGAAGGGGGTGCCAGAGAGGAGCCCAGGATGGTGGCGGAGGGAGGAGCCTTCGGGGGTAGCCTGAAACCGCCAAGACTAAGACTAGGAGAGGCAGAGCCATCCTACTAGGATCCCAATACCTGCCCCAGCCCTACCCACCCAGACCCAGTGCCCGCCCCGCCCACCTCCACACCGGGTCCCCGGCCCTCACCAGGCGGCCAACTCAGACTCTGCCTCGCCCACCTTCACAATCGCCCCTGGCTCGCACCAGCCCGCAGGANTAGATGTGTATAAGAGACAGACCCACCCAGACCCAGTGCCCGCCCCGCCCACCTCCACACCGGGTCCCCGGCCCTCACCAGGCGGCCAACTCAGACTCTGCCTCGCCCACCTTCACAATCGCCCCTGGCTCGCACCAGCCCGCAGGAAGTCCGACCCCGCCCACACCCAGACTCCGCCCCCGGCCCTCCAGCCCTCAGCCCGCGCACCTGCTGGATGTAGTTGAGAAACTTGCACATGAAGTCGCCCAGAACCCAGGCGGGCAGCGGGTAGAGCAGAGCGGTGAAGGGCACGCAGCACAGCAGGAACGTTAAGTCCGTGGCCGCCAGGTTGGCTGCAGGCCGAGGACGCGCGTGTTCTGAATGTGGGGCGCATCGCCCTAGCCCTTCAGCGTCCTGGCCCAGCCTCCTGGGTCTCGCTTTTGTCCGAGTGACCAGCAGGGCGGCTCGGGAGGCACCCAGAGAGATCCCAGCATCGGTGGGCAGAGAAGTTGGGCCCTTATTCTCACTTTTTAATGTTTCAAACACCCCTCACCTAGCACCTGCTTTGTAGCCATTCAGGCAGTAATGGGTCCTGCTCCCCTCTGTCGGGACTGCAAATAGGCCCTTGCCCTCTGAGCTTCAGTTTTCTCCTCTGCACATTGAGGGGTGCCAGCCAACAGAGAATGGAGAACACGGACCGAGTGAGTACTCACCCGGATAGGGCACCCTCATCGCACAAACGTATAAACTGAGCCTCTGGGGCAGTGGTTGCCAACTGGGGTCCCGCGGGCCACTCAGTCTTTCCCCCACTCCTTTTATTCATCCCACATGGTGTTATAAGAACCACATTTCAATCGGACATCTTCCTTGAGTGGCAGTGGCCAGCGCTCCATGGGCCACACTCTCCAACCTGCCTTTTAGCTACTCCAGTCAAGATGGAACTCTTCAACGCCACATTTGGCCACCTCCAGCCTAAGGTACAGGGACAGTAGGGAAAGGACCAGGGGCCCTGCGGCGGAGAAATCCCCAACTGAGAGGACCCCGACTCACCGCTAGAGGCGCCCCCCGGCCACTACGCCCTCTCGTAGACCCCCGGAATAGCCCTCCGGCACGTGAAGCGCCGGAAGCTCACCGATGTAGAAGTTGGTCACCGTCCGCATCTGCTTGTGGCGACAGATGACGAAGATGACCAGTGAGTTCCCTGTCAGGCCGAGCAGCATCAGCGCGCCGAAGAAGAGCGGCACCAACCAGGCGTCCACGGGCCAAGGCGCAGGGATCGCGCCGTCCGAGGTGTTGGCGCCACAGCCCGGGCAGAGCGTTGTGTTGGCCAGCGCCCACCAGGACGCGTTAGGCCCAGACGCGGACAAGGGCTGCATTGCCACCCTCTTCCTCCTGACCACCCTCTGGGATTGCACCCTGCGATCGCTGTCGTGACTTTCCCGATCGCCCTCCAGAGATGCGCTACAAAGTCTGGGTCGCAGCTTTTCTGGAATCCTCAGCTGCAGTCACTGCGCGTTTATACCCCTCATCCCACCTTGCCCCGCCTTCCCGCCTCTCCTGCAGCCGCTGGCCACTCCCTCCCCTGCCTGTGCGCCCTCTGTTCGCCGGAGCAACACCCTGCTCCTGCATCTCGTCCTCCTCCTCCAAGGTAAGGGTGAGAGCACAGGAGGAGGACTGGGGAAGGGAGTGTGGAGCAGAGCAGGGGGAGCGGTAGGCTTTCTGGAGAATGGTGTAGACCAGGGAAGGACCCATCCTTACCCCAGGAGACTCACCAGCAAGAAAAGCAGAGGGACAAAGCCTCAGAGACTAGGGGATGAGGCCTGTTAGAGGCCATGCCTCTGACCTTCCATGGAGCTGGGGCTCTGGGCTGGTGGCGAGGCCAGCCCTCACAGGCCCTGAGTATCATTGCTGCCAGGATTTGTCCCAGGACACTGGGGAGCCATGGAAGGTTCAGGGCAAGGGAGGGTTGCCCAGAATCTGGTGGTCAGAAGATGCCTGTTCTTTCACTAACTCAACCTTCCCAAGACTTTGATGCAAATCGAAGTCCACCTTCCCCTTAATGGGCAATCAACTGGCTGCTGTCTGCACTGGGGACACAGTCACCTGTGCTGCTGGTGGTAGGAACCAGGCAGAGGGCAGTTTATAGAGAACTATGTTGATCTCCAAATCCACACTCAGAAATGTATCCCAGGTAATAGCCTGTGAGGCAGGAAATAGGCCATGAAGGTGCAGAAGAAAAGATGCTGTCCTCTGTGTATAAAAAAGATTAAAAGGCGGAAAAACAATGAAGTATGCACAAGGGACATTCCTGGTGGTCTAGTGGTTAGGAATCTGCCTGCCAATTCAGGGGTCACAGGTTCAATCCCTGGTCCATCTGGGAAGATTCCATATACCAGGGGGCAACTAAGCCCACGTGCTACAACTATTGAAGCCCAATCTAGAGCCTGTGCTTTGCAACAAGAGAAGCCAGCTCAATGAGTAACCTCTGCTGTCTGCAACTAGAGAAAGACTGAGTGCAGCAACGAAGATCCAGCATAGTAAAAAAATTAATTAATTTTTAAAATGTGCATGGGCACCAAAGTGCATTAAACATCTCCAAAAGAAAGTACAATGAGCTTGGGATGAGGAGAAGGGGAACATTTCTCTGTTCACCCCTTTCATAACTTCAGCATCATGACAATGGCCTAAAAATTCAGAAAAGGGAAAAACATCCCTTTGGGGTTGTATTGGAGGGGCTTTCCCAGTGCCTCAGTGGTAAAGGATCCACCTCCAATGCAGCAGGCATTTGATTTGATTTGATCCCTGGGTGGAGAAGATCCCCTGGAGGAGGGCATGGCAACCTACTCCAGTATTCTTGCCTGGGGGAACCCCATGGACAGAGAGACTGGCAGTCTCTCCTACAGACCGCTACAGTCCAAGGGGTCACAGATAGTTGGACATGACTGAAGTGACTAAGCACACAGGGGTGGTAATGAGGGCCAGGTTAGGATGAGGAGACCCCAGGATACTTGGAGAGGGGAGAAACTGTTCTGGGGAGGCTGCTCAGCTGCATCAGCCTGGGAGAGCAGTGAGATGGGGGCTAGGACTCTGGGGGACAGCGGTGGATCCTGGGCAGGCCAAGGATCTGGGAGGGTGTTAGGAAGGGACTTCCTTGGTGGTCCAGGGGTTAAGGCTCTGCGGTTCCATGGCAGGGGATATAGGTTTGATCCCTGGTTGGGGATCCCAAATGCCCCACTGTGCTGTCCTCCCCCACCTCCACCAAAAAAAATGGGGGGGGGGTGAGGAGAGGAATGAGTCAAAGGGAGAAAAGAAAAGGGTGAGTAAAGAATGAGTGAGGCTCAAGAATCAGGTCAAGACCTAGACCTAGGTTGGCACATTTGTTGAGTGCCTGGTCATCGTGGGCTAGAGTTGGAGACCAAATATCGCCCCGACACCTAGAGACCTTGCCCAAGCACTGTCCCCAGAGATCCCATTTCCCATCACCTTGATTCTTTCCCTTCTTTCCACATTTATCTACATGAGGTCATACAGTGTGTGCTTTCTTGGGTCTTGTAATAGTTCCTCCTCTTTTTTTTTTTTTCTCCTCCTGCTCTTCACTTGTTACAGCAGTGTGATCATTTGTTCTGTGTAGCATCCACCATGCTGGATCTGGGTGGGTTGCATCCCTTGCTGTCTCATGTCATGGTCTTGTGAACACGCGTGCTAAGTTGCTTCAGCTGTGTCTGATTCTTTTCGACCCCATGGACTGTAGTCCACCAAGCTCCTCTGTCCATGGGATTCTCTAGGCAAGAATACTGGAGTGGGTTGCCATTTCCCTTTCCAAGAGATCTTCCCCACACAGGGATCAAACCTGGGTCTCTTATGTCTACCTGCATTGGAAGGGGGGTTCTTTACCACTAGCATCACCTGGGAAGGCCCATCATGGTCCCAGTTTCCCACTTTTCTTGTGGAATGAAGGATGGATTCTAGAGTCTAGAGCAGCTCTAAGTTTCTGTTCTTAAACCTCCCCTGGCTACCCATTGCCCTTGGGTCAAAAACCAGAGCTGTCATTGAAGGACCACCTTTGGTCTATCCCCTCTTCTCTACCTCTATTCTGCCCACCACCACCCTCTTCTCCCATTATCCTGCTCTGGCTATCTGGATGCCCCAGGACCTTTACACTGACTGTTCCTTCTGCCTGCTACACCCTTCTCACTTTTGCATATGCTAATCCTCTTTCCAAAAGTCCTCTCTTCCAGATCTCACACAGGGGAAGGGGTCTGTTTGATTACCACTGGGTCTGGAGAGCTTAGCCCCTACCCCAGTGACAGTGGGCATTTGCTAAATGAATAAATTCTAAAAGGCAAAGAAAGCTTTGTTCCTTTTTTTTTCCTTCAATGTTTATTTTCTATTTATTTATTTGTCTGCGCCAGGTCTTAATTGAGGCAAGCAGACTCTAGTTCCCTGACCGGGGATCAAACCTGGACCCCTGTACTGGGCTGGAGGAGTCTCAGCCACAGGACTACCAGAGAAGTCCGTGTTGTATCTTTCAGTTTTGTTCAGTTGCTCAGTCCTGTCCGACTCTTTGCAAACCCACGGACTGCAACATGCTAGGCTTCCCTGTCCATCAGCAACTCCCAGAGCTTGCTCAAACTCATGTCCATCGAGTCGGTGATGCCATCCAACCATCTCAGCCTCTGTCATCCCCTTCTCCTCCTGCCCCCAATCCCTCCCNCAAACCCACGGACTGCAACATGCTAGGCTTCCCTGTCCATCAGCAACTCCCAGAGCTTGCTCAAACTCATGTCCATCGAGTCGGTGATGCCATCCAACCATCTCAGCCTCTGTCATCCCCTTCTCCTCCTGCCTTCAATCTTTCCCAGCATCAGGGTCTTTTCCAATGAGTCAGTTCTTCGCATCAGGTGGTCAGGGTATTGGAGCTTGAGCTTCAGCATCAGTCCTTTCAACGTTGTATCTTTAGAGAAGAGTAAACTGAGGAACTCAGCCGGGATCTGGAGGCTGCTCTTTGAAGGAGGTTCCGGGAGGGGGCTGGTGGAAGGAGAGCCCTGCTGCAGCTGTAGGGTGGGGTGGGGTGGTGTGTGGCGCAGGGCACCAGGTCTGTCCAAACATTTGAAAAGGACGTCCCCTTCCTGACTCCCTCCCCAGGGCTCAATTTCCCCATGGTCCCCGGGGGCAGGGGGCTCGGCCCACAGCCCGGCAGCGGCCAGGGGCCGCTGTGTCCCCTGGGGCAGGGGCCTCGGTGTCCCCGTCCTTGCCCCGGGGCTGGGTGTCCCCGGCCCGCCGCCGGGGCCTGGCCGGGACGTGGCCGGGTCCCCGCCCGGCGTGTCCAGCCTCCAGGATCCGCCTTAGCCCGCCTCCGGGCGCCCGTCACTTCCTGCCGGGCCCGGAGAAGGCCCTGCCGGGCGGCGGCGCCAACAGCGGCGGCGGAATCCAAGCTATGGTCGTTCTGGAGAACCCTGAGGCCGGTCCCGAGGAAACAGCGGCGGCGGCGAGGGTCGTCCCGGGCGGGCGGCGGACCCTGTGAGCGCTGCTTGGGGGCGGGCGGGGCGCGCTTCCGGGGCCCCCACCCCTTACTCCTCGCGGGCGGCAGCCCCCGCCCCGCCCCTTTTCCTGGGGGTACCCCACTCGAGTGGAGCTGGGTGGCGAGGGGCTTTGTTGTTACAGGGTGCTCCTGGGAAATCCCCATCCCCGTCACGCCTGGGTACTTGCCGGAGCGCAGCGGGGCACCCCCGCGTCCGCGTTTGCGGAGCCCCGGGCGCTGGAATCCCGGAGCCTTGGGGGTCCCAGGCGCCGAATCGCCGGCTGCGGGGAGGCGCTGCCGCTGCGCGCGACGTACCCGTCACCGCGCTGGTGGTGATCTGGAGTTTTCTCACGGGCAGCTGTTCGTGTCTCCAAGCTGGGGATTCATCCAGCACCAGTCCTGGGTATCCGTCGGGGTTGTCTGCCCCCAACTTCCAGGCAGACGCGCTCTTTGTTTTTCTCCGGGTAAACACCCAGAAGAAAGGGGGTCTTACACAGCCGGTTAACACGAGGCTGTGTGTTCTGGGACGTAGACTGGAAGCGGGTGGACGACCCCATATGGGTACCCACCCACCCCCGGAGTTGGGGGTGTGTGTCGTAGGTTTCTTCCTAACCCGAGTATTTATGCAGAAATCCCCGCGGTCCACCCTGGTTACTTGTGTTCCGTTTCTGCTCCTTCATGGGCGTGAAAGCGGCCTGGGCAGGTTAGTACCCGCTACTGTGCCTCGGTCTCCCCATCTGTAAAATGGAACAACAGGCCCCCTCTCAGAGTGGCTGGGGTTGGTGACCTTGCGGTTGGAGGTGCCCAGCAAAGTGGAGCATCTGTTCTTTGATAATTATCTTAAATAGCTTACTATTGTAGGTGTCTTAAAATAATTTTATCATTTTGGTATTTTATTATTGCTTTATTATGTTTTTTATTTGGTGTTATTACTTCCACCTGGGTGTTTACCCAGAAGCTATACCGGTGTCTATAGATGTGGCTATTTACCCCCTTTTAAAGGGCCTTAACCACCCAAAGTGGGTAATTTACCTGACAGCAGAGTCCGTCTGACCTGCCGCCACCCCCCTCACCTCTGTGTCCTGGGTGGGGTGGTGGTTTGCTCTCCAGTCAGCCCCACCCCAACCTGAGTCACCTCCGCTGAGCCCTCCTTGGTTTCCTGCTGGGGAAGTAGGTTCCTCTCTGGCCTGTCCCTGGGGGAGGGGCCAGTGCCTGAGAAGGTGTATTTTTGCCCAGAGGAGGGGGAAGTCAAAGGCCATTGTCAAAACTGGGGAGCAGAGTTGGGGGAGGCAAAGGAGCCTGTCTGTCCTCTCCGGGGCCAACCTGGCTTAGCAACTGTTCCCACCATCAGGCCCGTCCATCCCTGTTGGATATTGGCCCCTGCCAGGTGTAGACTTTTCCCTGAGGCCTGCCTGGTCCAGGAAACCTCAGGTACCTGTCTGTGTGGTCAGTTTCCCCATCTGTAAAGTGGTCTCTTTGAGTGGCCAGGGAAGCTGGCCACCCAAATGAACTGGCACTTGGGTGAGTATACACAGAAGTTCAGGTATTCATTCAACAAATAGCTGTTGAGAACCTGCTGGGGGCCAGGTGCTGAGGGCCCAGCAGGGGCAGAGAGGGACCCTGTCCTTATCATTTGGGGTTAGTGAAGGAGGTGAGAACCAGGAGTAAACAAGTGTGAGGGCCAGCTGGTTGCCGATGCCAACTGGTGAAGCCAGAAATGGGGCAGATTGGGCCAGCTTGGGGGCGGGGTGGTTTCTCCCAGGAGGTAACTTTTGAGCCTAGACTGGGAGCCAGGAAAAGGTTGCTTCAGGCAGGAGGCTGAGCACATGCAAAGGGCCTGAGGTAGGTTTAAAATGCAGTAAAAGGACTCAGTGCCTGGAGCAGAGGGAGTGAAAGGGAGAGACAGGGTGGGGCATGGATGTCCTGCTATCAGCCCCAAGGCTCCTGCTGGAAGTTGCTGGGATCCTAGAGAGCAATGAAGCCCCTGGAGCCCTATGGGACCAGGCAAGTGCAGTGCCAGGCCAGGGAGGGTCTGAACCTTGCCTTGAGGGTGCTGGGGAGCCACAGGTAGTGGTGGAGCAGGGCAGGGAGCAGCTGGATCTTAGCACAGTGGGGTGTGGTCTGAGGGGCCCACCAGACCTGAGTTTGAGCCCCTCGACCCACTGTGGCCCCAGAGGGAAGCAGAGGCTGGTGGGTTGGGAGTGGTCCTGCTCAGACCAGGTTCCAACCCTGGTTCCACGTTGGGTCCTGAGGTAACAGGGAGCCCCAAGTGTGGGGCTCTCCCAGAGTCCCGCCCAGCTCTGATGTTCCCAACAACTCCCCCCGAATGTGGTCTTGTTATCAGCCCTACCAGGCACCATCCTGGCATGCGTCCAGCTGCTGGGGTGGAGACACAGGTTTCCCAGCCCTGAGGAGGCCACGGCTGAATCTGGAGCTTGGGGTGTTGGTGCCCGGGCCTCGGGAAGGTCACATCCAGCCTCAGAGTCATTGGCTATGTGCTGACTTGATTTGCCCCATCCTCTCCCAGCTGCCCTCTTTGCTGCTGTGGGATCTTGGGATAAAGACTTTGCTCCTTGGTTTGCAAATCTGAATAAAGGGTGTCTGGACGGTAGTATTTGCCTCCTATTGTGACAGTGATTGATTAACTAAAGACTGTCACTTAACCAGGAATGTTGCTGTGATCAGTCTTGTGGCTCAGGGGGTGAACTCCCAGTCACAGGAGGAAACCAAGCAGGTGGCAGCTTGGGGAGAGGTGTGTATCCTGGTTTCTCTTGGCTCTGAGTGCCCCTCCTGGACTGGCAGGGGGCCATTCTTATCCTCTTTGCAGAGAAAGACCTGAAGCTCTGGGTCACAGCATTAAGTATTATAGCTGGGATTCAAGCTCAAGGCTGAGATACTGGGCTTGACCCCTGCCTTTGCCTGCATGCTAGTCTCCTATTTTGTTTTTCTTATTGGCTGCTCAGTGCTTTCTGTGGGATCTTAGTTCCCTGACCAGGGACTGAATCCAGGCCCCAGTAGTGAAAGTGCTTGAATCCTATCCACTGATTGTGTGTCTCCACTGATGGGTACTTGTGCCAGATTAATTTATCCAGCAGCTAATTCTTCATAGATGGGGCTCATCAGCTTGTTTGCTTACTGATCAAGATGTAACAACCTTTCTGTCCAGGGCAAAAACTTAACGCTGGGAACTCTGTTTTGTTCAATGGCTAAGTTGTATCCGACTCTTTGCGACCCCATGTATGGCCGCATGCCAGTCTTCCCCATCCTTCACTATCTCCCAAAATTTCCTCAAACTCATGTCCATTGAGTCAGTAATGCCATCCAACCATCTCATCCTCTGCTGCCCCCTTCTCCTGCCCTCAATCTTCCCCAGATCAGGGTCTTTTCCAGTGAGAAAGCTCTTCACATAAAGTGGCCAAAGTATTGGAGCTTCAGCTTCACCATCAGTCCTTCCAGTGAATATTCAGGGTTGATTTCCTTTAGGATTGACTGGTTTGATCTCTTTGCAGTCCAGGGGACTCTGAAGAGTCTTCTCCAAGGCCACAATTCAAAAGCATCAGTTCTTCAGTGTTCAGCCTTCTCTATGGTCCAAATGTCAAACATCCATACATGACTACTAGAAAAACCATAGCTTTGACTATACAGGCCTTTGTTGGCAAAGTGATGTCTTTGCTTTTTAATATGCTGTCCAGGTTTGTCATAGCTTTCCTTTCAAGGAGTTTTATATATATAAGCCTTAACAAGAATGGGCTTCACTCCTAACCTCTTTGAGGCACCTTGTTTCATATCCTAGGGCTTCATGGCATTTTCTAGCAGCTGTTTGTGCGTGAGGAGTCACACTTCTGTTTTTAATTTGTGTCTTGGGATCACCCAAACACCAGGAAAGTCTGGGTGAAATTCTGGACTCTAGGTTCTACTCAGTCTTGAAATCATGGGATTTTGTTGGAGACCTGATTGGGTGATTATTTTCTGAGCACCTACTGTATGCCAGACCAGGGTGCAATGGACACCAGACCCTACCTGCACATGGAGGTCATGGTGGGTTGTGGGCAGGGAAGTAGGAGCTGTGGCTATCAGGAGAAGAAAGCAGTGAGGGGCTGGGGAGGTTTGAACAGAAAGCAAAAGGAGATGGGGGTGAGGAGTGAAGAGCCTGGGGCACGGGCATCCAGTAGGGTGGGGGACAGCCGGCACAGAGAGGGTGCCTGGTGGGCTAGGACCAGAGTGCAGGGCAAGGAGGAAGGGGGAGTCCTGGCACCCCAGACCCTCGAAGGCTCAGAATCTACTGTCAGCCTCTCAGCATGAAGGTTTCTGAGCCTGGTGGGACCCTCCTTTCAGCCCGTAGTCAGGGGCTGACCATGACAGCCCTGCAGCTTCTTACCAGGAAGTTTCCATTCAATACCTGCCCCCTCCCTCCCACATAGCCACCTACTGCCTGGCCCTCAGGTCCCCAGTGGGAGGCCTGCCTGGGCCACTAATCCATTTCCAGGATTAGTACCTGCTCAGAGGGGGTCACTCTGCCTGCTTTCCCCATCCAGGCCCTGAGCACATAGCAGGGGGGCTCTGGGGGCACAAGGCAGGTAAGTTCAGCTAGCGCCTTAGCTTCTGGGGGCTGTTTTCTGGTTTACCTGCTGTCAGAGGCTGGGGGTTGAGGGAGCAGGTAGGAATGCATCATCAAATTAAATCTCTTAAGAAACTCCCAGAGGAAGAAGAGGCGGGCCTCACTGGCTTGCAGCTCAAACCTGGAAGCCTGGGAGCAAGGGGAGCAGCTTCCCCAGCCCCCTCACCGCCCCCACCAATGTGTGGCTTCCCTTCAGTGAGCCTTGGTTTACTCATCTGTCCTCAGTGGTGTCTGCCTCCTGAGCGATGTGGCACAGTGACATTCTAAGGGTCCAGGGCTCCACGTGCAATGGGGGTGAGCTTCCCACTGCAGAGGGAAACCAAGCCGGGGTTGGCTGTGAGAGAGCGGTGATGGTAGGGTTCTTCCTGGGGGTCCTGGCCTGTTTTGGCCCTGAGGAGTGCCCCCCCAACCCCAAACCCGACCCACAGGCCCCTTCCGGGCTGCCTGCCCGCTCTAGCCAGCTCCCAGGTGAAGAGGCTCTCGGCTTCCCGGCGGAAGCAGCACTTCATCAACCAGGCTGTGCGGAACTCAGACCTCGTGCCCAAGGCCAAGGGGCGGAAGAGCCTCCAGCGCCTGGAGAACAGTGAGCAGGGGTCGAAGGGCGCCTCCTGGGGGCTCCTAGGCCTCAGACAGCAATGGCGTGCATGTTCTGTTATCTGAGCCTGGCCCTGAGCTGGACAATGTGAGGAAGCTCTGGGCATTGGAGCTGGGGCCCTAAAGGTGGTATAGGAATTCAACAAACCAAGCCAGGGCGATGTAGGAGTTCTGGAGGCTGGACGGTTCCTGTGTCTTCTGGGAAAGACAGCTGGAGTGTGGAGGAGGGGAGGCTGGTGTGAGCCGGAGAGTAAAGGCCCTAAATATAGAGGTGGGGGGGATGGGAGGAAACATGGGCCTCTGGACCCCATGGAGCCTGGGGTGACCCCCAGCCCAGAGACTGTTTGTTTCCATTTAGCACAGTACCTCCTGACCCTGCTGGAGACAGAAGGAGGAACACCTGGCCCGGAGGATGGGGACCTGGCACCCCCCGCGGCACCTGGCATCTTTGCAGAAGCCTGCAGCAATGAGACTTATGTGGAGGTTGGGCCCCATGTCCTGCCTGTCTCCCCCCTCCCCCAAACCACCAGCACTGCCTCCACTGAACCCTCTCTGGTCCCTTGATGAATGTCCCTGGGTCTCCCTCAAGAGGCCAGCAACCCCTCCACCCCAGAACCTTCCAGCACTTGAGGTTCGTTTGCTTACCTTGGAATTACTGACAGAATTGGGAATGTATTTGGTCCATACTGACACCCTCCAACACAGATGATCCACGAACTGTTGACCCAGTGGTCAAATGTGTCCATGAGGAGTAATTCCGTGTGCTTGTGGCCCCACCATGTGCATTGGCCAAATGGGGGAACTGAGGCTTGAGAGTGGCAGTCATCAGTCAGGGCCGGCCTGCCTGCCTCTCTTCTAGATCTGGAACGACTTCATGAACCGCTCTGGGGAGGAGCAGGAGCGTGTTCTCCGCTATCTGGAGGATGAGGGCAAGAGCAAGGCGCGGAGGCTGTCTCTTATACACATCTAGATGTGTATAAGAGACAGGGTTTGAACAGAAAGCAAAAGGAGATGGGGGTGAGGAGTGAAGAGCCTGGGGCACGGGCATCCAGTAGGGTGGGGGACAGCCGGCACAGAGAGGGTGCCTGGTGGGCTAGGACCAGAGTGCAGGGCAAGGAGGAAGGGGGAGTCCTGGCACCCCAGACCCTCGAAGGCTCAGAATCTACTGTCAGCCTCTCAGCATGAAGGTTTCTGAGCCTGGTGGGACCCTCCTTTCAGCCCGTAGTCAGGGGCTGACCATGACAGCCCTGCAGCTTCTTACCAGGAAGTTTCCATTCAATACCTGCCCCCTCCCTCCCACATAGCCACCTACTGCCTGGCCCTCAGGTCCCCAGTGGGAGGCCTGCCTGGGCCACTAATCCATTTCCAGGATTAGTACCTGCTCAGAGGGGGTCACTCTGCCTGCTTTCCCCATCCAGGCCCTGAGCACATAGCAGGGGGGCTCTGGGGGCACAAGGCAGGTAAGTTCAGCTAGCGCCTTAGCTTCTGGGGGCTGTTTTCTGGTTTACCTGCTGTCAGAGGCTGGGGGTTGAGGGAGCAGGTAGGAATGCATCATCAAATTAAATCTCTTAAGAAACTCCCAGAGGAAGAAGAGGCGGGCCTCACTGGCTTGCAGCTCAAACCTGGAAGCCTGGGAGCAAGGGGAGCAGCTTCCCCAGCCCCCTCACCGCCCCCACCAATGTGTGGCTTCCCTTCAGTGAGCCTTGGTTTACTCATCTGTCCTCAGTGGNGCGTGGCCTAGGGTGAGAGGGTGGGGCCAGGGCAGGTAGGGAGGAGCCTGGTGTGGGGGTGGGACCAGAACAGGTAGGGGAGGAGTCTGATGTGTAGGCGGGGCTTGGTAGATGGGAGGACCCCGGTGTGGGCGGGGCCAGTGTGGGTCCGGTGCAGTCTCCTGTGTGGGTGGGGCCTGGGGCTGTGCTCCCTCATCTGCCCCACTGCTCGGACTCTCCTTGCAGAGGACCCGGCCTACACACCCCGGGAGTGCTTCCAGCGAATCAGTAGGCGTCTGCGAGCTGTTCTCAAGCGGAGCCGTATTCCCATGGTGAGTACCTCTTGCCTCTCTTTGTTTTTGGTCTTTCTTGAAGGCCTTTTTTCTCAGCTTCTTAATTGGGGGCTGGGTTGAGGGGAGACCAGAAACCCTGTGAACGAGGTGTGATGGAGATGGGCAGGATACAGACCAATGTGATCAGAGTGCAAGACTCAGAGGTGGGCAAGGGCTCTCCTCGAGGGTGGGAGCGGCAGGGGCAAGGAAGTTGTGTACTGATGGATGTGTAGGAGTTCACCAGGCAGAAGGCTGAGACATTCAAAAGTGTGGATATGTCTAAGTGCCTGGTATCCTTGGAAACAGTTAAGTAGCTTCATGTAGTGAGTCAGAGGCCACATTTGAACCCAACACTTTGGGCTCTAGAGGCTGGCATGGATTTGGGGGGCCAGGGTGCCACAGTTGGCCTGACCGCTGGACCTGTCTCTCCTGCAGGAAACACTGGAGACCTGGGAAGAGAGGCTGCTGAGGTTCTTCTCTGTGTCCCCTCAGGCCGTGTACACGGCCATGCTGGACAACAGGTGAATATGTGGGGGGAGGTGCAGTGGGCACCCCCCTCCCACAGTGCCCAGCTCGGGCCACTCACCACCCATTCTCTGCAGCTTTGAGAGGCTCCTGCTTCATGCCATCTGCCAGTACATGGATCTCATATCAGCCAGTAAGTGCCTGGTGGCCCCTGGGCTCCAGTTAGATGATTCTATCCCGGGGAAACTGAGGCTGGGCTTACTGGTGTCTTTTCACCCAGCAATAGGCATCAGGGGAGGAGGGACATCATGAGCACAAAGATAACAGGGGGATGCTGCCTTAATTCAACAGCAGCTCCTGTACCTCTGTTCCCATGATGGATGATGCTGAGGACACAAACATGCCTCTGTCTGCATCTTCAGGGGCCTGATGAGATGAGGGGAACCAATGTCTGTAGGGTTCTCACTTGACTGCAGCCTGCCTCCACTGTGCCTCAAGTGTGACTTTTGGCAAGTCTCCCCTCCAGGGTTCAGCACCCCCTTTTTCAGTGGGGATGCTGTTGGGACAAAGTCCCCCCAGGGAGGGTCCTCGCAGGTCCTTCGTGGCCCTTGGCATCCCACAGGGTCCATACTTTCCAGGCCCATCTGTCTCCTGCCCAGAGTGGCGGAGGAAATAGTTTCCATGGCAACCCCAAGATGGTTCCTCTCAGGATGGCTCTGAGGGAGGTGTAGCCCCCACACTTGCTTTTGTTCCCGTTGACTTGGCATGGAGAGGCTGGGCTGGGGGTGCTTATCTGCCAAAGTAGGACCCTGGCCTGAACATAGGAGAACGGCCCTGGAATATGGGGATCAAGGAAGAGGGAACAGTCAGGGCAGAGGCTGGGAGGTGGGCCTGGCTTGGGTTGTGTACCGCTATATTCAGGTTTTGGGGTGACACGAGTTGCGAAAAGGGAGGTCAGGTGGGACTGAGTCACCCAGGGCCTGGAATTTCCTCTGAGGGCGTGGGAGACCAAAGGGGGCAGGACCCTCGTTCAGTCCCCTTGACACCGGGCCAGTGTGTCTCAGTAATACATCTGGGTGCCATTAGGACACGGGATAAGTAATGGGAGCGGGAAAGCAGGCTGGAAGTAGGAGCTGCTGAATACACTGGGGGGTGAGGCAACCTAACTCCCGGGAACAGGAGGGTGGGCAGAGGGCTCCGTCTCTGGGTGCCAGCACCCTCGCCTTCTTCCTAATCTTGCCTGTTTCCACTTCAGGCGCCGACCTGGAGGGCAAGCGGCAGATGAAGGTCAGCAATCGCCACCTGGACTTCCTGCCACCAGGGTTGCTCCTGTCCGCCTACCTGGAGCAGCGCAGCTGATGGTGGCCCCACTCCCAGCGCCAAAACCTCCAGTACCATCCTCTCAAATATCTTTTATTATTTTTAGAATTTTCCCTTGGAAACGTGCTCTTCCCTTTGGGGTGGTCCCCGCCCCCTCCCCGCCCAGCTTTCCAGATTAAAGCCAGCGGCTGGGCTGCCTGCACTATCCGCCTCCGGGCTCCAGACTGGGGAGGAGGCACCCGGCCTGGTCACTTCCCTGCTACTTCCTCGGTGGGCTATTTTGGCCCCATGTGATGCTTAAGTGAGGAGGGAGAGGCAGGGTTTTTATCATTCTTAATGAATTTGGCATGATTTGTTGTGGATTTTTACATATCCCTTTTGAGAAGAAAAAAACAAAAACTCACCCCAAGTGATAAATCAGGGGGCTTCATTCCAGTCCCTGCTTGACCCGCTCCCAGTTTTGGCTTGGGTCTCTGGGGCTCCACCCCTCTTTGCAGGAGTGTAACATTTTTGTGTATGTGTGTGCGTGTGCTTGAGCCTGTGTGTTCCCTGCGACCCAGGACAGGAGCTTCATCTTAAAAAATGGTGTCACCCTCTTTGGAGAATGTGTGTTGCCTTCCTGGTGCCCTTTGGTTGTTCTCAGGGCCCCATCTGCTCTACATACCCCTCTCCCATTGTACTGGGGATGTGGGACTTCCAGACAGAAGCCTCCACCCTCAGACTGTCCTCTTCCCCTCTCTGTGTCCTCCGCCCCCAGCCTGGCTCTGGGATGTCCTCCTGCTGGTCACCCTGGCCTGGCACAGGAGAGCAGGGCTGGGAGACTACCCCACTCTCTCCCTCCCACAGTCCCTGTGGGTGTGGCTAGTTGTGCTTTGGGAAAAGCAGAGTGTTCAATAAATTTCTGGTGCTCTGGTCTCTTGCTGTGGGGTTTTCCCTTGGGGCACGGCTGGGGACGCTCCAGGCACTCACGATGCCCTTGGGTCCTGGTCATTGGGAGATGCAGGCCTTAGGAGAAGGCTGGTGCTAAGTGAGACCAGGTGGAGGCAGGTGTGTGTGAAGACTCTGCCAGGAGATCTTGGCCCTTGGCTATGGTGCCCTGGCTGGTCCCCTCATGGGTGCCCAGGCTGAAACCCTAACCCTTCCACCTGCCACCTGTGTGACCTCCAAAAAGGTCACTTGTGTGAGCTTCCCGAGTGGCTGAACACAATATACCACACTGCAGTTTAAAAACCACAGGAATTTGAGGGACTTCCCCGGTGCTCTAGTGGCTAGGACGGCACTCCCAATGGAGGGGGCCTGGGATTCATCCCTGGTCACGGAAATAAGATTGTGCATGCTGCAACTAAGACCTGGCAAAAACATAAATTTATTGGCACCCAGTTCTAGAGGCATAAGTCCAAAATCAAGGTGTCCCAGTGTCCTACTCCGTCTGGAGGCTCCAGGGGAAGGTCCTCCCTGCCTCTTCTAGCTTCTAGGGACTCCAGCCTCCCTTGGCTTGTGACCACATCCTTCAAGCCTCTGATTCTGTCTTCATGTGGCTTCCTCCCCCATGTTTTCCATCTGTGTGTGTCTGGGACTGGCTGTGTGTCCTGCAGGGCCCCTTAGCCTGAGTTTTCTGCTGTTCCCATGGAGCCACACCAGAGCTCCCTGGTTTCCATGGAGATCCTTGCTACTGACCTCTGCTGATCTCCAGCTGTCTGAAGGTGGAGTATCCATGTTTACTACTAAAAATTCTCCAGGAGAGATTTTTCTTTTTTACCCTGTGTATTCAGTGTTTATTTAGCCAGTTCTATCAGTACAGATGCCTGGGCATTTAATTTTTAGTTTGGGTTGCGATCTGATATTCCTTTTCTTGCTTAGAGTGTTCAAGATTCAGCTTTTGGGAACCCCTTCAATGGCTCCTGTGTCTCACTGAGACACCCCTATATTTATTTATTTGAGAAACAGCCTTACTTTCTGCTGCTACAAGATGCACAGGGCTTCTTGGTATATTCCTGCTTCATCCTGGCTTGGTGGTGGTTTAGTCGCTAAGTTGTGTCTAACTCTTGCAACCCCGTGGACTGTAGCCCGCCAGACTCCTCTGTCCATGGGATTTTCTAGGCAAGGATACTGGAGTGGGTTGCCCTTCTCCAGGGGATCTTCCAGACCCAGGAATCAAACCCAGGTCTCCTGCATTGCAGGCAGATTCTTTACTGACTGAGCTACGAGGGAAGCCCTAGCTTCATCCTAGAACCAGCCAATTTGCCAAGGAGCCTGGTTCCTTTCCCTGGGGGCATGTTTTAGAAACCAGGATGTGGATGCTGGGTTTGCTGTCTTCTATTTTAACAAGCATTGAAAAAGTTTTACATGTAGATACTAAATAATGGAAATCCCAAGGGCTTGTTAGGAGGACAGAAAGAAATATTAATACTCGAATAATCAGCTTGAAGCTTCCCCACCTGCCAAGGGCACTGAATTGCCAGTGCCCAGAGGACACCCTTATGGGCAGAAAGCGAAGAGGAACTAAAGAACCTCTTGATGAAAGTGAAAGAGGAGAGTGAAAAAGCTGGCTTAAAACTCAACATTCAAGAAACTAAGATCTTGGCATCAGGCCCCATCAGTTCAGTTCAGTCGCTCAGTCGTGTTCGACTCTTTGCGACCCCACAAATTGCAGCACGCCAGGCCGCCCTGTCCATCACCATCCCCCGGAGTTCACTCAAACTCACGTCCATCGAGTCTGTGATGCCATCCAGCCATCTCACCCTCTGTCGTCCCCTTCTCCTCCTGCCCCTAATCCCTCCCAGCATCAGAGTCTTTTCCAATGAGTCAACTCTTCGCATGAGGTGGCCAAAGTACTGGAGTTTCAGCTTTAGCATCATTCCTTCCAAAGAACACCCAGGACTGATCTCCTTTGGAATGGACTGGTTGTATCTCCTTGCAGTCCAAGGGACTCTCAAGAGTCTTCTCCAACACCACAGTTCAAAAGCATCAATTCTTCAGCGCTCAGCTTTCTTCACAGTCCAACTCTCACATCCATACATGACCACTGGAAAAACCATAGCCTTGACTAGATGGACCTTTGTTGGCAAAGTAATGTCTCTGCTTTTGAATATGCTATCTAGGTT
>SJYX01023564.1:0-79690 GCA_006410675.1 Oreotragus oreotragus | reverse complement strand
AGCTCAACATTCAGAAAACGAAGATCATGGCATCCGGTCCCATCACTTTATGGGAAATAGATGGGGAAACAGTGGAAACGGTGTCAGACTTTATTTTTGGGGGCTCCAAAATCACTGCAGATGGTGACTGCAGCCATGAAATTAGAAGACGCTTACTCCTTGGAAGAAAAGCTATGACCAACCTAGATAGTATATTCAAAAGCAGAGACATTACTTTGCCAACTAAGGTCCATCTAGTCAAGGCTATGGTTTTTCCAGTGGTCATGTATGGATGTGAGAGTTGGACTGTGAAGAAAGCTGAGTGCCAAAGAATTGATGCTTTTGAACTGTGGTGCTGGAGAAGACTCTTGAGAGTCCCTTGGACTGCAAGGAGATCCAACCAGTCCATTCTGAAGGAGATCAACCCTGGGATTTCTTTGGAAGGAATGATGCTAAAGCTGAAACTCCAGTACTTTGGCCACTTCATGAGAAGAGTTGACGCACTGGGAAAGACTCTGATGCTGGGAGGGATTGGGGACAGGAGGAGAAGGGGACGACCGAAGATGAGATGGCTGGATGGCATCATGGACTCGATGGACTTGAGTCTGAGTGAACTCTGGGAGATGGTGATGAACAGGGAGGCCTGGCGTGCTGTAATTCATGGAGTCACAAAGAGTCGGACACGACTGAGCGACTGAACTGAACTGAACTGAAAAAATAAAGTCTGACACTGTTTCCACTGTTTCCCCATCTATTTTCCATGAAATGATGGGACCAAATGCCATGATCTTCGTTTTCTGAATGTTGAGCTCTAAGCCAACTTTTTCACTCTCCTCTTTCACTTTCATCAAGAGGCTTTAGTTCCTCTTCACTTTATGCCATAAGGATGGTGTCATCTGCATATCTGAAGTTATTGATATTTCTCCCGGCATTCTTGATTCCAGCTTGTGCTTCTTCCAGTCCAGCGTTTCTCATGATGTACTCTGCATATAAATTAAATAAGCAGGGTGACAATATACAGCCTTGATGTACTCCTTTTCGTATTTGGAACCAGTCTGTTGTTTCAGGTCCCATCACCTCATGGCAAATAGATGAGGAAAAAATGGAAACTGTGACAGACTTTATTTTCTTGGGCTCCAAAATCACTGCAGATGGTGACAGTAGCCATGAAATTAAAAGACTTGGAAAAAAAGCTTGACCTTGGGGAAAAAGCTATGACCAACCTAGACAGCGTATTAAAAAGCAGAGACATTATTTTGCTTACAAAGATCAATCTAGTCAAAGCTAGGGTTTTTCCAGTATAGATGTGAGAGTTGGACCATAAAGAAAGCTGAGCTCCGAAGAATTGATGCTTTTGAACTGTGGTGTTGGAGAAGACCCTTGAGAGTCCCTTGGACTGCATGGAGATCAAACCAGTCAATCCTAAAGGAAATCAGTCCTGAATATTCATTGGAAGGATTGATGCTGAAGCTGAAGCTCCAATGCTTTGGCCACCTGATGCGAAGAACTGACTAATTGGAAAGGACCCTGATTCTCGGAAAGACTGAAGGCAGTGGACAACAGAAGATGAGATGGTTGGATGATATCACCGACTCGATGAACATGAGTTTGAGGAAGCTCAGGTGATGGACAGGGAAGCGTGGCATGTTGCAGTCCATGCGGTCGCAGAGAGTCGGACACAACTTACCGACTGAACTGAACTGAGAGGACCGGCTCGGGCTCAGGACACGGATGCGGGGCCCAGGGCAAGCCCACAGGCTGCCTCCAGACCCACGTGGACTCCGTCCTGTCCAGCTTCCTGGTTGGCTGTGTGGGTTCTCCACACACCGCGTCCCTAGACAGCCCGGCCCCTAGACCTTTGCCCAGATGTTGCCTGCTGTCTGGTATACCCTTCCCTGCAATCAATCCCATGTCTTTCTGGAAAAGACCTTCCAAACTGGGGAGAGTCCGACAGCTTTTTGAAGGAATTGAGGATTGAGTCTGATTCTACCGGCCCTTGATGGGTTAAGTTACCTTGCTTATGAGCGAGTTACACCTTGGTTAGATATCGTGATAAAAGACAAAATATGGAACTCTTCACGAATTTGCGTGTTATGAAAGGCAAAATATGGAACGAATTTGCTTGTTATGAAGGGCAAAATATGGAACGCTTCACGAATTTGCGTGTCATCCTTGCGCAGGGGCCATGCTAATCTTCTCTGTATCGTTCCAATTTTAGTATATGTGCTGCCGAAGCGAGCACAAATTCTACGGAGACGCCAGAACTATTTATAGTAGATAGAAACAGATACTTTACGCTGAGGGTGAATTCTATCAAAAACCAATCCAGCAATTTTCCCCTTTTCTTTACTAAATTAGTGCAATCATAGCTTAATCTAAGGGGGTTATTCACTTAAATTGAGAAAGCGTTTGTTTTTTCCAACCAAATATAACGCAGATGGCTGTTGGAAAGCCACGATTGTATGCAAATTACCCCGGAAGCGGGGCGGAGCCACTGAGGTCCCAGAAGTCTCCGGGAAGCAGCCGGGCTGCGCGGGAGACTCGTTGGTCCTGGGAAGATGGCGGCGCCGGAGCCGGGGCTTTAGAGCGAACGCAGACGGCAGCCTCCTTCTCGGTGGGCGTACAGGCTGGTCCAGTGAGTGTGGGGCTGGGGGCTTGGGCAGTCGGCCAGCCTCCGGATGGCGCCGACGCTGCTGGGATTTTGGGTCGGAGCAGGGCCTGTGGATTCAGAGGGCGGTCCTGGAGAGCAGAGGGTGCTGGGTACGCTCCTTGAGTGCTCTGGGCGTGGTCTGGGGGTCGTGGCGAAAATTTGGGGTGACCTGAGGCTCCCTGCGTTGGGCGGTGGAAAATCGGGAAGGGCCTAAGGTTGTACCTCCCTGGGGAGGGCCTGGGATGCATTTGAGGCGGGGCTTAGGGGCTGTCGGGTGGGTTGGGGCGGGTCCTGGGTGGCCAGGTGTGGAGGAGGGGCTTTGGGATTGTTTTGGAGACTTTGGAATAAAAACAGAAGTTTAGGCCGGGCCTGGGGACGCCAGAGACAAACTGAGAGTGGGGTCTGGAAGGCACATTTTGTAGGGGCGGGGCCGGAGGGCTTTGGGGGCAAAACTTTCAAAAAGACTGCTGGTTGTGCTTGTGGGCGGAGACTCTGTTCCGGGGCGGGGCTTTAAGAAGCAGCGGGTAATGTGATTGGGAAGGTGAAAGGAAACAATCTTAGTCGCTGCTGGGTGCAAAGAGCCTGCTGAGGGAGCGTTCACTGACCCTTTCTGTACTCCTGGAAGCCAGGCCCCAAGTTGCTGCCTAACCCCCACCCTGCCTCCCTGCCTCTGTCTAAGGCAGCCTCACTGGTTCTCCTGTGTCCACGGGCTCCTTAAGAATAGACCGGGGTGCTACCTCTCGTCGCAGATTTCACTGTCCCCATCACTGTGCACCTGGACCAGCGCCGTCATCTCTACCCCATTCCCCAGCCGTGCCCTCCAGACAGCCAGAGGGGCCTGTGAAACAGAAACAGGCTTCTTGGGGCTCCCATCTCCCTCCAGGTGAAACCCCCAGGCCCTGCAAGACCTGCCTCATCCCCTCCCCATCCTTACCCTGCTCCACGTCGCCACTCACTCTGTTCCCGCTCTGCAGGCCCGGACACTGCTTGAGCACCCTAGGCTCAGTCAAGCCTCTGGGCCTTTGCACTGGCTGTTCTCTCCGCTTGACATGCTTTTCCTCCCAGCTGCATGGATTGATCCCTGGCCATGCTTGTGTAAAACGCAGTTCCCTGGCCACACACAGGGCAGGGGCTGAGTCCACTTTGTCCCCCGTGGTAACCAGCATCCACCACCGCACTCAGGGCCCTGCAGACACCCTGTGAAGATGGATGACAAGCCTGTCTTCCCTCCTGTAGGAGCTAGTGACCGTCCTCCCTGTGTGACCTTGGCAATTGGGCACCATGGACCTAGCTTACATCTGTGAGTGGGAGAAATGGCCCAAGAGCACCCACTGCCCGTCGGGTCCCCTGGCCTGCACCTGGTCCTGCCGCAACCTCATCGCCTTCACCACGGACCTGCGCAGCGATGACCAGGGTGTGCCACCCCCCCATCCCAGGCCCCATCATAGGGCCCTCCCCCCAGCTCCCATGGGGTTTCCTCCTCTGAGACAGGGGTGCTGAGAGACACAGAGATAACCTTGAGGAATGGCTGTGGCTGCAGGGCTGCGGGAGAGGGGGCAGTGGCCGCTTATGGCTTGCTGAGGCTCCTGCAGGAGTTTTCCAACTGCACCTGTCATCACCACCAGCTTTGCGGTGCACTCTGCCGTGGGGCTGGTATTCTTCCCACCACAGAGCAATATGCATTTCTTAGAGGGAATTAGGAAAACGTGAAACTTTAGGATGAGGAGAACCCTAACCTTCCATGGAGAGACACCCGCTGTTAGTGTTTTGGGTCCATTTTTGAAAGCACAGTTGTAACCTCACAGAAGGCAGGGTCATGGGTCTCCCCTCGGGCTGCCTGTGTATAAATCATGTTTCTGGAGTCCCTGCAGCCTGACTTCAACGCTTCCTGATCAGCTTTGACAGCCCGTTCCCCTGGAGAGGTCGGGCACCAGGCCATTATTGCCGCACTGACCTCACTGTCCCTCGCAGACCTGACCCGCATGATCCACATCCTGGACACTGAGCATCCCTGGGACGTGCACTCCATCCGCTCAGAGCACAGCGAGGCCATCACCTGCCTGGAGTGGGACCAGTCCGGTGAGGGCGGCCTCCCATCCTGAATGCCAGGGCTCCCTGCTCTGTCTCCCTGGCCTTAGCCCTAGGCTCAGAGCTGGGACTTGAAACCCTGACCTGTGCCTTTGAGGCTTCTGCTCTTCTCTCTCCTGTTTCTGAACTCACCTGAGCTAGTCCCTTGCTCTACGACCTCCAGTCCAGCCCCCCACCCTGATGGACTGCGGGGATGGGGCTTATGACGCAGACTTGCCCAATCTCCCACCTTCCCCTCAGGCTCTCGTCTGCTGTCAGCTGATGCCGATGGGCAGATCAAGTGCTGGAGCATGGCTGACCACCTGGCCAACAGCTGGGAGAGTCCCGTGGGCAGCATGGTGGAAGGGGACCCCATCGTGGCCTTGTCCTGGCTGCACAATGGCGTGAAACTGGCCCTGCATGTGGAAAAGGTGGGTGTCCTGCCTGGGGGAGCAGGCCTCAAGCCCAAGGAGGGCTTGGCTCCTCCTCTCATGGTGCCAGGTTGTCACACCTGCCACCCAGTAGTCAGCATCTGTGTTGCTAGCATCTCCCACGTGGTTTGATGTGGTGACAGCCCTTGGTTCCTGTCTGGAGCCCACGGTTTAGCCCGCTGTCCCCCTGAGAGGGGAGCCTCCTGGGTCAGGGTGCTGAGTTCAGTACCTGAGTCATACCTCAGCCGTCACTCTCCTCATTGTCAAGTGGGGCCAGGGGCTGGGCCAGGGTTCAATATGAGAAAGCGAGGGGGGCTTGGTCAGGGCCATGCCTGGGTGAGGCCTATGGCAGCAGCAAGAGCTCACGTGTCTTGGTCAGCTCTGCTCCCAAGCCAGGAGGGCCTCCTGGAATGATGCTGTGGGAAATGACCTTTCTTTCCATCCCTTCCCTGTGTCTGCCTTCTGTCCCTTCTCCCCTAGGAAGTGACTCATTGCAAGGCTTACTGCCTAACCATCTGGACCATTTTTTCTGTGGGAGGTTTCTTTTTCAGACATTCAGCATCTCCCCTTGGGGCTCATTTAGGGGCTTTTGCTTCTTTCTTTCCAACACTGCTTTCACCTACACGTCTAGGAAACTCAGCTGGGTCTGTAGCCAGTCCTGCCCTCCATGGATATCTAGTCCCATGAGCCTGGGGGTGCCTGGGTGAGCCTAGTGAGTCTGCTCCTCATCCCCAGACAGAGGGGCAAAGAGTCTCCCACTACTCAGAGGAACTCTGTGCAGTCTCCAGCTCGTGCTGTTTCAGTGACAGATGCTTTGTGCTGATGGGAAGGATTCAGGCGTGCAGGCCTCCTTAGGGTCTGCCTCCAGGGATGCTGGGAAAGGCAAAGCTGGGGCAGAGGTCAGCGCAGCAGTGGCTGGGGGCCCAGGGGCAAAAAGATGAAAGAGCAGTGGCAGCTGCACTTCCTAGCACTGCCTGCAGGGGGCATACCTGAGTCCTGCAGCCACTTATCTGTTGCCCAGCTTGCTCTGTGCAGTGGCTCAGGCCGTACTCCCACACTGCCCACGCAAGGAGCCTGGAGTGGTTGAACTGAGCACTTGAGAACACTGGATGTCTGTCTGGCCCTCAAGAAAACACGGCTGACTGCTGTCCCTTGTGTGTCTAGCTGTGACCTCCTTATCATGTTCTTGGACATACAGACAAGGACACTGAGGGTCAGAGAGGCCTGTGTCACCCAGTGCTCAGTGGCTGAAGCCGAATCTGACCTCACGCTTGGTCTCTTGAGGCTTCTGCTATCTGGTTCCTCTGTGTTCCTGAGGGTGCAGTTCCCAGGAGGGGTCCTTGGGCCATGAAAGTAGACCCCTAAAGGCCGAGCATGAACTGGGCGCCCCCCCAGCCCCCGCAGCTGACCCCTCCCCTCCCTTACAGTCTGGTGCCTCCAGCTTCGGGGAAAAGTTCTCCCGCGTCAAGTTCTCGCCATCGCTCACACTGTTCGGGGGCAAGCCCATGGAGGGCTGGATCGCTGTCACGGCCAGCGGCCTGGTCACTGTGTCCCTGCTCAAGCCCAGCGGGCAGGTGCTCACCTCGACTGAGAGCCTGTGCCGGCTGCGCGGCCGTGTGGCTCTGGCCGACATCGCCTTCACAGGTGGCGGCAACATTGTGGTGGCCACAGCAGACGGCAGCAGCGCGGCACCGGTGCAGCTGTACAAGGTGTGCGTGAGCGTGGTCAACGAGAAGTGCCGCATCGACACCGAGCTCCTGCCCTCGCTCTTCATGCGCTGCACCACCGACCTCAGCCGCCGCGACCGGCTGCCCGCCATCACCCACCTCAAGTTCCTGGCCCGCGACATGTCGGAGCAAGTGAGCCCGCCCCACCACCTGGAGGCTAACCCCACGCCTGGGCAGGGCTGTCCCTCCAGGGGCTCTTGCCTTTTCCAGCTTTAGAGGCACCGCATCTCTGGCTCGTGGCCCCTCCCTCCATCTTCACAGCCAACAGTGCAAATCTCCCGTCTCTCTGCCTCTGACCCTCCGCCTCCCTCTTATAAGGACCCTGTGGTGACACTGGGCCCCCTGGGGAATCCAGGGTCATCCCTATCTCAGGGGCCTTGGCTTAATCCTTCCTGCCAGGTCCCCTCTGCTCCATAAGGTGATGTATCCATAGGTCCCAGGACCAGGACTGGGGGAGTCTCTGGAGGTAAAGTTGAGCTACCTGCACCAGGTTCCCTGAGGTCCCTCGTAGCCTTGTGCTGACCAGCCCTAGGTTCACCAGTCCCTGATGTGTTTTCCTAGTACCTTTGCTTCCTGCCGGGGCACCATGAATAACCACTAGCACAGCACAGCACTCCCCAGGGGAGTGAGGACAGTGGGTGGGCAGATGCAGACGCAGGCCAGGCGGGCCTGGGTTGTACCCACAGTGGCATGTGAGCCCTAAGAGGAGCCAGAACCCCGCAGAGGCCATGGGCTGTTCTAGGCCCCTTACCACACACCCACCCCTAGGTACTGCTGTGTGCATCCAGCCAGACGAGCAGTGTGGTGGAGTGTTGGTCGCTGCGTAAGGAGGGGCTTCCTGTGAACAATATCTTCCAGCAGCTCTCTCCGGCTGGTGAGTCGCTCAGGTGGCCAGGCACACTCAGACTACCCTGGGTGCAGCGAGGCGGCACGGTGGTGGCCTGAGTTTGCTGGAACGTGCCCACCTCTCCCTCCCTCTCTGACCTTGCACCCACGCGGAGCCCCACGTCCCCGCCAGAGGGGCCTGCTTCCTGATACCCGTGTGGCTGAGATGCCGGGGTGAAACGCGGCCACACAGCCCAGGGGCGTTCCCGCTGCACTAGTGCTCATGGTCCTGGAGTGACTGGCCTGAGTCAGGAGGCCCCTGAGGTCCATCTGCCTGCAGGTGGGTTACATACGCTGCTCAACACAGCCCCAGAGGAGTTGTGTGAGGGTGGTCGGGCTGCACATCCTGAGTGGGGTCCTGGCCCTTCCCAGTCCCAGGCTGGCCCTGCCCCCCACCTGCCCTGCAGTCCTACCCTGGGACCTTATTACAGTAGGACCAGACTTCACGCAGAAGGGCCTCCCATCCTGGTGGATCCTCTTCCCGAGGCAGGCATCCAGGTGCTGAAGGGTCTCTGCTGAGTTCACCTGCGGCCCCCTACCCCCACCCCTTGTCACAGCCTCGCGGCCCTGTGGGCTCTTAGACCTGCCTCTCCTGCCCCTTCCTCCTCACCTTTGCCCACACTGGTCTCCCTCGGGCCCCACTCTACCAGCTACTGTCTAGCCTACAGTAGAGGGGATGGCCTGACTTGGGTGGACAGTGGGTCCAGGTAGACTCAGGCAAGCTGTTAAGCCTCTTGACAGCAGCCACTCTGTGACCTAGAAACGGCCAAGGCCGTCAGGAAGCCAGTGTGGGCAGCTGGTGCCGGCCTGGCCTGAACATGCTCCCTCTCTGGGTATCACCTTGGCTGACGCCATGACAGCTCTGCTCAGTGCTGTCCCTCTCCGTTTCCTTGTGGGATGACATTTTCCAGGAGACCCCTCTTGCTGAGACGTCTGGGGAAGAGCTCTCAGGACAGGTGGGCGCAGAGGCATCTTGTCACAGCCAGCCTCAAACTCTGTTTCGGAAACACAGCTGGACACTCCTGGGTTGGGCCACCTCATGGGTTGGGCCACCTCACTGCTCCGGCCTGCTTCCCTGAGTCTGCCGGCCCCCTGAGGCATCTGGAGTGCTGGCCACTGGCTGGGTGCCTGGGCTTGTCTTGGAGTCACCTTGGTGCCAGGGCACCTCTGCCCACAGCACGCAGGGACCAAGCCCAGATGGATGGGAACCACCCTGCCTCTTGCTGGGGGGCTCCGTTGTGGCACTGAGGTTGTGGGTGCCAGGAGGGGCCTGTCTGTCCACCTCCTGAGGGAGCTGGGGTCCACCCAGGACCTCTCGGACCACAGGGACAGAGAACCCTGCACAGACCAGCCAAGTCCACAGGAGAATTGTGGGCTTTGTGTGGCAGCATGGTCTGGGATGGGCTCCCCTCCTTGGCCTGTTGGCTCCTTCGAGGGGACAAGGTGGCCACCCCTGCCAGCTGACAGCCTCTTGCTGTCACCTCCTCCCGTCGCTGTGAAGGCCTAGGACCGGGCCCTGTGGGGGACCCTTGCCCCCTTCCCTGCTCCTATGAGTTGGCTGGGGGCCCCATGAGGGGAAGGGCGCTGGGTCCAGTCCACTCTTGTTGCGTTTCAGTCTCATCTTCATTTTGTTGCCCCTTGTCTCCCACACCCCCTTTCAGTTGGCGACAAACAGCCCACAATTCTCAAATGGCGGATTCTCTCGGCTACCAATGACCTGGACCGTGTGTCTGCTGTGGCACTGCCCAAGCTGCCCATCTCACTCACCAACACTGACCTGAAGGTGGCCAGTGACACCCAATTCTACCCCGGCCTTGGTACAGTGTCTCAGGGTTCCTGGGGGTCAGAGGGAGGGGTGCACTGTGGCCTTGGCCTCCAGTCTCAGGGTCGTGGGAACCTGCCCCAGCCTCACGTCAGTCCCAGTGGGGATGAGGACGCTGCTTTTGATATCCAGTGAGCTAGAAAGGCTATGAGGTTGCCAATAAGCTGGGCACGGTTCAGCCACTTCCCATTGTCCAAGGCTGGGATTGGCCGCTTGACCTGCATGTGCCCCCAGGGCTGGCCCTGGCCTTCCACGACGGCAGTGTCCACATCGTGCACCGGCTCTCGCTGCAGACCATGGCTATCTTCTATAGCTCTGCCGCCCCACGCCCCGTGGACGAGCCAGCTCTCAAGCGCCCCCGGACCACAGGCCCCACCGTCCACTTCAAGGCCATGCAACTCTCCTGGACCTCCCTGGCCCTCGTGGGCATTGACAACCACGGCAGGGTCAGTGCTGTGCTGGGGGTGCCAAGAGTGAGGGGAGCCCTGTGCCTCTGTCTGTGGGGTGCAGTCATTGTTGCAGGATGAGGCCTGTGGCCTGCGAGGGTTGCGCAGGAGGTGGCTTCGGGTGGCTTCTCATGTTTGGGGTTCTGGTGCCTCCCCCACCCTTCTCCCGCATGCGCGCCAGGTGCCCTGTGTTGGCCTCTTGCCTCTCAGAGGAACCCATCCGTGGCCTGGCAGGGGACAGGTGCCTCTCACATTCACTCTCACATTTGATTACACACATCTACATGTGTTTACACACTTCCTTACACATGCGTGTGCCCCCTACTCCCCAGGAAATCGCTATTGGGCAGTGTACCTACTTGGCCCTACCCTCGGCATCTGGGATGGGCTGGGTAGGGACAGGTTTGGCCTGGTTGGGGGACCACACGGCCCCCAAGTGGTCTTGCAGGCCCTGCCACCCCTCAGGCAGACCCTTGGTGGAAAGGGCTCTGTTCATGCCACCTGGCTAGGCTGTGGCTCTGTAGCCCTCCCATGTGACAGGAGATCAGGCAGGTCAGGACCCCACATGGGCTGAGCCTGCCCTGTCCCTGGTGCTTAGACTCCCATCCCCTCACGCCCTGCCCTGTCCCCACAGCTGAGCATGTTGCGCATCTCGCCGTCCATGGGCCACTCGCTGGATGTGGGGTTGGCCCTGCGGCACCTGCTCTTCCTGCTGGAGTACTGCATGGTGACTGGCTATGACTGGTGGGACATCCTGCTGCACGTGCAGCCAGGCATGGTGCAGAGCCTGGTGGAGAAGCTGCACGAGGAGTACACGCGCCAGAAGGCCGAGCTGCAGCAGGTGCTGGCCCATCCCCTCCCTCCCCAGGGGCCCCCTTCTTCCCCATGGGTCAGGCAGCCCTCCTCCCTGCCATCTCAGCCCAGGAGGGTGCGGTTGAAAGCCTGGCTGCACCTGCCTCTGCATGTCAGTGGAGGCCTTTGCCCTTGCGATAAGAACAGTGACCTTGAATTTTAAAAGATGGGAGGGGCAGGAAGAAATGATCCCCCAGATGCAACTGGGTGTAACTGCAAACCTAGAGCCTCCCTGAGGTCAGCACTGCTAGGAATCCAGAATTGTCCTCTGTGCCCCAGTCTCCAACATGAGGAGAAAACAGAAAGGAGAGGTCGCATGGTTTTTAGCAGCCCACTCAGATGTGCGAGGGCTCAGACGTGCGGGTTCAGACCTGAGAGAGCTCGGATGTGTGGGGGTGCTGCCGGCATGAACTGCACAGGAGGGAGCTGGCTTCAGAGCTGGAAACGCCACTAGGGTCCAACCACTCAGTGCTTGGCTGAACTGTGTGCGCGCACGTTGATGCTGTCAGTCCTTCAATCGTGGCATCCCAGGAGACATCAGGGTCGAGGAATGAGGTGGGGTAGAGCAGCATTCCCTCCCCCACCCACTTCATGCCAGGCACCCCCAAATCGTTAGTGATCCCAGACACGGCCCTTTGGCCCCTGGGGCAGACCCACCCACAGGTTGAAACCCTGCTGTCCTGTGAGAGAAGGTGGGCAAGGCCCAGAGATTAGCCCCTTGCCCACTGGGCCCAGTGCCTTGCACTGGCCCCGCCCCGAGGTGCGAGCCCAGATTGCTCACATCCTGGCCACCCAGGTCCTGTCCACCCGGATCCTGGCCATGAAGGCCTCGCTGTGCAAGCTGTCGCCCTGCACGGTGACTCGCGTGTGCGACTACCACGCAAAGCTTTTCCTCATCGCCATCAGCTCCACGCTGAAGTCGCTGCTGCGCCCACACGTGCTCAACACACCTGACAAAAGTCCTGGTGACCGGCTGACTGAAATCTGTGCCAAGATCACAGACGTCGGTGGGTCCAGCTCCATCCTGCAGGCCACCCTGAGTCCCGCCCCCACCCTCCAAGTGCCCTCACTGTCTGCCTGGGAGGATCCCTCAGGTGTCTCGCATGTGCCCCCCTCCCCCCACTATTGCCCATGGAGACACATGGTGGGTGTTTCCGGGAACAAAGATGAGGCAGCCTGGGTGGCATCCCCAGGGGCACTGTATGTGTGGGCGCCTGGAGGCCGGCGGGAACTCCAGGCTGTCCTGCACAGGGGCTCCAAGGGGCGTCAGGTGTCCTGAAGCCCTGTGGTGGGTACCCGGAACTTCTCCCTCCAGCCCTGCCCTCCGGGGATCCCTTGTGTGAGATCCCAGCCTTCCTTGACTGCCTGTCCCCTCCCAGACATTGACAAGGTCATGATCAACCTCAAGACGGAGGAGTTCGTTCTGGACATGAACACGCTCCAGGCACTGCAGCAGCTCCTGCAGTGGGTGGGCGACTTTGTGCTCTATCTGCTGGCCAGTCTGCCCAACCAGGTGTGCCCTCCGCCCCACCTCCTCCAGCTTAGCTCCTCCCAGAAGCCCCACTTCCTTGCCCCCACCCCTCCCTAAAGGCCATCTGATGCCAACTCAGAGGTTCTGGAATGTTCAAACACAAAGTGTACAACCAGAACCTTCCTCCCCATAGGGCTCCCCGCTGCGACCAGGCCACAGCTTCCTACGGGATGGCACATCGCTGGGCATGCTGCGAGAGCTGATGGTTGTCATCCGCATCTGGGGCCTGCTGAAGCCCAGCTGCCTACCTGTGTACACGGCTACCTCAGACACTCAGGACAGCATGTCCCTGCTCTTTCGCCTGCTCACCAAGCTCTGGATCTGCTGTAAGACACCTGCTCCTCTTCTATCATTTCCCCACGAAAATTCAAGCCCTGGCTGAGTACCCCCACCATAATGTAATCTCCCATAGGTCAAATTTGCTCTGTTGTGGCACCCCTACTATTTCCCCAGCACCGAGCACAGATCCAGGCACAGCGTGGGTGCTCAGTAAACATCAGCCACTCTTAGGCTCCTATTTGTCCTGTGTAATGTGTTTCTGGGACCAGGCTCTGTCATTGTTGCCTCCCTAATGCCAGGAAGGGCACTCAGTACTCGCTGCACATTTTTTAAATGAATAAATAGGCCCCCATTTTACAGAGGAGAGGAACAGGCCCGAGAAGGGAGAGGAGCTTCCCAGGCGCTTCAAGAAGTCAGGGCAGGGCTGGAGCCTGCACCTGGCACTCTGTGAGCCTGGAGGAGGCCACGATGCCTCCTGGTGGGCATTGCTGTGGGCAGGGTCACTAAGCATGATGTCCTGCATCCCCTCCGCCCCCTACAGGTCGTGACGAGGGTCCCACAAGTGAGCCAGACGAGGCGCTGGTGGATGAGTGCTGCCTATTGCCCAGTCAGCTGCTCATTCCCAGCTTGGACTGGCTGCCTGTGAGTGATGGACTGGTCAGCCGCCTGCAGCCCAAGCAGCCCCTGCGCCTGCACTTTGGCAAGGCCCCTGCTCTTCCCGGTGGCTCCAGCGGCCTGCAGCTGGATGGCCTCATCAGGTATGCACACCGACCTCTGACTCAGGGCCCTGTATACCCTTTCTTCCAGAAGGGTCTCCCCTAGACCTGCCTGACATTCTCCGTCACATGTCTGTCTCAGGGCCTCTGCCCGTGCTGTGCCTGCTGCTTCCTTCTAGCCTGACCTGAGTGCTACCCCCGATACTCCTCCCCTCCCTTGCCCCTGAGATTCCTCCTTGCCCCCAGACTCCTCCCCTCCCCACCCACCTCCCCTGCCCTGTCACTTCCCTCCATCCAGGCACTATTTTGTACTGTACTGCACAGGTCATTGGCTTGTATTGATTTGTGTCCTTGCTTGTCTGGATGATGTCATCTTCCCCCTGGACTGTCACGGCCCATGTGGAGGGCCCATGTGGCCAACCTTGGTTACTCGGGCTCCAGCCAGCCCCTCTGGAGCTCAAGTTCACTGCCCCACCATATATCGCACTGCAGCCCAGAGTGCCTGGCAGGTCCCAAGGCCCCAGAAAGCAGAACACTCTTAGGCAGACCTGGCTGGGAGTGACCTCGGGGGCCATTCTTTGGATGTGCGGAGTCCAGAAAGCCCAGGCCTGCTGAGGGAGCAGCACCCTGGGTGGGGGTTTGTCCCCACTTTACAGGCAGGTAAACTCAATCTCTGAGGTGCAGTCCAGAGAGAGACACCAGGCCAGAAGGCGAACCTAGGACCCCACAGGCCACCTCCCGTTCAAGGTGTCATGGGATGGATTCTCACATGGTCCTTTACTGGGGAGGGGCCTTAGCGTCCCCACAGCCCACCTCCCTGCCAGGAAGACTCTGGGCCTTCCTCCTCCACTTCCGGATTTTCTTTTTCATCTCTAAAGCCGTGGGAGGAACGTCCTGATGAATCACACACTGTGGTTTGTGCTCGAGTTTCAGGAAACACTTTACACAGAGAGGTGGCTGGTCGCCAAAGGGCTTTCACACTCTCGGAAGTTTTCAAACTTGGGTGATACGAGTGCCCAGCCTCGGGAATCCTAATGGGCTCGCTCCACTCTGCTCTAGGCGCCACCCTTAGCAGGGGCCTGTGGGTGGAGGGTGTGTAGGAGTCCGGCTCCTAGATTCTCCCTGTTCTCACGCACGCTTTGCCTCTAGGAGACTGACCCATACAGCTGTATGTGCGCATGCGCTTATGTCTTCATGTGCGTGTGTGCATGCATGTGTGCGCCAGTGCACGCGTGCATATGTGCATGTGCACACCCCGAGCCTTCCCCTGCTCCTCTCCATCAGGGTGCCGGGCCAGCCCAAGATGGACCACCTGCGGAGGCTGCACCTGGGCGCCTACCCCACGGAGGCCTGCAAAGCGTGTACCAGGTGAGCAGCTGCAGGAGATGCTGTTCCACTCTGCCACTGGCAGCTTCCCAGCCTACGAGCCAGGGTCCCAGGATTGTGTCTGTCTGGGGCTCCTGAGCGGGTATCCCTGGCGGTCTTGATAAAGGATGGGGCAGAGGTAGGGGGTAGCGGCGAGCGGCTGGCCCAAGCCTGCCCTCTTGGGGCTCCCAGTGGCCTGACAAGGGCAGAGGTGGAGGCGTGGCCACTCTGTGCTGCTCATGCACATGTGGCCCCTCTTGCTGCCAGACGACCCCAGGGCCACACCGCTAGGCTTGGCCAAGCCTCTGTCTACTCAGGGAAGTGAGGGGTGGTGCTGAGTGGGGGCAGAAGGATATGGAGGACTTAGCTCACTGTGTAGGGTGTAGGGGTGCAGGGAACACCATCCCTGAGGGGGGGTAGTGTGTGCCAGGCCCTGTGGCTGTAGCCGGCCGGCCTAGCGTCCGCCCACCTGCTTGCTCTGTCTGCAGGTGCGGCTGCGTCACCATGCTCAAGTCGCCCAACAAGGCCACCGCCGTCAAGCAGTGGGAGCAGCGCTGGATCAAGAACTGCCTGTGTGGGGGGCTCTGGTGGCGCATGCCCCTCAGCTACCCCTGACTGCATCTCAGCCTGTAAGTGCATTCTTCTTCCTTTTCTTCTCTTTTTCACTTGGTATGGTCTTTAATTATTAGTTGGATAATTTTTTTTAAGCTATTACAGTAAGGATTACAATGTTGTTCTGGCATACGGCACAGTGATTGAGTCATATGTATACACACATGTTCTTTTTCATACCTTGTCCATTGTGGCTTATGACAGCGTATTGGATATGGTTCCCTGTGCTGTACAGTAGGACCTTGTTGTTCATCTTGCTCATATGTAGCAGTGTGTATCTGCTCATCCCACACTCCCAATTTATCCTTCCCCTCTTTCCCCTTTGGTACCATAAATCGGCATTCTTTGTTTGAGTTGGTTTCTGTTTTGTAAATAAGTTCCTTTGTGTCATATTTTAGATTTGACATGTAAATGATATCAAGTAATTTTTGTCTTTTCTTTTTTGTCTGACTGACTGCACTTAGTGTGATACTCTCTGGGTCCATCCACTGCTGTAGAAAGTGGCACTCTTCTTTTTCATGGCTGAGCAATATTGCATTGTGTATCTATGTGCCACGTGTCGCTCCATTCATCTGGTGATAGACCTTTAGGTTGTTTCCATGTCTTGACAGCCGTGAATGGTGCTACAGTGAACACTGAGGTGCATGCGTCTTTTTGAATTATAATTTTGCCCAGGAGTGAGAATGCTCATTTTCTGAGGAACCTCCATACTGTTCTCCACAGTGGCTGCACCAACTTACATTCCCACCAACAATGTAGGAAGGTTTCCTTTTCTCCATGCCCTCACCAAAATTCTCGACTTTTTGACTATGGCCATTCTGACTGGTGTGAGGTGAATGCTCATTGTAGTTTTTGTTTGCGTTTCTTTAATTATTAGCGATGTGAAGCATGTTTTCATGTATCTGTTGGCCACCCATATGTCTTCTTTGGAGAAATGTCTATTTAGATCTTCTGCCAATTTTTTTGATTGGGTTGGTTTTTTGATATTGAGCTATATGAGTGGTTTGTATACTTTCGAAATTGTACCCTTGTCAGTTACATCATTTCCAAATATTTTCTCCCATTCTGTAGGTTGTCTTTCGTTTTATTTATAGTTTTCTCTCCTGTGCAAATGTCAGTGGATTCCTGATGAACTTACAGGAAAGCCACGCTGTCCCCTTGCTGGTGACAGAGCAGCCACGTGCTCCAGACCTTCGCTGGGTGTTCTCAGACACCACCACCCTGGAGCTATGCTTTGGGGCCTTGTCTGCTGCGCCAGCACCCCTGTAACCGACAGGGCCAGTGAGGACACAGCCTGAAGCCTCAAGTTGGCACCTCAGCCCAGCCGTCGAGGCTCTTTCTCCCTTGAAGCCTGTTGATTTATCTGGGAGGAGGACCTAGTCACGTGATCACCCTGCGAGGTGGTGACTGAGATAGCCTGGGGCCTGCCCCAGCCAGAACCATGGCAAATGCCACCCCTCAGGACCCAAGCACCCCTAGGTCCCCGTTCAGAGGGTCCAGGATCTGAGGACTCTGTGCTTTAGAACATGACACATGAACCTGCCAGGCATCCAGTGGCCGCTGTCAAGGACACCAGCCGGGCTTCAACCTCGGGTCCCCCACCTGTACCTGTCACTGCTGTCTCTGACAGGGGCAAGCCCCAGAAACGTCCCCTGGGCAGCAGGTGTCTTGTCGGTGTCCTGGGCGCCACCTCCCCACAGCCCCCACCCCGACAGGCATGGGATTCTGTGCCTGTGTGTGTTGCTTTCCTGCTTGGCCAGCATTTATTGAGCACCTACTGTCTACCAGACACAGGTGTCCCGGGGGGAGCAGTGGGCTGGATGTGGGTGGGGGCTGCTCCCTACTGCCTGGCTCCTGCACAGAGGAGTGTCTCTGTCTCTTCTTTCTCTCTGCCTCCCTGCCTTCCTCCCCTCCCCCACCAGGTTTTTGGGAGCTCAGGCTGTGGCCCCAAAGGGTCCTGCCTCGTCAGCAACCACTCACCGATTATGTGGCTCCCCAGGGCCCGGGCACAGTGCTTGCCTGTTAAGCGGTAATTGCTTCTTGTTTTCCTTCTGGAGGCTCGAGGGAGGGCAGGCTGGGTAGGTGTCCTGCGGAGCTCAGCGTGCTGCCTGCTATGTCAGGCTTTCAGGGACTGGCAGCGCTCCAGGGGCCCCATTACCTGGGCCAGCTGCCCACCTGCCTGTGGCCCCAGCACTCAGGGGTGTCCATGTCTTGCCATCTGAGTGGTGCTTTCTGCAGGGACCTGTGGGGGTACCCCCCGCCACCGTGCTGCTGCTGGTGCCCCAGCCCCTTGGAGAAACGGGCCTGAAATGGGCAGCCTCTCTGGTGGAGCGGCACATGGCCCAGGTTCTTGCATATATTTTCTCAGCCTTTTACCTCATTTGACCATATATATTTTTAAGCCACTTGCCTTTCTCAAGTCATTCTAAAGTCTTTAAAGCAGCTACTTGTTTTAGAAAAGTGAGCGTGTTTCTTGCATTCATATTTCATTGCTTTAAGGTTAAATAGTGGGGGTTTACAGCCACCATCCTTGGATGCTCCCTGGAGGACGAGTCCTGGTCCCTTCCCCTTGGACCTGCTCCGACACATCCTGTGCATGGGAGGTGGTGCCGGCTGACCTGAGGCTGGTGGGACCTGGCCTGGCTCCTGGGCCTCCTCCTAGAGCCTCTGCACACCTGCAGGCTGGCCCCTTGGGTCTGGTCATCCAGGGGGTGGAGCAGGGACACTCCCATGCCTATGTGACCCCGACCTGCACAAGCTGAGCGAGATGAAGGGGATGGAATGGCTCAGCATCACCAAGTTTAGGGCAGCTTGTCACTGAGCGGTGGATGACCAGAGTGCCCAAAAGCCGCTGTGACAAGCCCAGTGGGCATGCATGCCCGCGCCTGGCTGTCCAGAAGCGTCAGGTCATCTGAGGGCCCTGTTGGGATGTCCTCCAGGTTGGGAGGGGGTTTGTGGGTGGGGAGGTTTCCTTGCCCCTCATCCTTCCCCCACCCCGTGTCCACACAGGTCCCCTTCTGGGGACAAGAGCAGGCATTCCTGTGACAGGAAGAGGCAGTTCGGTCCCTCTGATTGCATGTCTCCTGTGCCTTCAGCCTCCTCAGAGCCAGGCCCACAGGACCCCATTGTGGCTGAGGAGGCTGAAGACACCATCCTCCAGATAGAAGTGAAAGCAGAAGCCCTCCAGGGTCACAGGTGACTGCAGCAATGTGCCCCCCACCCCCACCCCACCCGGGTAGATGGCAGGAGTCTGTGTCTCTACCAGCTCCATCTGGTTCTGCTCCAGTCACTGACCTCAGGTGTCGTTGCTCACTGTTATATCTCATCTGTACCCCCGACTAGTGTTGCCAGATAAAATGCAGGAGAACACTTAAGTCTGAATTTCAAATCTGTCCCCAATATTACATGGGACACGGGACATACTTAACAAAATTTTCCTGAAACTCTCATGTAACTAGACAGCCTGCGTTTTTGTTTGCTAAAGCTGGTAATCCTACTGTTCCACCTCCCAACTGGATCATTTCAGGGCCACTTCCCGGTGTCTTGGCTTAATTCAGGAAGTAATAACCATGGGATGAGTGAGTCTGTGATGGCTGACTGACCAGCAGTTACGTTTTCCTTGCTGCTCTCACTTAAATGCATGCAGCTTCTTAAATCCCACATGAAAAAAAATCCTGAGCACACTGAGGAGAACCCTCAGCCCATCATCAGGATCACTCAGAAGTTCCATCCATGCATCTGGGAATATTTGACCTGGTTGCTATGACCAGGGCTGGGTCTTAGCTGTGTCTCAAGAGCTTCCATATGAATGAACGCTTCATAGCAGAAAAACACCTGGCCAGTTTCCAGTTCCAGTCCCTCGTGGGGCACATGACCATCTCTCAGACCCTCAATCTCTTTATTGACCAAAGGGAGGTCAGAGGCTCCCTTTGTGGGTCAGGCTTAACACCTGGGGCCAAGTAGGTGCTGGGCTTCAATGGCCCTTATCCAAGTGGGAGAGGGCCCAGGGCCTCAGTCCCTGGGTTCTGCCCTGTCATCTCACACAGAAGGGTAAAACCAAGACCCAGGAAGGTGGTGAGTCATCTGGGCCCCCAGTCAGTGGGGCTCCTCTGGGACACTAGTCAGCTTTGGACAGTCAGTGAGCCACACTGCATGTGAGGATGGCCTGTGAATGCAGGCAGGTGCCTCGCTCAGGGCTGAATTCCAGGCTGCTCAGGAGAGTTGCACAGCATCTCTGAGCGTTTCCCCATTTGGGACACGGTTCTAAGAACACAGCCTGGCTGTGTACCTAGATCTCAGCCCAGAGAGGGGTCTTGCACACAGTAGACCTTCACATTCCTCTTGGGAAGCAGAAACCAAGGGAACACCACCCGACCGGCACCCCTTGCTAGGTCTCAGGACACTTCTATTTCCTGGGAAGAGCAAGGGCACCACCGTGTGGCCGAGGCGTGAAGCGAAGCCAGGCTTGAAGGGCATGGGGCTTCCTGACTTGAGCCTGAATGCCCCTCCTTCAGGCACGTCTCAGCCTTTCGGATGCCTCCTGGTACATCATTACCAGGACTCCGCCGCCCCCTCAGTCTGGCTCGCTTCGGTCCACTCCTGCAGCAGCGTGCAATCAGTAAAGGCGGACTGGGTGCAGGAATGGATGATTTTATTGCTCGGGCCCCGTGACCGCAGCCTCTCAGCGGCTCCTCAGGCGGCTGCGCCCTCAGCCATGACCCTGTCGATCCAGGCCACGTAGCTCGCCAAACGAGTGTAGATACCGGGCTTCTTGCGGTTGCCGCAGACTCGCGAGCCCGAGGTGACCACGCCCTCGGCCACGCTGCCGCACACCAGCGGGCCTCCGGAGTCGCCCTACGGGGAGTGGGGTCGTGAGGTCCGGTGCAGGCATGCCTTCCCGCGTCCTTTTTCGGGTCCACTAGAACCTGCTGCAGTTCCAGCCTGTTGCAATTCCGCTCAGCCCTGAGGCCCCAATCATTCCCTCACTCGTCAGTTTCCCCAGGGTCCACCCACCGCCGCCCATCAAGGTCTTGCCTCAGGATTTCGGTTCCGCCACTTTCAAGCTCCATTCCGCCCTCCGTCCCAGTCTATGCGCAGCAGCCCCTCGAAGCCTTCAAGCTCGGGTCCCAACGCATCCACATCCTCTCCCAGTTGTCACCTCTCCTCCCAACCCTTTTTTGTCCTCAGGCCAGCCATGCCCCCCCGCCCCGCCCCCCGGCCTGTCCCTGTGCTCTGCCTCTCTGCTGGCCCCGCCCTCCAACATACCTGCCCCTCTCTGCCCGGTCCCCAGGGCGCCCCGCCCCTCTCCTGGACCCACCCGCAACAGGCTGTTCCCCTCTCTTCCCATCTCTTATACACATCTAGATGTGTATAAGAGACAGGGGCAGAGGTGGAGTCACAGTCAGCTGAGACCTCAGCACATCAGGAGATGAGAACGTGAGGATGATTCCACAGTGGCTGAAAGAAAGCAGCCTCCTTTCCCATCTTGAGACTTCTTTTTTTTAAATTCGTTTCTTACATGATAGTATACATATTTCAATGCTATTCTCCCAAATCATCCCACCCTCTCCCTCTCCTTTAAGTTTGCTCTTTCTCACCTTCTCAGCACTTCTATTGACTATAACTGCTATCTGAGCCAATCAATCCTCTGGGCCACACCNCCTGCCATGCAGGAGACCCCAGTTCAATTCCTAGGTCAGGAAGATCCCCTGAAGAAAGCATAGGCTACCCACTCCAGTTTTCTTGGGGTTCCCTTGTGGCTCACCTGGTAAAGAATCCACCCACAATGTGGGAGACCTGGGTTCGATCCCTGGGTTGGGAAGAACCCCTGGAGAAAGGAAAGGCTACCCACTCCAGTATTCTGGCCTGGAGAATTCCATGGACTGTACAGTCCATGGGGTCGCAAAGAGTCAGACACGACTGAGCTACTTTCACCACCATCTCCTCTTGCCGAAGACAGACTCTAGGGCACGCAGCCTTCAACAGCGGCAGCACACGGGCTCAGGAGCTGCAGTTACCAGGCTCTGCAGCACAGGCTCAATAGTTGTGGCACATGAGCCTAGTCTCTCCTCGGCATGTGGATCTTCCAGGATCAGGGATCAAACCCGTGTATCCTGCATTGGCAGACAGATTCTCTACCACTGAGCCACCAAGGAAGCCCAGATGCACTTTCAATACGAAGTTTTCCTTGAAAAGTAAGAACTAAAATCAGTGAGATCAGTCAGTATTACAACAGGTTTATTGGCTCACCATATAAAAAGGATTCTAAATACCATCAGTTTAATTTGTGTCATAGTTTTTAGCAATAATCCTGTTTAGTTCTTTCCAAACTTCTCTTTGAGTCTAAATTCCATTTTAGAAAATTCCAAATGAATATGAAAACTTAAAGTTGTTAGCCTTCTTTTAAAATTATTGCTTTTAGCACTAGGCTTCAGATAACATTAAATATCTGAAAAGTAAAAAGCATTTGATACTCCTTTTTTAGCTGAGCAAAATTTCATTTAAGAAATGATATAGAATACATCTGAGATAGCACATTAAAACAGACTGGTAACATCCTGGCAAATTTACACATAAGTATCTTACAGCAATGCCCCTGTCAGGTTTCAAATCACAAATAGCAATGTTCTCAAACTAAGTCCTTCCAATACTGATAAATAAATGCCCTCAAACATTTTCTAAAGCAGAAATGTTTTATCAGTTTATGGAATACAGGTGCACCTCAGCAATATTGCAAGACTGATTCCAGACCCTTGAAATTAAGCAAATATCACAATAATGCAAGTCACATACATTTTTTAATTTCCTAGTGCATACTGAAACTTAGTTTGTCCTGCAGCCTACTAAGAATGAGGTAGCATTTTGTCTTTAAAAATACCTTATTAAAAAAGACTTCTTTTTTTTTTTAAGTAATCATCATCTGAGCCTTTAGAGAGTCATAATCTTTTTACTAGTGAAGAGTCTTGCCTCAGTGTTATTCACTGCTGACTGGTCAGGGTGGAGGCTGCTGAAGATTGGCAATATCTTAAAATAAGATAACTATGAAGTTACCCACACTGATTGACTCTTCCTTTCAAGAGCGATTTCTCTGTAGCATGCGCTGCTGTTTCATAGCAGTTTACACACAGTCGAACTTCTTTCAAAATTGGAATAAATCTTGCAAGCCTTGCCAGTGCTTTATCAACAAGGTTTACTTAATATTCTAAATCCTTTGTTGTCGTTTCAACAACTTTCATAGCATCTTCACCAGGGGTGGCTCCGATCTCAAGAAACCACTTTCTTTGCTCTTCCATTAGAGGCAACTCCTCATCCATTCATGTTTTATCATGAAATTGCAGCAATTCAGTCATCTTCATGCTTGACTTCTAATTCTAGTTCTCTTGCTATTTCCACAACAATAGCAGTTTCTTCCTCTATTGAAGTTTTGAACCTGGGATCAACTTCCTCCAAACTCCTGTTAATGTTGGTATTTGGACCCATGACTCATGAATGTTCTCAGTGGCATCTAAAAAGATGAATCCCCATTAGAAGATTTTCAAGTTACCTGGCTTAGATCCCTCAGAGTAATCACCATCTGTGGCAGCTATAGACTTATAAAATGTATTTCTTAAATAAGAAATTTCTTAATAAGATTTGAAAGTTAAAGCCATGGGCTACAGAATGGATGTTGTATTAGCACGCATAAGAAGAACATTAAACTGACTGTACATCTCCATTAGAACTCTTGAGTGACCAGGTACATTGTCAATGACCAATAATGTTTTGATTCTTTACTTCTGAGCAGTAAATTTCAACAATACAGTTAAAATATAAGTAAATCATGTTGTAAACACGGAAATTCTTAAAGAGATAGGAATACCAGACCACTTTAACTGTCGCCTGAGAAACCTATATGCAGGTCAAGAAGCAACAGTTAGAACCAGACATGGAACAACAGACTGCTTTCAAATTGGGAAAAGAGTACAACAAGGCTGTATATTGTCACACTGCTTATTTAACCTATATGCAGAGTTNCGGAAATTCTTAAAGAGATAGGAATACCAGACCACTTTAACTGTCGCCTGAGAAACCTATATGCAGGTCAAGAAGCAACAGTTAGAACCAGACATGGAACAACAGACTGCTTTCAAATTGGGAAAAGAGTACAACAAGGCTGTATATTGTCACACTGCTTATTTAACCTATATGCAGAGTTTGTCATGCAAAATGCAGAGCTGGATGAATCACAAGCTGGAATCAAGATTGCCAGGAGAGGCTGCTCTGGTGATCCAGTGGTTAAGAATCCACCTGCCAATGCAGGGACATGGGTTTGATCCCTGCTCCGGGAAGATTCCACATGCCGCAGAGCAACTAACCTATGGGCCACAACTATTGAGCTTGTGCTCTAGAGCCCAGGAGCCCCAACTACTAAGCCCATGTCCCGCAACTACAAAGCCTGTGCTCCACAACGAGAGAAGCCATCACAATGAGAAGTCAGGCACTGCAACTAGAGAGTACCCCTCCCTTGCCACAACTAGAGAAGAGCCAGTGCCGCAGTGAAGACCAAGCGCAGCCATAAATAAATAATAAAATATCTATTTAAAAATTAAGATATTAAAAAAAAGGTTGCTGGGAGAAATATCAACAACCTCAGATAAGCCGATGATACCACAATAACGGCAGAAGATGAAGAGGAACATTCATACTGTTCCTCATCCATCTCATCCTCTGTTGTCCCCTTCTCCTCCTGCCCTCAATCTTTCCCAGCATCAGGATCTTTTTCCAATGAGTCAGCTCTTCACATCAAGTGGCCAACGTATTGGAGTTTCAGCTTCAACATCAGTCCTTCCAATGAACACCAAGGACCGATCTCCTTTAGGATGGATCCCACAGTAGGGCCGCCCCGCCGCCCCGCCGCCCCGCCCCGCTACAGGCCCCTAAGCTCCGTCCTGCCACGCCTGCGCACCTTGCAGGTGTCCCGGCGGTTGCTCTCCGCGCACATCATTCGCTCTGTGATGGTGCCGTCGTGATACGTTCGCAGGTTGCAGGTGGCGCGGTCGAGCACCGGCAAGAGTAGGTGGTGCAGGCGGTCGGGTTTCCGGCCGGTGTGGCTGACCACGCCCCAGCCCGCCACGTCGCAGAGAGTGCCCGCAGCCACGTCGCGGTCTTCGCGCTGCCATGGCAGGAGCTGCACGGCAGGGCCTAGCACGGCTTTCTCAGAGAGCTGGGGGATGGGGCAGAAGCCAGCGTTAGGCCCAGGGCGGGGCGGAGTCCCAGAGCAGCGGGGGGGACTGCGGCTAGACCCGACAGACCTGCAGCAGGAGTAAGTCGTGGTCGATGGTCTCTGGCCGGCTGCCCGGGTGGGGCACTGCGCGGAGCACATCGTACAGGCGCTTGGAGGGCTCCGGCTGCGACAGGGAGTGAGCGCCCAGGAGGACTTGCACCTTCCCATCGGCCCTGGGAGTGGGGTGGACGCACATCAGAGGCACTTCCCCTCAGCCCCGCCCCGCCCGACCCCGTTCTTTGCCCCAGGCCACTCACACGTCCTCCAGGCAGTGCGCTGCGCTCATCACCCACTGCTCTGCTATCAGGAAGCCTCCGCACACGTGCTTGCCGTTCACCTGCACGGATGCCATGTAGGGCCGGGAGTGGGATGGAGCCTCCTGGCCACGCAGGATCCGGCCACGGGGCTGTGCCGCTAGAGGCAGGCAGGTCAACGTGAGGACCTCGGGGGTGACTGCAGCCCAGCCCTCGGGATCTCCCCCCGAGGACTGCAACACCCCATCCTTCAGTGGCAGTAACACCCCCTCAGACTTGAAATTCCATCCTGCAATCCTCCTCAACAGATTACAACCTCCCGGAGTCCCAGGGAGGAACAGCTAAGAAGACCAACGATAGGGAGTGAGGGAATCTATGGAAAACCTCATGCCTACACAGTGGGCCTGATGGCTTCAATTTAAACACGAGGAAAGTGGGGCTGCCCAGACCCAACATCGCTGCCAGCATTTGCCTCTTGGTTTTCCAGTGTGTGGAAAGCTAGATGCAAAGTTTTAAGAATATCCCCTGGAAATCAAGTGGTTGGGACTCTCACTGCCAAGAGCAGGGGTTCAATCCCTGGTCGGGGAATAAGATCCTGCAAGCTGCTTGGCACTGCCAAAACAAAAAACAACCCCCAAATCCCTAAAGTTTGGAGAATTCCTTGGTTTCCAGCGCCTTCTGTTCATGTGGGGCTGGGGAATAGTCCTGTTTGATGGAGGGGCCATCTCGATGACTGACCTGCAAGCTGGTGGCCCCCATTGGCCATCCCGCATCCACTCACCACACAGGGCTGTCCCAAGGAGGATCAGAACCACCAGGTGCAGGGAGCGGTCTGCCATGATGCCTCCGTGGCCTTGACACTGACCCAGGCAGGACCCTGGGGGTGCTTTTATGAGGCTGGAAGGAGGCGGGCGCTCTCACAGGCACTATCTGCCGGGTGGGCATCGGCCCAGCTGGAGAAAGGGAAGCTGCCTGTCCATTCTCCCCAAGGGTGCGGTTCTCTCCCATGGACTTTGTACTGAGTATAGACAGACTGCTGGGTATGCCAACTACCCCTGTGAGCCTGACCCAGGGCCAGCCCTGGTGTGGGAAGCTGCCCCTTGGATGGGCAGCAGGCAGAGCAGAGGGATAGACCCACCCTTAGGCCCCCAGCCCAATCCCCCCTAGTGCCTACCCAGCTCCAAAAGTTTCGCAACAGCAGCTGAAGACCACAGTCTGTAAACAACCCACTTCCTCCTTTTCCGCTCCTCCCTTCTTTCTCTTCCTTCTACAACTTGGAGAAGAGGTCAGGTGGGGGTGGGGAGAGGTTATCCAACACCCTTGTTCCCACTGGTGTGGCTCTGGAGCTTGATACCCCAACAAGTAGAATATGGGAAAAGTGATGTGTAGGGGTGACTGGAAAGACTGGATACAAGTGACAGAAAAACCAAGGCAAACTGGGTGGAGCTTTCAACAGGGAAATTACATGGAAAGTTCATGGGTCCACCTTCAGCTAAAGTTTGATCCAGGCACCTTAACAAGATCAGGTCTCCCTCTGGTTCCTCCTTTCTTCCTTGATGACTTTTTTCCTTAACAGACTTCATTGTTGTGGCCCCAGGGGCCCTAGACTCAGCCCAGAAGTTGGGTCAGTCCCTCTACAAATTCCCCATCACTGTAGCCAGTGTCTCAAGCCTGCCTCGGATTGGCCAAACTTGGATCTCATGCCCCTAAACCATCTTTTGCAGGCAGGGTTCTGATGAGCAGAACCTGAGTCACACGGTCCTCTGTAAGTTGGGGATGGTGGGTCAATGTCTCATGAACCTACTAGGGGGAGATGCTGGGTGCTCCCAGAAAAATGGGGAGGACCTCGAGCTGTGAGCTGTTCCCAGTGGAAGCAGTGCACCATCTTTCCCCCTCTGCTTCTTTTCACAGTGAAAAGAAAATTAGAAAACAACATAGCAAATGTGATTCTTCGTTAGATCCTGACATGTTACCATACTAAAATCAGAATCTCTGAAACGAAAGCACATTTGCAAGTGGAGTCCAGATTATGTAAGTAAGCATATTGGAAATTGCGACAAAATTTGGAAATGACCGAACAAGACAGGTCAGTTCAGTGAATAACCCCGCGTGGTCCCTGGATGCTCTGTTGACCTGGGAAGACTGCCAGGGTATAGTATTAAGTGGAAGAAGCGATTGCTGGGCAGTGGGTCACGTTCCTGAGCTGCTGGCACTTGTTGGGGGTATACCTTCAGGAAGAGCCAGCAGACAGACAGACTAGCAAAAGTAAGGACCATCAGGTGGGGCTCAGGCTGATGTGCCCCACTAGGGGGATGCCGGGGGNACGCGCACCGATCGAAAGTTCCTGGGGTCGGGGGCGGGCAGGAAGTGATGGGGGGGCCCGGAATCGGAAGCGGCGGAGAGACCCCGCTGGGGCACAGGGGGTCCCTGCAAACCCTCGCGCTTTTGCCGGAAGCCCCCACCCTGGGCCTGTCTCTTATACACATCTAGATGTGTATAAGAGACAGCCACTAGGGGGATGCCGGGGGTGGGGGTGGGGGGAGGTGATGCAGAGAGGAATTTATACTGGCCTCCTGGTGTGGGGTCAGGGATGGGGGAGGGAGCATTGCCTGATGTTACTTCTCAAATTTATTTGCTGGCTTAGGCAGTTGAGTCTCCCAGCCTGTGAGCCGCATGATGGCAGAGGCTGCATGTGTTGTGGGCCCCTGGGGGTTCCTTCCCAGGCCCAGGGAAGCAGAAGAGGGGTACAGGCTGGTCGCCTCCCCAGGGCCGTTGTGACTTCTTTGGGCTGAAGTGTTTCCTTGTGAGACATCTGACATCTTTGCCTCCCTCCTCCCCCACCTCCCCACCAGGGCTGAGGAAGAGGAGGAGGGACTGTCTCCCCACTCAGTGAAGCTGAGGCTGGCCTAGGACCTCAACTCCTGGCTGGCTGCTTCCCAGACAGTGCCTCACTCTACTGCAGGGAAACAGAGGCTCAGAGACAGTACACAAGTTGCTCAAAGTCACAGAGCTGGGACTCGAACCCAGGCTCTTGAGTGTGACTTCATAGCTGATTGCCCCTCTGCTTCCTCATCTGTAAAGTGGGGCACTCATGGGACCTGCCTCGAGGGCAGAGAGAGGACCAGCTGAGCGAATACTTGCAAAGACTCAGAATGATGTCTGTGCTTGTAAGCACATGTGAACACCTGCTGTAGTGCTCTGCATTATCACCACCTGCAGCACTGATTTAATTATGTTTGCTGCTGCTGCTAAGTCGCTTCAGTCGTGTCCGACGCTGTGCGACTCCATAGACAGCAGCCCACCCAGCTCTCCCATCCCTGGGATTCTCCAGGCAAGAACACTGGAGTGCGTTGCCATTTCCTTCTCCAATGCATGAAAGTGATAAGTGAAAGTGAAGTCAGTCAGTCGTGTCCAACTCCTAGCGACCCTGTGGACTGCAGCCTACCAGGCTCCTCCGTCCAAGAAATAGCAATTGGGATCCTTTTGTGGAAGGTAGGGAAGGGACTTCTTACCCCAGGGCCCTGAATCAGCCACCACCTGGTGGCAGCATACTCGCGACACACCCAAGACCTTCTCCTGAGGTCTTTTCAAGACTCAGTTGTACAACCAACAAACACGCAGACACCTTCTACAAAACAGAGAGAGGTTTTTATTGTGCCAGATGCTGAGTGATGCTTCATGGGAAGGGCCCAGCCAGGGGCAGGTGAGGGGGCATGACAGGTACAGCCTTTCTAGTGGGTCCTGCCCGTGGGGTCCCTGGGGTGGAGAGAGGGGCCATCGTCATCACTGTAGCGCCGGATGATAGAGTTGATCCAGTTGGCAAACTTGGCAACAGAGGCAAAGGAGTCTGGGAAGACCCCGGAGCCGCAACCCCCACGGATGAAGGAATCGATTCCATGGACCAGCCCGTTGCAGACCAGGGGCCCGCCGGAGTCCCCCTGTGGAGCCAGACAAATTGGGGGGCTAGGGTTCCTGGCCCAGCCTTCTCAGCTCCACCTACCTGCCCTTCAGGATAGGGAAGATATTCCAGAGGTCTGGCTGCAGCAGCCTGGGAGGGGGTGGGGTGGGGGCTNGGAGTCCCCCTGTGGAGCCAGACAAATTGGGGGGCTAGGGTTCCTGGCCCAGCCTTCTCAGCTCCACCTACCTGCCCTTCAGGATAGGGAAGATATTCCAGAGGTCTGGCTGCAGCAGCCTGGGAGGGGGTGGGGTGGGGGCTGGGGGCACCCAAGATACTTACAAAGCAGATGCCAGCACGCCGGTGTGGCACCAGGGTGCACACGTTGGTGGGGCGGCAGAGACCAGTCACCACAGTCACGTTGAGCTGCTGCAGGATTCGGGGCGGTGGCCGGTTCGTGCCCAGCCGGCCCCAGCCCATGGCCACGCACCGTACACCTTCGCCCACGCCCTGGTCCTGGGCAGGCAACTGGGCCACCTGCACATTGGCGTTGAGGGTGGCCATCCTGTTGAGCTGCAGAGAAGGGTGGTGGGGTACGAAGCAGTCACGGGGGAGAGGTGGTGAGCCATGGCTGTGACTCTGGGGTCAGGTTCCCCCACTGAGGCTCTACCATTGTCCTGGGGTGTTTAAGAGCAGGACACCCACCCTCTTCATGCCTCCCATTGAGCCTCACTTTCCCTGTCTGTAAAATGGGAGGAACCACCATGGTTGAGGCCACGTCTCTGGACATGTCTTTTATATTTATTTATTTGGCTGCGTGGGGTCTTAGTTGCAGCATGCGGGATCTAGTTTCCCAACCAGGGATTGATCCTGGGTCCCCTGAATTTGGGAGTGCAGAATCTTAGCCCCTGAACCACCAGGGAAGTCCTTGAATGTGTCTTGAGTGCAGTAAACAGTAGGTGTTCAACAGAACAAACCATGGGCTATACCAACAACTATAAAGCCCTTGTTCTAGAACATTCTCAGAGAATAATCATAGCTGTGCAAGCAGAGGCGAAAGGTAGGTTTCTGCCTCCAGATTCCCACCTGCCTAATGTAGGTAATTTTGCCCCATTTCCCAAAGAGGGAGGCCGTCAGTGCCCACCGCCAGCAAAGACAGCTGCTCAGAGCTTCTGGCTGTCTTATCTAATAAATCTCTGGCAGCGCTGCGGGGTGCGGGGGTGTACTCCATTTCACAGCGCGGTGACTGAAGCACCAGGATTAGGGGGGACATCAGGTCAGCCCCCGCCCGCCGCACCCCCCAGTCTCCTGCCCGTCACCCCCTCCCCAAGCCTCTCAGGACGCTGCACTTGCCCTGCTCGCCCCGCCCCCCGCGCACCTGGAGAACCACGACGTCGTTCTGCAGGCTCAAGGGGTCGAAGCCGTTTTCAAAGACCCTCTGGACCCTGAACTTCTGCCGGGTTCTCTCCTGCCGCCGCAGGTTATGCGCTCCCAGCACTACGCGCACCGATCGAAAGTTCCTGGGGTCGGGGGCGGGCAGGAAGTGATGGGGGGGCCCGGAATCGGAAGCGGCGGAGAGACCCCGCTGGGGCACAGGGGGTCCCTGCAAACCCTCGCGCTTTTGCCGGAAGCCCCCACCCTGGGCCGGCCCCACGCCCCTCGCGCCGGGACCCCCGATGTGTGCACGCTCGGAGACACTCACAGGCCGTTCAGACAATGCGCTGCCGACAGCACGAAGTTGCGCGCGATGAGGGTGGCGCCGCAGAAGTGGCCTCCGCGCAGCTGCAGCGAAGCTATGAAGGGCCAGGCGTGCGGCCGGGCCGCCCGGCCCCCCACGATCTCCGAGGCCAGCGCGGGGCCTGGGGGCACGGGCGGGGGTGGGGCGGTAAGCGGAGGAGGAACCCCCGACCCCTGGAACTCCCACCAGGACCCCGCAGGGTTGGGCTCTTCTATTGCTTGTCACCCAGAGAAGGGAGGGGGCCTGTACGGTCCTCCTGCCCCGGCGCAGCCAGGGTGCGGGGTGAACCCCCACTTCACCCTCACCACTCAGAACCTCAGTCTCCTCATCCCATGAGGATGGGGGGCCGGCAGGGTCCAGGGTGAGTGGAGAGGGGGAGCAGAAGACCAGGGACAGACTCGGCCCCACTCACCGCCCAGCAGCAGGGCCAGCAGGACAGGGGCCAGGGCAGGGCTGAAGTATCTGCAGCTTTGGGTCATGGTCCGTTGGGGGCTCCAGGGTTTCTGCCCTCTGTGCCCACCTGTCCCTCTTATAGTCCCCACGCCCGGAGGCAGTTGCAGTTGCAGTTGCCCCACGGCGGGGCCAGGTGCCCCTACTTCCTCTCCCCATCCAAGGAACGGGGGACCGCTGACTGGGTGATGGGAAGAACAGTTGGGGAAGGAACTGTGCAAGTGACCAGGAGGCTCCAGGAGGATCACCAGTTCAAACTCAGAGTGCATGATTAAACCCTAATGTCAGATAGACATCTTTTTAACATAAGTGTATCCCACATATAAACATGGGATGTAGTTATGAACAAAGTTTATCCAACATTCAAAGTTAGTAGGGTGTCCTGTGTAAGTGAAGTGAAAGTTAGTCACGCAGTTGTGTCCGACTCTTTGCAATCCCATGAACTATAGCCCCCCAGGCTCCTCTGTCCCTGGAATTTTCCAGGCAGTAATCCTGAAGAGGGTTGCCATTTCCTTCTCCAGGGGATCTTCCTGACTCAGGGATCGAACCCGGGTCTCCTGCACTGCAGGCAAATTCTTTACCACCTGAGCCACTAGGGAAGCCAGTATTCCCTACATGTAGTTATGTACAAAGTTAGTTTATCTGACATTCAAAGTTAGCAGGGCGTCCTGTATTTTTGCTAAATGTGGTCATACACGCATGCTTGCTAGGTTGCTTAGTTGTGTCCGACTCTTAGTGACCCCATGGACTGTAGCCTGCCAGGCTCCTCTGTCCATGGGATTCTCCAGGCAAGAATACTGGTCACTCTGGCCCAGAGGAATTGTTTGGGATGCCACGTGCCTCAGTTTCACCAGGGCTCTCTGATAACAGCAATCATGTGCACCCAGCTCTGTCCTAATATTTTGCAGGCATGGCAGTGTCTCCACATCAGCCAACTGCCCAGTGACATGGTTGGGGGACCTGGGCTTTGAACCCAAAATTCACAGCTAGAGGAGGGCTTGCTGACTTCCTCAGCTTTGGATGTCCCTCTGGGAGCCTGGACTTCCAACCTGTCTTGCTACTCCTAACAGGGAACTCACTCCTACCTGGGATTTGGTCAGTCTCTGGGGGCCCTCCGAGGTTCTGGGAAGGAACCCCTCCCAACCCATCCCACCCTTGCCCCTCTGAACTCTGAGACTCCTTCCAGCCGGAGCCAGAGGAGAGAATTCCCTCCTGGGCCTGGAGGCTGGACCATGGATCTGCATTCAAGTTTGAGAGCTTTGGTATGGACCTTGGAAGAGCTCAAGCTGGACAAGGGAGATGGGGTCCCCCAGGGCCAATCCCCAGCCCCATGGTGCCCGTTCTCTTCCCCCCACCTTTAGTGACCCCATGGACTGTAGCCTGCCAGGCTCCTCTGTCCATGGGATTCTCCAGGCAAGAATACTGGTCACTCTGGCCCAGAGGAATTGTTTGGGATGCCACGTGCCTCAGTTTCACCAGGGCTCTCTGATAACAGCAATCATGTGCACCCAGCTCTGTCCTAATATTTTGCAGGCATGGCAGTGTCTCCACATCAGCCAACTGCCCAGTGACATGGTTGGGGGACCTGGGCTTTGAACCCAAAATTCACAGCTAGAGGAGGGCTTGCTGACTTCCTCAGCTTTGGATGTCCCTCTGGGAGCCTGGACTTCCAACCTGTCTTGCTACTCCTAACAGGGAACTCACTCCTACCTGGGATTTGGTCAGTCTCTGGGGGCCCTCCGAGGTTCTGGGAAGGAACCCCTCCCAACCCATCCCACCCTTGCCCCTCTGAACTCTGAGACTCCTTCCAGCCGGAGCCAGAGGAGAGAATTCCCTCCTGGGCCTGGAGGCTGGACCATGGATCTGCATTCAAGTTTGAGAGCTTTGGTATGGACCTTGGAAGAGCTCAAGCTGGACAAGGGAGATGGGGTCCCCCAGGGCCAATCCCCAGCCCCATGGTGCCCGTTCTCTTCCCCCCACCCAACTCCCAACCCCAGCTGCTCCAGCTGCAACGGCCGTTGCCAAGGCTGTCGCAAGAAGCAACGTTCTCCTGGCTTGGAGCAAGGCTTGGGGCGGGAACCAACGGATCCATCTGAGGAAGAGGTGGGCGGGGGCACCCAGGGACACCCAGAGTCCAGCTGGGGTGGGAGTCCAGTTTGTCCCTGGGTCCCCCCACCCCTGGTGTGTGGCCATAGGCAAGTAAACCCCCATCTCTCCCCTCTTGGTAGGCTCCCCACTTTGTTGAGTTAAAGCTACCATAGAGCGCTTGGTAAGCACCTGCTGTATACATAACCCAGCTTCCAGCGGGGGTGGGGAGAATGGTGGAGGCTGTGCCTCAGGTAGGGAGACCAGATTTAAACAAAGTTGGATCTTTTGAGGACCACCTGCATGCTACATTCTCACAAGTCGCGATGGCTAAACTTGTGGACTCCAGGGGACTTGCCCTCTGTGACGTCAGGCCCTCTCCAAGCCTCAGTTTCCTCATCTATAAAATGGAAACTGTAGGTTCCCATCTCATGAGATTGTCCCACGGCTTAAATGAATGAACTTGTGTGAAGTTTTTAGATAAGAAAGTACCGTCCTTGAGAGTTTGTTAACCATTAACCCTCTCCCAGAGGGTATGGTGATGATCCTCTTAGGGGTGTTCTGGTTCCCATCAGAGTAGTGATGCCACATGGAGCATCTCACAGGACAATGCTGCTCTGGAGGCTAGGGGATCCTGTGTTGCTGGGGGCCGCCCTGCTCTCCCGGCCAGCCCCCTCCCCAGGTCACTTCTCTGCAACATCCTGTTTATAATTCCTGTGGCTCTGTCCTCCCCTGAATGTCAACAGCCTTGTCAACCTCCAGAAGTCAGCCCCAGATCCCAGGCCCCTGTTCTCTCCTCCCCTCCTTGGAGCTGATCCTTTTTGTGCAGAACTTTCCTCTGACTCATCTAACACACACAACACACACACAAAACACACACACTCATGTGCTGGAGCTCACAGAAAATAGAAAACACCCAAGGCTGTTTTTTTCTGGGTCTTTCTGTTCCCATCAATGGGCTCAGTCCAACATGCCCTCCAGCAAACCTCATTTGTCCCCAGTGCGGCAGGAGAGGTCCCTCTGGGCTTTTCATAGAAACCACTTCCCTCCCTCGGGCCTGTGGGAGCTGCGGGGGGTGGGGGGGGAATTCCCGGCCCTCCCCTGATGTTTTTCAGCGGGGGTTTCCCAGAATTCCGGCCTTGCCCTAGGTCTCAGCGCAGGCTCGCTCCTGCTACTGCTGCAAACCAGCCTCAGCTCCTCCACTGGGATGGTCAGTTGAGTTGTGAAACAGTTAAAAAGGCAGCGGGCGTGAGGGGATTCTGGCTCCAGCTTGAATTTGCATGTCTCCACCAGGTGGCAGCAGAGAAAATCAATAACCAAAGAGCTGCCTTCCAACACTGGTGTGTGCCCAGAGCTGGTTGGCTCCTCTCTGAGCCTCCGTTGCTGCATTGCCATGGCCACCTGCCCTCTCCATGGCTGGCCTGTGACCTCTACTTCTGCCTTGCCTCAGGCTCCTCCTCTAGACCCCAGGTCATCTGGTGGCCGTGTGTGTGCTCCAGCCCTGCCCCTCCCTGACCTGCTCTCCCTCCCCCACTCAGTTGGCCTTGCTGTTCCCCACATCCCCAAGCTCCTCCTGATGTAGGGCCCTTGCCTGGCCCGTGCCTTGTCTGCATAACCCTTCTTTTGTTCCTATTCCTGCATTGGGAGTCAGCTCAGGCATTGCCACCTCCTCCAGGAAGCCTTCCTGATAGCCCTCTGCCGGCCCCTGACTTGTTCAGGAGCCCCAGAGGCCCTGGGCACCCCAGGTTGTGATGGCTTAGTCAAGAGGCCATGTTGATGAAAGGGCTTCCCTGGTGGCGCAGACAGTAAAGAATCTGCCTGCAATGCAGGAGTCCCAGGCTTGATCCCTGGGTCAGGAAAATTCCCTGGAGAAGGGAATGGCTACGTACTCCAGAATTCCTGCCTGGAGAATTCCGTGGGCAGAGGAGCCTGGCAGACTGCAGTCCATGGACTCACAAAGAGTCGGACATACTGAGCAACTAACTAATACACATAGAACTGGACAGGACACCCCTAGCCCCCAGAGCCAGGGTGGGGCTCCCTGGACACTTGGAAACGTGTGGGGCGACTCCATTTTCCAGATGAGGAAACGGAGGCACAGAGAGGGGCAGCCACTTGCCCAGGTCACACAGGCAGGGTTGTGGGCATCTGGGGCGTGGGATCCATGGTGACCTGGGGTCTCATCTGACCTCCAGGCCTCTGTTCTCACCCCCACCTCGAGTTTGGGGTTTCAGGACCCAGACACTGAGGAACCTGACCCGCTCTCCCTGACATCACCCGTGGGAAGGACACACAGGAGCCAGGGAGGCGGTTCAGCTTTTACTGACGGCACAGGTGGGGCTGCCAGTGGCGGGGAGAGGGGCACAGACAGAAACAGACCCGCCACCTTTGTCCAAAGCACCTGCAGGGGTTCTGGGGGGCTCAGGGGCTGTCCTTGCCCCCCACGCTGCTCAGCACGGAGTTGATCCAGTCCACATAGAGGGAGACACGAGCAAAGAAGTCGGGGTACTGGCCAGTGGCACATCCCCGGATCACGAAGGAGTCCACGCCGTGGAGTACTCCATCACAGATTAAGGGGCCCCCGGAGTCCCCCTGTGGAGGGGCAGGTTGGTCAGTCCCTCAGGCCAGGCCAGCAGCTAGATGAGGCTGCCTCGGGGAAGGGGCCGCGTGGGGGTGAAATGCTCTCTGGAGATGGGTGTGGCCACAGAGTGGGGGTCGGTCACCCACTCGAGGGGCCCCCGGATGGATGAGCCCCCAGACCCACAAAGGTCACATCACCCCTTACAACGGGTGTGCCCACCTTCCAGACAGGGAGGTAAAGGTGCAGCAGCTGCTCAGGAAGGAGAAGGCAGAGCTGAATCCCTGCCGCCCACCCTCCCTCCCGGGGCGGTCCCTACGGTCCCTGCGCCAGAGCCGTTGGTACGTACGAAGCAGATGCCAGCGCTGCGTCGGGGCACGTAGGTGCACACGTTCTGTGCCCGGCACAGGAAGGTGACCACGGTGACATTGAGCTCCTGTAGGACCTGGGGCAGCGGCTCGAGGGTGCCCAGGCGGCCCCAGCCCATGGCCAGGCACTGGGTGCCATGGGGCAATGGCTGGGCCTGCTGGGGGAGCTGAGCCACCGCTACATGGGTGTTGAGGGTGGCTGGCTGGTCCAGCTAAGGCAGAGGGTGGGGGTTTGGGGGGCAATGAGCTCCCGCCTCCAGACCTGCATCCACCCACAGACCATTATCACAAAGTGCCTCCTCCCGGATTTCGCACATGCTGTTTCCTCTGCCTGGCTCAAGGGTCACCTCCTCCAGGGAGGCTGTCCTGATCACCCTCCAAACTCACAATGGCTCATTTAACCTTCCTTGAGGCCATGAGCCACCCGTTTATAGCACTGGTCTCTGTAGTGTTCATTCACATACAAAGCACTTATTGAGTACCAACTGTATGCTTTTTTTTTTTTTTTTTTCAACTATTTATTTGACTGTGTTGGGTCTTCTTAGTTGCGGGATGTGAACTCTTTGTTGGAGCATAGCAGATCTAGTTCCCTGACCAGGGATCGAACCCAGGCCCCCTGCATTGGGAGGACAGAGTCTTGCCACTGGACCACCAGGGAAGTCACCCAACTGTATGCTTGATCCTGGCTAAGACCTAGGGACACTACATCTCTGCTCTGGGAGCTGATCTTTGGGCCAGGAAAGGCTGAGAAGAGGAGGGCAGGTGGCACAGTCAAAGGAGATAGAGCCTCATCCTGAATAGTGAGTGGGAGGGGCATCACTCAGGTGACACAGGGACAGACTAGGGGAGGCCTCCCTGAGGAGGGGAGGATGGTGCCAAAGCTGTGGGTGTCCAGTCGCTTCAGTCATGCCGACTTTTTGTGACCCCATGGACTGTAGCCTGCCAGGCTTCTCCATCCATGGGATTCTCCAGGCAAGAGTACTAGAGTGGGTTGCCATGCCCTCCTCGGGGATCTTCCCGACCCAGGGATTGAACCTCATTTCTTGCATCTCCTGCATTGCAGGTGGATGATTCTTTATCCACTGATCCATCTGGGAAGCCAAAAGTGAGGGTATCTGGGAACAGTGCAGGGAGGGGGAGGGGACACAGCCCGGCAAAGTCCACGAGTGGGGTGGGGATGGGATGGGGGATCCCGCATACTCCGAAGTTTGTGCCTGGCTCGGCCTCCCGCCCGCAGCGAGAGGCGCTGGGGGGTGGAGCACAGCGCCGGCACCGCCCACCTACCTGCAGCAGGAGCACGTCATTCAGCTTCTCCTGCGGGTCGTAGTTGTTCTCAAACAGGCGACTGATGCCGAGCCTCTGCTGGGTGGGCTCGGGGGTCTGCAGGCGGTGGGCCCCCAGCACCACGCGCACGCGCTGCGGGTTCCTGAGGATCGGGGCGTTCGTGCTAAGCCTACTCGTGCTCCCCACTCCCGTCCTGAGGCCAGGGTACAGCCCCTCGGGAGCTCCCCACCGCTGCCCCAGGAGACCCGCCACCCGATCTGCATCTTGCCCCCGAGGGTTGGGTCCCTGGCTTGAGCTCATCCGCCTGGGGCATCAGGGGGCAGCGGCGGGCGGGGCGGGGAGCGGGCAGGAGAGGTGCCCGCCTAGTCTGGGATGAAAGGGTTGGGCAGGTGGACGGATGGAAGGGTGAGGCCAGGAGAAGCGCAGGCAGGGCCGCACCCCTGACTAGGAGCCTCGGCCAGGCCCGCCCTCCGCCCCCCGGACCCCGCACCAGATGTGTATAAGAGACAGCGACTATGTTCCCCGCACCTCGGAGCAGGTCCGCCCTCCCCCTCGGACCCCGGCCCGTCACGTGCCGGCGCACTCACAAGTTGTTCAGGCAGTGAGCGGCGGTCAGTACGAATCTCGGGTGCACCAGGGTTCCCCCGCAGAAGTGGCTGCCGTAAGCCAGCTGCAGCGACGCCCTGTAGGGGCGCGAGTGGGGCTGGGCTTCCCTCCCGCCCACAATCTCGGCGGCCCGGGCTGCTCCTGGGGACGCGGGGGTCAGGGGCAGTCGCCTCTTCTGACGCCCCCGCCCCACCTCCAGGGAGCCCAGACTGGGGGCAGGGGAGGAGGCAGAGTCGCTGCCTGGCCCGGAATCCCCCGGAGCCTGCGTTTCCCCATCTGCAAACTAGGGGTCCCATGGCAGCACCGACTGGGTCTGCTGGGGGAAAGGGACCCGGCCTGGGACTGTTAGCGCTGGGCGGAGAGCCCCGAGGTCATCATCATTACTCCTAGAGGCTCCGGGAGGCCCGGTGCCCAGCCCTGGGGCCCAGGAGATGGACAAGCTGAGGCTTGAGTCAACCTCCTTGGGGTGAGGGTGGAGGCCCCTCACCCGGGCCTCCTATGACACCTGCCTCATTCATCTGGTCATGCGTTCATTGGGGTGCCCTCACACATGTATTAAGCACTTGCTGTGTGCCAGGCACTGTCTGGGGATTCCAGTTACACTGTGTCCCCAGGACACCTGCCTGGGTGGGAGGTACTAGGTTTTGCCCACTTCACAGATGGGGAAACAGACCCATCCCCCTCCTTTACTCCTACCCTCCCCTTAAGGCTCCCATCCTGATCCTGCCTCACTCTAAGCTACCTGATCCTGCCTCACTCTCCCCGTCTGGGCCGTGAGGGTGTGGGACAGGTGGACAGTTCGGCGGACATGGACCCCACTCACCACCCAGCAGCACGGCCAGCAGCACTGGGGCCAGGGAGGGGCTAGGGGGTCTGCAGCTTCCGGGCATGGTTCAGCAGTGCCCCCTGCCCACCCACCCNAGTCCCTCACCTGGGTTCACTTTCTGCTGTGCTTTGTGAATCTGGGCTGGCCACACCACTTCACTGAGCCTCAGCTTCTCCATCTGTTAGTGATGGAGGTGATGAGAACATCCCTATGTCAGGGGTTGATTCACCGGATACAGAAGAGAGCTCCACGAACTGTCAGCTGATGAAATAGGGCACACACATGGAGCATCACTCAGTCCTGAAAAGGAGAGAAATGTGCTACCACGAGGTGTGTATAAGAGACAGGGCTGCAGGGGCTTCAAGCTCAGGCTCAGGGTCCCGCCCCACCCCCAAGAGGTGTGGGAAGCTGGCTAGCACCCACTTCCTGCTGAGGTCCTCTGGGCCAGGGGGCAGTGTGGCCACAGCCCTCCAGCCTTCGACACTTCCAAGGGGACATTGCCCCCCTCCTCGTAGCCCCAGCAAGGTGGGATGTGGCTGGTGTGCTCAGGGCTTAGGGTGAAGCCCCCTCTGTGGGACACAAAAGGGAATGGGGGGTCTCAGCACCCTTCACCTTCTCACACCCACAGGGTCATCTCTCTGCCCTGACTTTGTCTGGGGGATTCACGCTTCATTCCATAGCAGAGTTCTGGCCTGGGGTGGTCTTCCCCCAGGGACACCTGTGGTCATCATGACTGGGGTGGGGGCACCTGGCATGGAGTGCCTGAGGCCAGAGATGCTGCTCCTTATCAGAGCGGGGGGTGGGGAGGGGGGGGAGACTTGGGTGCCCAGGAGACATTTATTTATTTGTGTTTTTATTTATAACTCGCTCAAACCTACAGAAGCATAGGTAGGAGAGCTCATGAAATTGGGGGGCAAAAACACACTTTTCAGGTTTTTTATGGTGAGACCATTTTGCGCTTACAGAAGCCTGCAAAATTCCCAGACTGCTGCCACGTATCCCTGGGGCCCTGGTCTTGCACAAATGTTGTCTCTTCCACGGGTCTCCTGGATGTCGCAATCGCCCATCCCTGGTTCAGGAGCCCCCCTGCGTCTCCTCGGCTCTGGGACAGCTAGCTGCTCAGCCTTCCCTGTCCCTCCTATTGTGTACCAGTGGGCATTTGGAGCTTGTGTGGGGCCCCCACACAGAGTCGGGGTCTGCATCCTGAGTAGGGGTCCCACGGACTCCAGGTCCCTCTGCCAAGTCACACTTACCCCTTTGGAAAGATCTGGTGTCTGGGAGGCTTGTCCAAGACAGAAACAGCCTGTTCTGCTTTTTGCCCACTGAGGACCCCTGCATCTGCCACCCCATCTCTGCCGACGTATTTTTATTTTTTAAATTTTATTGAGTATGATTGATTTACAACATTGTGTTAATTTCTTCTGTACAGCAAAGTGACTCAGATAGTGTTATACATATATGTATATATATATATATGTTCTTGTCCATCATAATTTATCATAGGATATTGAATATAATTCCCTGCGCTCTACAGGAAGATCTTGTTGTTTATCCATCCTACATGTACTAGTTTGCATCTGCTAATCCCAGACTCCCAGTACAGCCTTTCCCCACCCTCCTATCCCCTTGGCAATCACAAGTCTATTCTCTATGTCTGTGAGTCTGTGTCTGTTTTGTAGATATGTTCATTTGGGTCATATTTTAGATTCCATATACAAGTGATATTGTATAGTACTTGTCTTTCTCTTTCTGACTTACTCCATTTGGTCTGAAAATCTCTAGGTCCATCCATGTTGCTGCAGATGGCATCATCCCATTCTTTTTTATGGCTGAGTAGTATTCCACTGTATGCAAGTGCCACAGCTTTATTCTGCTGTCAGTGGATGTTTAGGTTGCTTCCATGTCTTGGCTATTGCAAATGGAACTGCTGTGAACATAGGCCCGCATATATCTTTCTGAATTCTAGTTTTGTCTGGGTGTGTGCCCGGGAGTGGGATTGCAGGATCATATGGTAGCTCTAATTTTAGCTTTTCAAGGAACCTCCATCCTGTTCTCCACACTTGACTGCTCCAATTTACATTCCCACCAACAGTGTAGGAGGGTTCCCTTTCCTCTACACTCTCTCCAGCATTTGTTCTTTGTAGACTTAAACAAAAAAAATTATTTGGCTGCGTCAGGTCTTAGTGGCATCATCTGGTATCTCATTGCTGCACACGGACTCTCTAGTTGTGGTGCTGGGCCTCAGTAGTTGCAGTGTGTGGCATTAATTGCTCCAAGGCATGTGGGATCTTAGTTACCTGACCAGGGATTGAATCCATGTCCTTTGCATTGCAAGGCAAATGTTTAACCACTGGATCACCAAAGCAGACCCATTTGTAGACTTTTTAAAAATTAATTATTTTTGGCTGCGCCGAGTCTTTGTTGCTGTGCACAGGCTTCTCTCTAGTTGAGACAAGAAGGGGCTACTCTAGCTGTGGTGCACAGGCTTGTTTGCAGTGCCTTCTCTTGTCGTGGAACATGGGCTCGAGGCATCTGGGCTCAGTAGTTGTGGAGCAGGGCTCCGTTGTCCCTCGGCAGTGGATCAGGGATTGAACCTGTGAGCCCTGCATTGGCAGGCAGATTCTTTTTTTTTTTTTTTTAGACATTTTATTTTTTAAATGTCTACATAAACTGCTTTAATATGGACGCACCATGAATTTTTTTTCCCCTGAACTTTAAACTTTTTGTCTTGTATCTGGGTATGGCAGTACTCTTGCCTGGAAAATCCCATGGGTGGAGGAGCCTGGTGGGCTGCAATCCATGGGGTCGCTAAGAGTTGGACACGGCTGAGAGTCTTCACTTTCACTTTTCACTTTCATGCATTGGAGAAGGACATGGCAACCCACTCCAGTGTTCTTGCCTGGAAAATCCCAGGGACGGGGGAGACTGGTGGGCTGCAGTCTATGGGGTCACACAGAGTCGGATATGACTGAAGCGACTTAGCAGCAGCAGCAGCATAGCTGATTACCAATGTTGTAGTAGTTTCAGGTGAACAGCTAAAGGACTCAGTCATACATATACATGTATCCATTCTCCTCCAAACCCTCCTCCCATCCAGGCTGGCACATAACACTGAATACAGTTCCATGTGCTATACAATAGGTCCTTGTTGGTTTTCCATTTTGAATACAGTGGTGTGTACATGACCTTCCTAAACTCCCTAACTATCCTCCCCCTGCCCTCGCAACCATAATTTCCTTTTCTAAGTCTGTGAGTCTTTTTATGTTTTGTAAGTAAGTTCGTTTTTATCTTTGCTTTGTAGATTCCACATGTAAGAACTGTTATACAGTGTTTCTCCTTCTATGTCGGACTTCACTTCACTCAATATGGCACTCTCTCGGTTCAGGATGTTGCTGTGAATGGCATTATTTCATTCTTTTAAATGGCTGAGTGGTATTCTATTATATATATTATGTATATATACATATGTTACATATATACACACACCACCCTTTCTTTATCCGTTCCTCTATTGTTGGACATTTAAGTTGCTTCTGTGACTTGGCTATTTTAAACAGTGCTTCTATGAACATAGGGGTGCATGTATCTTTTCAGATAATGTTTTTCTCCAGATATTTGCCCAGGAGTAGGATTTCAGGGTCATATGGTCGCTCTGTTTTTCGTTTTTTAAAGAACCTCCATACTGTTCTCCGTAGTGGTTGTACCAATTTACATTCCCACAAACAGTGTAGGTATGTACACTGCACATACATTGTACCTTTTCTCTATACCCTCTCCAGCATGTGATATGAATTCAAAAATACATTTATTTATTTATTTGGCTGCACCAGGTCTTAGTTGCAGCCTGTGGAATCATTAGTTGAGGCATGTGGGGTCTAGTTCCCTGATCAGGGATTGAACCCAGGCCCCTGAATCGGGAACATGGAGTCTTAGCCGTTGACTACCAGGGGAGTCCCTGTGGTTTTTTTGATGCTGCCATTCTGGCTGGTGTTTTGATTTGCGTTTCTCTAATAACTAGCCAATGTTGAACATCTTTTTACCTGCCTGTTGGCCATCTTTATGTCCTCTTTGGAGAAATGTCTATTCAGGTCCTCTGCCCATTTTTTTGTGTGGGCTGTTTGTTTTGATGCTGTTAAGCATCATAAACTGCTTATACATTTTGGAGGCTAATCCCTTATCAGTCACACTTTTGCAAATATTTTATACCAATCTGTGGGTTGTCTTTTCATTTTGCTTTTTGTTTCCTTTGCTATGTAAAAACTTTTGAGTTTAAGTAGGTCCCACCTGTTTGTTTTTATTTCCATTTTCTCAAGAGATGGATCAAAAAAGATGCTGCTGTGATTTATGTCAGAGGATATTCTGCCTATGTTTTCCTCTAGGAGTTTTATAGTATCTGGTCTCACATTTAGGTCTTTAATCCATTTTGAGCTTATTTTTGGGTATAGAATTAAAGAATGATTTGACTTCCTTTTTGTATGTGGCTGTCCAGTTTTCCCAGGACCATTTATCAAAGAGACTNATTCTGCCTATGTTTTCCTCTAGGAGTTTTATAGTATCTGGTCTCACATTTAGGTCTTTAATCCATTTTGAGCTTATTTTTGGGTATAGAATTAAAGAATGATTTGACTTCCTTTTTGTATGTGGCTGTCCAGTTTTCCCAGGACCATTTATCAAAGAGACTGTCTTTTCAGCATAGACAGTATAGTCTTGCCTGTTTTGCCATAGATTAATTGGCCACAGGTGCATGAGATTATTCCTGAGTTTTCTCTCCTGTTCTCTCCTGATATATGTTTCTACTGTTGTGCCAGTACCATACTGTTTTGATGACTGTAGCTTTGTAGTATAGTCTGAAGTCAGGGAGCCTGACTCCTCCAGCTCTGTTTTTCTTTTTCAAAATTGACTTGGCAGGCAGATTCATAACTACTGGACCACCAAAGAAGTCCCTTGAAGACTTTAATGGTGGCCATTCTGACTGATGTGAGGTGATACCTCATTGTAGTTTTGATTTGCATTTCTCTATGAATTAGCAATGTAGAGCAGCTTTCTGTGTGCCTGTTGGCCATCTGTAGTGCCGACACATTTTTAATTCATTCATCAGCCCAGTCGCTTGGGAAAGGTCCCTAGGTCTTCCTGCAGGGCGTCTGCCACAGCTCTGGGTATGGCTCTGGCGTGTCCCCACAGAACCCCGGGGCTGCTGTGCTGTCTGCTTTCAGAACAGGATTTTCTCTTTCAACAAGAGCATCTTTGCAGACTAGCTCCTTCTGGTCCAGCAGGCTGGCTGCTCAGTGCCTTGGTTCCCCGACCTGTATGGTGAGGTGGGGCTCTCACAGCAAGTATACTGGAGTGGTTTGAGATTCCCTCCTCCGGTGGATCAGATTTTGTCAGAACTCTCCACTATGACCCCTCAGTCTTGGGGTGGCCCTACACTGCATGACTCATAGCTTCATTGAGTTATGCTTATGCTTTCGGACTGTGGTCCTGGAGCAGACTCTTGAGAGTCTCTTAGACTGCAAGGAGATCAAACCAGTCAATCCTAAAGGAAATCAGCCCTCAATATTCATTGGAATGATTGATGCTGATGCTGAAACTCCAGTACTTTGGTCACCTGATGTGATGAACCAGCTCATTGGGAAACCAACTTTTCCTGATGCAGGGAAAGATTGAGGGCAGGAGGAGAAGAGGGCAACAGAGAATGAGATGGTTGAATGTCATCACCAATTCAGTGGACATGAACTTGGGCATACTCCGGGAGATGGTGTGGGACAGGGAAGCCTGGTGTGCTGCAGTCCACAGGGTTGCAAAGAGTCGGACACAACCTGGCAACTGAANAGGGCAACAGAGAATGAGATGGTTGAATGTCATCACCAATTCAGTGGACATGAACTTGGGCATACTCCGGGAGATGGTGTGGGACAGGGAAGCCTGGTGTGCTGCAGTCCACAGGGTTGCAAAGAGTCGGACACAACCTGGCAACTGAACAGTAGTGGGGTGATGGTAGTCAGAGTCCCTCCCCGGGGCTGACAGTGGGAGGGGGGATAAATGAGAGCATTGGAGGGTGCTGGGCACACGGTGAGCAGAGTTGTCAGCCGTGTCACTGTCACCCTGTCATGCCAGGCTCCGTAGTCCCTCACCTGGGTTCACTTTCTGCTGTGCTTTGTGAATCTGGGCTGGCCACACCACTTCACTGAGCCTCAGCTTCTCCATCTGTTAGTGATGGAGGTGATGAGAACATCCCTATGTCAGGGGTTGATTCACCGGATACAGAAGAGAGCTCCACGAACTGTCAGCTGATGAAATAGGGCACACACATGGAGCATCACTCAGTCCTGAAAAGGAGAGAAATGTGCTACCACGTGGACAGTCCCTGAGGACATGATGCTCAGGGAGAGGAGGACACAGGACACACAGGGTGTGATCCCACTGGTGGGAAATGTCCAGAACAGGCCGACCCACACACACAGAGAGGGGGTTCTGGGAGAAGAAGGGTGACTGCTGATGGTGAAGGGGCTTCTTTTGGGGTGATGGAATATTCTGGAATTAGAGGTGGTGGTTGCACAATCCCGTGACTGTACTAAATGCCACTGCTAAGTGGGTGAGTTGTAGGTATGGTATGTGAAGTACATTTCAATAAATCTTTAACCAGAGAAAGAAAAAGAAACACACAAACACACATAACTTTGCTAGAGAATGGCCCAGGAGGTCCTGGCAGGGAGCTCTCACCCCCAAGGAGCCTCTCAGAGTCAGGGGGCGTTCACGGCATCAGTCACAACAGGAGGATGGCCTGGGGTCGGCCTTTCTGCTCCAGGCCTGGGATGGGGGCCGGCAGGTGAGCGCAGGACTGGGGGGCTTCCTGAAGACAGAGGCTGGTCTGGAAGATGGGACGGTATGGGCCTGGGTGGGGAGATGGGGGCACTAGGGGCTGTAACTTGGAGGGAACTCTCTGGGGCCTCTGGGGGTCAGGCCCACCGGTGGAAAGGAAGCAGGGCTGGAAGCTGCGGCTTTGTCCCCCTCCTACTCCAACTGTGGCTGGCGCAACAGACAACGGTCTTGCTGGGAACTGGAGCTGGGAGGGGGCCGAGCAGACCTGAGCGACACACCCGGGATCCAGGGAGGGTGAGCAAGAGAGGCTCATCCTCAGAGTTTCTGCCTCTTTTTTTTCTTCTCTCTTTAAGAAAGGAAAACACTCCATCCTCAAGGGTGTCAGTGTCTGGGGCTCCAAGCTGGGACCCTCTGCTCTGGGACCCCAACCCCCAGGGCCTCAGTTTCCCCATCTGAACAATGAACAGGTGGGGGCCCTGGACTTTTCTGGGCTCCTGCGACACACGTTTCTCTCTGGGCTTCAGTTTTCCCTTCTGTAAAGAGGACCCGTTATGAACCCCCAATACACCTCCTGGTAAAAGCATCGTACTGAATATCAATGTTCAAGTAGAGCTTGTACATGAATGTCCATAGCAACCTGCTTCACAACAGCCAGGGTGGAACCAACCCAAATGACCATCCACAGATGATGGTTACACGTCACAGAAGCATCACTCAGCCCTGAGAAGAGGAGAAGCCTGACCCACGCTACCACGTGGGTAGACCCTGAGAACATGATGCCCAGTGAGAGAAGCAGGCAGGACACATGGGGTGTGATTCCACTGGTGGTAAACTGTCTCTTATACACAACAAGATGTGTATAAGAGACAGGTTGTTCCATATCCAGTTCTAACTTGCTTCCTGACCTGCATACAGATTTCTCAAGAAGCAGGTCAGGTAGTCTGGTATTCTGAGATCTCTTTCAGAATTTTCCACAGTTTGTTGTGATCCACACAGTCAAAGGCTTTGGCATAAGTCAATAAAGCAGAAATAGATGTTTTTCTGGAACTCTCTTGCTTTTTTCATGATCCAGCAGATGATGGCAATTTGATCTCTGGTTCTTCTGTTTTTTCTAAAACCAGCTTGAACATCTGGAAGTTCACAGTTCACATATTGCTGAAGCCTGGCTTGGAGAACTTTGAGCATTACTTTACTAGCGTGTGAGATGAGTGCAATTGTGCGGTAGTTTGAGCATTCTTTGGCATTGTCTTTCTTTGGGATTGGAAGGAAAACTGACCTTTTCCAGTCCCATGGGCACTGTTGAGTTTTCCAAATTTGCTGGCATATTGAGTGCAGCACTTTCACAGAATCATCTTTTAGGATCTGAAATAGTTCCACTGGAATTCTATCACCTCCACTAGCTTTGTTCGTAGTGATGTTTCCTAAGGCCCACTTGATGTCACATTTCAGGATGTCTGGCTCTAGGTGAGTGATCACGCCATTATGATCATCTGGGTTGTGAAGATCTTTTTTGTACAGTTCTCCTGTGTACTTTTGCCACCTTGTCTTAATATCTTCTGCTTCTGTTAGTTCCATACCATTTCTGTCCTTTATTGAGCCCATCTTTGCATGAAATGTTCCCTTGGTATCTCTAATTTTCTTGAAGAGATCTCTAGTCTTTCTCATTCTTTGTTTTCCTCTATTTCTTTGCACTGATCGCTGAGGAAGGCTTTCTTCTCTCTTCTTGCTATTCTTTGGAACTCTTCATTCAAATGGGTATATCTTTCTTTTCCTTTTTTTGCCTTTTGCTTCTCTTCTTTTCTCAGCTATTTGTAAGGCCTCCTCGGACAACCATTTTGCCTTTTTGCATTTCTTTATTTGGGGGGATGGTTTTGATCCCTGCCTCCAGTGCAGTGTCACAAACCTCTGTCCATAGTTCTTCAGGCACTCTATCAAATCTAATCCCTTGCATCTATTTGTCACTTCCACAGTATAATCATAAGAGACTTGATTTATATCCTACCTGAATGGTGAGGTGATTTCCCCTACTTGAAGAACAAATTTGGTAAAAACGCATTCATGACCTGAGCCACAGTCAGTTCCCAATCTTGTGTTTGCTGACTGTATAGAGCTTCTCCATCTTTGGCTGCAAAGAATATAATTAATCTGATTTGGGGGTTGACCATTTGGTTATATCCATGTGTAGAGTCGTCTCTTGTGTTGTTGGAAGAGGGTGTTTGCTATGATCAGTGTGTTCTCTTGGCAAAACTTTGTTAGTCTTTGCCCTGCTTCATTTCATACTCCAAGGCCAAATTTGCCCGTTATTCCAGATATCTCTTGACTTACTACTTTTGCATTTCAATCCCCTAGAATGAAAAGGACATCGTTTTGGGATGTTAGTTCTAGAAGGTCTTGTAGGTCTTCATATAACCATTCAACTTCAGCTTCTTCAGCATTCCTGCTTGTGTCATAGACTTGGATTACTGTGATATTGTATGGTTTGCCTTGGAAATGAACAGAGATCATTCTGTCGTTTTAGAGATTGCATCCAAGTACTGCATTTTGGACTCTTTTGTTGACTATGATGGCTACTCCATTACTTCTAAGGGATTCTTGCCTGCAGTAGCAGATATAATGATCATCTGAGGTAATTTTTTTTTACCAACTGAGCTACCTTTGACTGTGTGGATCACAAAAATCTGTGGAAAATTATTAAAGATATGGGAATACCAGACTGCCTAACCTGCCTCCTGAGAAATCTGTATGCAGGTCAAGAAGTAACAGTTAGAACTGGACATGGAACAACAGACTGGTTCCAAATCGGGAAAGGAGTACATCAAGGCTATATATTGTCACCCAGCTTATTTAATTTACATGCAGAGTATATCTTGAGAAACGCTGGGCTGGATGAAGCACAAGCTGGAATCAAAATTGCTGGGAGCAGTATCAATAACCTCAGATATGCAGATGACACCACTCTTATGGCAGAAAGTGAAGATGAACTAGAGACTCTTGATGAAAGTGAAAGAAGAAAGTGAAAAGTTGGCTTCAAGCTCAATATTCAGAAAACTAAGATCATGGCATCTGGTCCCATCACTTAATGGCAAATAGATGGGGAAACAGTGGAAACAGTGAGAGACTTTATTTTGGGGGGCTTCAAAATCACTGCAAATGGTGACTGAAGCCATGAAATTAAAAGACACTTACTCCTTGGAAGAAAAGTTATGACCAACCTAGATAGTATATTCAAAAGCTGAGACATTACTTTGCCAACAAAGATTCGTCTAGTCAAATCTCTGGTTTTTCCAGTAGTCATGTATGAATGTGAGAGTTGGACTATAAAGAAAGCTGAGCTCTGAAGAATTGATGCTTTTGAACTGTGGTGTTGGAGAAGACTCTTGAGAGTCCCTTGGACTGCAAGGAGATCCAACCAGTCCATCCTAAAGGAGATCAGTCCTGGGTATTCATTGGAATGACTGATGTTGAAGCTGAAGCTCCAATACTTTGGCCACCTGATGCAAAGAGCTGACTTATTTGAAAAGACCCTGATGCTGGAAAAGATAGAGAGCAGGAGGAGAAGGGGACTACAGAGGATGAGATGGCTGGATGGCATCACTGACTCGATGGACATGAGTTTGAGTAAGCTCTGGGAGTTGGTGATGGACAGGGAGGCCTGATGTGCTGCAGTCCATGGGGTCTCAAAGAGTCAGGCACAACTGAATGACTGAACTGAATGGAACTGAACCTCCCCTTTAAAGTAACCCTTAATCTTAGCATTAGAAGAAAACAACTGTACATGTTAACTCCCCATTCATGTGCTTTAAAGGGCAAAAAAGGAGAAGCAAGCACCCGTTAAATGAGTCACAATCTATTTTCCTGAAGCCTTCTCAAGCACAGAGTTTCTGTGTCATCTAGTTTTGTTCCTAAAGACATTTGAGGAAGAGTTTGAGTTGCTTTTATTGTCTCAAGGAAGTGGGTAGAGGAAAGCCATGACAAGAAGTTCAAAGTTTGTTTCCCACATTATCCTCCTGTATCTATGCTGTGTTCTCTCCTCCGTCAAGGCAATGCCTCTATTCTCAAACAGGTTCAAAGATCTGTCATCCAAGAGTGTCTGAATTTTCTATCTTTGTTTGCAACCATTTTAAGATGGGTCTTTGGCCAGGGAGCCAGTTAAGGCATAAATGTTACATGGCTGAGCCTACTAATTTGAACTTGGATATTAAAAACATTAGGAAATTCTTAGCTTGGGTTCATATGTGTTTGCTCTCACAGACTGGAAATATTCAAACATTATTGATATCTGTAAAACAAATTTAAATAAATATAATAACACTAAAAAGATTAAGTTTTATCAGCAAAAACTGCCAGAATAATGAAGAAACTAAAATTATTTTGTGTGTTCTATTTTGTTTGCTTTAAACTATTCTACTTTTTATGGGAATATTTTCAGAGACTTCTTAGAACTCTAGCCCGGGAGACACAGATTCAGGAAGGCATTTGAAAATGAGAGAGGCTTATAAAGGAAAAAAAAAAAAATAGAGACAGGGATGGGGGTGGGCTTCTGTTGGGGTGATGGAATGTCCTGGAATTGGATAGTGAGGTTTGGATGGTGAGGGCTGCACAGCCTAGTGAAATACACTAGTTATATTTTGAATTGTACACTTAAAAAAAGTGAATGTTATATTCTGTGAATTTCATCAATAACTTATGAAAAACAAATAAACTCAATGAATATTCAGGGTTGATTTTCTTTAGGATCGACTGGTATGATCTCCTTGCAGTCTAAGGGACTCTCAAGAGTCTTCTCCAGCACCACAATCTGGAAGCATCAATTCTTTGGCGCTCATCCTTCTTTATGGTCCAGCTCTCACATCCATACACGACTACTGGAAAAACCATGGCTTTTGCTATATGGGCTTTTGTCAGCAAAGTGATGTCTCTGCTTTTTAGTATACTGTCTAGGCTTGTCATAGCTTTTCTCCCAAGGAGCAAGCGTCTTTTAGTTTCACGGCTGCAGCCACCGTCCGCAGTGGTTTTGGAGCCCAAGGAAAGAACACCTGCCACTGCATCTACTCTTGCCCCTTCCGTTTGCCGTGAAGTGATGGGACCCGATGTCATGATCTTAGTTTTTCTAATACCGATTCATTATTCCCAGGTGTTTTTATAACGTTTCACATTTTGTTTATTTATTTTCGTCTGTCTGGGTCTTTGTCGCCATGCAGGCTTTCTCTGGTTTGTGGCGAGTGGGGGCTACCCTTTGTTGCACTTCTTAGGCTTCTCATTGTGGTGGCTTCTCTTGTGGAGCACAGGCTCTAGGTGCTTGGGCCTCAGTATTTGCAGTACTGGGGCTTAGTTGACCCTCAGCATGTGGGATCTTCCCAGAACAGGGATCAAACCTGTGTCCCCTACACTGACAGGCAGTTCCTTAACCACTGGACCATCAGGGAAGTTTCTAAATATATTTAAAAAATGCATGTATAATATGTAATTGGTACTAATATATAATGTAAGATTTAACTTAATATATATATATATTTATTTGACTGTGCCAGGTTTTAGTTGTAGCATGTGGGATCTAGCTCCCTGACCAGGGATTGAACCCAGGCCCCCTACATTGTGAGCATGGAGTCTTAGCTACTGGACCCTCAGGGAAGTCTGTGATTTACAATTTTATTTTAGTTTAATAAATTATATGTATTAAGTTTTACATATCATTTATACAGTTATATTTATTATGTCTTATAGGTTCTTTATACAAGTATATTTATGTTTTATACATCATTATATAATTATACGTATTGTTCAATGTTTATGTTTTAGTTTCTTTCATGTTGGGCTCATTATCTTTCTGTGACTCAAGTGGCAGTCTAAAGCCAGTTTCTCACGTGTTTCTTGACTTCACTGTACAATATACAGCCAGCCCTTAGTGGTCACACGTTCCACACCCACGATTTAACTCACCGCAAATCAAAAATATTTGGAAAAAATTTACCAGAAAGTTCTAAAAAGTAAAACTTGAATTTGCTGTAGGCAGGCAGCTATTTACACAGCATTGACATTGTATTATATAAAGTGCACAGAGGATGTATGCAGGTCACTTGCAAATATGACACCATTTGATATAAGGGACTTGAACATCCAGGAATCTGGGTATCCACAAGGGTCCTGGAGCCAAGCCCCTACAGACACCAAGCAGTAGTAGCAGTAAACTGTTAGTCGCTCAGCCCTGTTCCACTCTGTGCAACCACAAAGATTGTAGCCCACCAGGCTCCTCCTTCTATGGGATTCTCCAGGGAAGAATACTGGAGTGGGTTGCCATTCCCTTCTCCAGGGTTCTTCCCCACTCAGGGATCAAACCCACATCTCCTGCCTTGCAGGCAGATTCTTCACCATCTGAGCCACCAGGAAAGCCCCAGGGGTGACTGTATTCCCCACCAACATGTCAGACGGTTCATGGGGGCTATAATCTCACAGGTATGGGTTCAGAGCCCAGCTCTGGCTGTGTGGCCTTAGGGGAGTCACCCAATCTCTGTGAGCCTCGGTGCTGCCTCTGTGGAGTGGAGGTCACCAGAGCCCCTGGTTCTGAGGACTGCGATCAGATTCCCTGAGTGGAGACCCCTGGGGTGGATGCCACTCTTTTGGGCAGAGGTCCTGGCCCTGGGCCCCCAGCCCCCGCCCATCCTCAAAGAGCAGAGTCAGGCGCCGTGGGCAGAATGGGGACAGATCCTTTATTAGAATCACAACCGCGGGGGCCGGGGTGGAGCCTCGGGATGGACACGCAGAGTGCAGGTGGGGGCTGAGCTCTGGTTGCGCAGCGCCCCCTGCAGGCTGAGCAGGGTCCTTCAGGCCGGCTGGTTTATAACTGAGTCAATCCAGTTCCTGAAGAGGGCCACACGCGCGAAGAAGTCGGTGCCCCTACCGCAGGGCCCCCGGGACCAGGAGGCCACGCCGTGTGCCAGGCCGTTGCAGATGAGAGGGGTGCCGCCGTCCCCCTGCAGGGGCAGCAGGAGGGTCAGGGCACCCCGGGCCCAGCCCTCCACTCCGCTCCTGCCCGGAGCATCACCCCTGCCACCCACAGAAGCTGCTCGTGCCCCTGGCCCTTTCTGCGTGCTGTTCCTCTGCCTGTGCTTGTCCCTACGTTTGCCCGCAGCTCAGGTCTCAAATGCTGCCCCACCTCCTCAACTTCCTAAGGCCCCAGGCTGGACCGGCCTGGTGCACACCCCTGTCTTTTTTTTTTTAATTCTCACATTCCTGTCTTAATAGCTGATGCCCAAGCCCTTCAACCACAAGCTATGGGAGCTCCTGGCTCCAAAAGGGCAGTCACTCCTGTTCCCTCTTGTGTCTCCAGCCCCCAGCATAGGGCTTGGCAGGCAGAGTTGAAGAAATACTGTTTCTCAGGCTCCAATATTTGAAACATCCAGTTCTAATTGAATACTTAATCTCAGGGTGAGTTCTGAACTTGCTTTCTCTCCCCGCAAGAGGAGCTCACGACCTCTCAAGACCCTTCCTCCCCCACCAGGCCGAGCCCACACCAGATAACACCCAGTGGGTACCTGACAGATGCCACCCCGTCGAGTGAGGACGCCAGTGCACACGTTGTTGGGGCGACACTGGTTTGCAGGTGTCACGGTAACATTGAGGACCCTTGGAACTCGGGAGAGACGCCCCCTACGGTATCGGGCGCCCCAGCCTGCAACCTGGCACCTGGTGCCGGCTTCCACTGTGGCGTTCTGCTCTGGCAGCGGTACCAGCGCCACGCCGCTGTTGAGGTTGGCCTGACGGTCCAGCTGGTGAGGGAAACTGGGTCAGGAGAGGGCATAACTGGGGCCCATCTGGGAGCCAGAGAGGCAGCAACATGAGTTCTGATCTGGAAAGCAGTTTGGGTTCAAACCCCAGTTTAGGCAGTAACCTGCTGTGGAGTGAGTGAGTGAAGTCACTCAGTCGTGTCCGACTCTTTGTGACCCCACGGACTGTAGCCCACCAGGCTCCTCCATCCTGGCCAAATGACTTTACCTTTTGGACCTCTGGTTCCTCCAGAGAAGAAATCAATTGTCCTTACTGCCAACGTGGTTGAGAGACCATGAAGGTGAAGAGCTCTCCCAGGAAATGCAGATAAAACAAAGCACCACCCTCCACCCTCGGTCAGAATTGGCAGGAAAAAAATTTTTTTTCCCTAAATACAGAACGCTTCACGAATTTGTATGTCATCCTTGCGCAGGGGCCATGCTAGTCTTCTCTGTATAGTTCCAATTTTAGTATATGTGCTGCCAAAGTGAACACTGGCGAAAAATTTTAAAAATCATAATATGCAGTGTCAGTAAAGATGTGGAGAAATGGGCAGTTTTAAATTTTGCTAGTTCAGTTCAGTCGCTCAGTCGTGTCCGACTCTTTGCGACTCCATGAATCACTGCACGCCAGGCCTCCCTGTTCATCACCAACTCCCGGAGTTCACTCAGACTCAGGTCCATCGAGTCTGTGATGCTATCCAGCCATCTCATCCTCGGTCATCCCCTTCTCCTCCTGCCCCCAATCCCTCCCAGCATCAGAGTCTTTTCCAATGAGTCAACTCTTCGCATGAGGTGGCCAAAGTACTGGAGTTTCAGCTTTAGCATCATTCCTTCCAAAGAAATCCCAGGGCTGATCTCCTTCAGAATGGACTGGTTGGATCTCCTTGCAGTCCAAGGGATTCTCAAGAGTCTTCTCCAACACCACAGTTAAAAAACATCAATTGTTTGGCGCTCAGCCTTCTTCACAGTCCAATTCTCACATCCATACATGACCACAGGAAAAATCATAGCCTTGACTAGACGGACCTTAGTCAGCAAAGTAATGTCTCTGCTTTTGAATATACTATCTAGGTTGGCCATAACTTTTCTTCCAAGGAGTAAGCGTCTTTTAATTTCATCGCTGCAATCACCATCTGCAGTGATTTTGGAGCCCCAAAAAATAAAGTCCGACACTGTTTCCACTGTTTCCCCATCTATTTCCCATGAAGTGATGGGACCAGATGGCAATGGCACCCCACTCCAGTACTCTTGCCTGGAAAATCCCATGGACGGAGGAGCCTGGTAGGCTGCAGTCCATGGGGTCGCTAGAGTTGGACACGACTGAGCGACTTCACTTTCACTTTTCACTTTCATGCATTGGAGAAGGAAATGGCAACCCACTCCAGTGTTCTTGCCTGGAGAATCCCAGGGACGGGGAAGCCTGGTGGGCTCCCATCTATGGGGTTGCACAGAGTCGGACACAACTGAAGCAACTTAGCAGCAGCAGCAGCAGTGGGAGAGTAAGTTGGCCCAGCTGTTGTGGCTGCTCTGGAAAAACTTTCACAAAGAAATATGCACAAAAACTCATTGTGATTCTTTCATAACAAAAACGTCTGGAAACAACTTCAGTGTCCAGGTTCCAGAGGCTGGCTAAGTGGATTGTGCACTTGGCTGTACGATTTACACACTAGGCTCCGTGCACATGGCTTGTCCCCCCTTAGCCCCTCAGGCCGACACCAGCTCCCCACTCATTTCCCCACCTGCAGCAGCAGCACGTCGTTCAGGTTCTGCTGGGGGTCGTAGCCATTCTCGCTGACACTCCTGATGAAGAAGGTCTGTCGGGCCCGCTCCCGACGCCTCAGGTCATAGGCACCCAGCACCACAGTGGCAATCCCAGTGTTCCTAAGAGCGGCGGGGGCAGATACCAGGCTGGGCTTCCCCAGAAGCCCCTAGCCTTCTACACCCACTGGGAGGCACATGGGGGCAGGCTTTCAAATAAGGTAGGGAGTTACCAGCCTGCTGGCTTGCAGCCCGGGAGCCAGAGGAAGGACATCAGTGATGGTCAGGCCTGTGTCCAGCCTCCTTCTGTAGCTTCATCTTGCTCTGTTTCCAGGGCCCTATTTCCCTTTCTAAAGCCCTCAACCCTTCCTAAGACCAGTCCCCCTTGCCAAGCCCCTCCCCTCCTCACCTGCCAGAGGCACACCCACCGCCCCTACTCCCTCCTACCCCCGTCCCCCTGCCCATTCCATGACCCCCGGCTCACCGGCTCTGGAAGCAGCTGGCCGCTGTCAGGACAAAGTGGGGATGGATCAGAGCACCCCCACAGAAGTGCCTCCCTTGGTTCTGGATGGAAGCCAGGAACGGGAGCTCCTGCGGCCGGGCCTTCCTGCCGCCCACTATGTCCACCAGAGGGGCTGAGCCTTGGGGGAGAGGAGGGTGTGTTGCAGCCCCCCAGTCTCCCTCCATACCCAGGGAGACCCCAGCCTCCTGCACCCTTGTTCCCTAAAAGGACAGGTCTCCACCCTCCCAGGGCTGGTCGGGGCCAGCTTGCCTGTGTGGCCTGGGCCCGGTCGCTTCACTGTCCCTCTCTGAGCCTTGTGTTTGGGAAGCTGGGGCTGGCAACCGCCTGTCCCTCTCCCCCAGGCCTGTCCCCTGCAGTTGAACCTCTGCACAGATACGGACGCCTGGCCTGGGGTGAGCACTCACCAGCCCTGGAGGTTGCTAGCAGGCTGGCCAGCACGGCCAGGATTCTGAGTGCTGTCATGACGGGGCTGCTGAAGGTGGCTGGGGACAGGGCGCCCTTATACCCTGGGGCCTCAGCCGTTAGCGCACACCCACCAAGGCCCAGCCCCTCCTGGCAGGAGCAGAGGAAGTTGCCCAAAACCTCCCCAGCTGGCCACTCCTGGAACCTGCCTGGACCCTCCAAGTGCCAGCCTGCACCCTCTGTCTTCCCCTCTGGATACTGGGCCACCCCTCGGTGTGGGTCAGGCCACCACCCAGCCGCCACTCGTGGCTCTGCCCGGCTTCCTAGCCTGGGCACCGGGGCCCACCACTGTCCACCTGGTCTGGGATTGAGTCCTGCTGGCTTTGTGTTGTGTGTGTTCTTTACTGCTTTTTATTTTCTTATTTATTTGGCTGTGCCGGATCTTAGTTGGGGCATGTGGGATCTAGTGCCCCTACCAGGGACTGGACCTGGGCCCCCTGCATTGGGGGAGTGTGGAATCTTTGCTGCTGGACCACCAGGGAAGTCCCTGTTTTTTCTTTTTTAAACAGTTTTACTGAGATATAATTCAAGTACCACACAATTCACTGAATTAAAGCGTGCAGTTTCATGGTTTTCAGTATCTTCACAGAGTTATGCAGCCATCACCCCAATTTTAGAACATTCCATCACCCCAAAAGAAAAAAAGTAGCTATCGGAAGTCACACCCCGTCTCCCAACTCCTGATAACCATGAACCCACTCTCTGTGCCTGTGGATTTGCCTGTTCTTGACGTTTCCCATCAGTGGAACCACACACACTCTGTGGCCTTTTGTGGCCAGCTTTTTACCTACAGGATTTTTATCTGTAGGTACGTGGCTGGATCCCTCACCTGCCCTTAGTTTGTGCATCTTTATAGTGGGCAGGTGCGTGGAGCCCCCAGAGCCTTGAGATTCTGGAGACATTGCCTGCCCTTCTCCAGTCTCAAAGTAGGGTCTTCAGAAGTTTTAGGCATCCAGTACCTGAGCAAGAGATGAGGCCAAGCGGGGAGGAGGACAGGGCTGCATATCCAGAATATATAAAGAGCTCTCACAGCTCAACAACAAAAACAAACCATCCACTTAAAACTGGGCAGAGGGTTTGAACAGACATCTCTCCCAAGATACACAAAGGGCCAACATGCCATGAAGATGCTTAAAATTATTAGTCATCAGGGAAATGCAAATGAAAACCACAGGGAGATGCCACTTCACACCCACTAGGCTGGCTAGGATGAAAAGGGCAGAACAAACACAGTGTTGGGGAGAAGGTGGGAAATTGGAACTCGGACACAGAGGCTGAGATCTAAAACCCTGCAGCCGCTAGGCAAAGCCAGACAGCTCCTCAAACACCGAATTATCCTGTTACTCAGCAGCTCCACTCCAAGATGCAGGCCCAGAAAAACTGAAAACAGGGCCCAGAAACCTGCACACACATGTTCACAGTGTGAGTCACAACTGCCAGGAGCTGGAGGCAGCCAAATGCCCTTCAGCGGACAAACGTGTCCCTCCACACATGAGAGCATCCCTCAGCTGTGAAGAGGGGTGAAGCCCTGACACTGGCTACCACGTGTACAGACTCTGAGAACACGATGCTCGGTGAGAGCAGACACAGAAAGACACACAGGGTGTGACTCCACTGATGGGAAACGTCCAGAACAGTTTGATCCATAGACACAGAGAGTGGGTTCCTGGTTGTCAGGGACTGGGGGTTTAGAGAGTTAGGGGAATAATAACTGAAGGAAACAGGGTTTCTTTGGGGGATGTGGAATGTTCTAGAATTAAGTGGTTGAACAACTCTAAATGTTCCAAAAGCCAGTGGATGGTATAATTTATGATGGCTGATGAATTTCACATCAATTTAAAATTTTTACTTATTTTTGACATCTCAGCTTTTATTATGTATTTATTTATGGCTGTGCTGGGTCTCTGCTGCCATGCGGGCTTTCTCTAGTTGCAGTGAGCAGGGACTACTCTAGTTGCATTGCGGGGGCTTCTCACTGCAGCTGCTTCTCTTGTGGAGTATGGGCTCTAGGGCATGTGGGCTTCACCAGTTTCCACACTTGGGCTCAGCAGTTGTGGCACATGGGCTTAGTTGCTCTACAACATGTGGGATCTTCCTGGACCAGGGATTGAACTCACATTCCCTGCACTGGCAAGCAAATTCTTAACAACTGGACCATCAGGGAAGTCTTCTAACGCCTCAATTTTTTTAAAAAGATTTATTTCCAAGGTGACACCAAGAGGTTGGACTGGTGGTGGACCCCACGTCTCAGATCTGGGCTGTGGGGGGGCTGTTCCAGGGCAGTCCTGGGGAAGGTGGAGGGAGCAGGTGTCAGAGTCCCCTGCTAGGCCTCAGGGTCCTCTGCCTAGCTGAAATGGTGGGGTCCTGGGGTTCAGACTGATCCCTGCTGTGGTTATGGTCCCACAGCTGAGCCGTGCCCCCAGCACGGCCCCCAGGACTGGACCCTACCCCAGTCCAGAGTCTGCCCCCCAAGACTGCTTCCCATCTCCACCCTCCTAGGATCCCACCCAAGCATCTCCCCACACCCTGCCCCGAGTCCCCAGCATGCCACCCACCCTGTTCGTTCCTTGGACCCAGCTGCCGTCTTGCTCAGAGCACAGCCGGTTGACCCTGGGTCCATCCCTTCCTACTGGGTGACCTCAGGGGCCCCTTTTTGGGCCTCAGTTTCCCTGTCTGTGCAGCAGAACATGAACGGCCTCACCCTCCCTTTCCATTCCCCCCTCCCATAGAGCTGTATTGAGCATCAAGTGTATTGTATTCAGGAGTCTCTGAGCAGCACTTGGTGTGTCCCACTCTCTTGCCTGCTCTAAACTCTGCCATGGCTCCCTAGTGCCCAGAATCAAGTTGTCACCCTCTCCACCCCCCAACCCCTCACCCCTGGCTGCTGCTGGGCCACATACCATCAGAGCTGGACCTCACTCCCTCTCCACCACTGGGGATCCACAGGAGGAAGAAGCCCCCCTCCCCCACTCCTGATACTGCCCCAGACTCTCTCCTGGTTCCCCAAGCTGTCAGGAAGGTCTCCAGGGACATCTCTTCATTTCTGCCCACGCCCCCAGGAGGCATCAAGCATTATTGCTCCATTTCCCTTCCTTCTACCTCCAGAGGACAGTTTGTGGTCACCTTTCAACACCAGCGATTCCCAACGGCTGTCCAGCCCAGGCTCTGCCCCTGCCTGGCAGGGAAGTGGAGTCCAGGTGGCTCTGCCCCTGCCTGGCAGGGAAATGGAGTCCAGGTAGGCCTCAGGCCCGGGAGGTGGGACAGACATGCCAAGTGTGTCACCTACACCAAAAGCCCTCTTGTTATGCCCATTTCCAGGTGAGGAAACAGGCCCGGGTGGGATCAACTGTCTGGACCCCACCCTTAACCACACAGAGGATCATCTTTGAAGACACATGGAGTTGGTTCTCTTAACACAAGAAGGGCCACAGCCAGGAAGGGTCTGGAGTATGGACGGCTGCACACACTGGGCTCTCCGGCTGCGCAGCCCTCCCCCACCCCACCCCCATCCAACTGGACATTTAACCGAGGGACTGATTTTGAGGGTCTGTCTCGTTTCTCGAAGGCTCCCCCGAGACTGTATTGGGCTAGGTGTACAGGAGATAGTGAACAAAACGAGCCGAACAAAATCCTGCCATCTGGGGCCTGGAGACTGTGGACAGTGATTTAAGTGCCCGGGGGCCTGTTTCCCCACTTGTTAAACGACGGTTAGCTGTCCCCCACCCCTCATGACTGTGGAAACACCTGCAAACAGCCAGCGCTGCCTAAGGAACCTCACGTGAATTCACCACTAGGGCCCTCCCGCCCCGCGCGCATCGCGGAGCATCCCGGGCCGTGAGCCTCGGATGCTGTGAGCCAGGCGAGGGGCCGCGGTCGGACCAGCGGAGGGTGGACCCCGAGTGGCTGAGGGAAGATGCAGGGCAGGTGGGCGAGGCGCGGGCCCAGGAGCGAGGCAGCGCCCCCATCCCCACCCCCAGCTTCTTTTGTCTCCCGATGGCCCGGGCGCCCAGGGAACTCGCCATGGAAACGCGTACCGGGGACGGGGGCAGAGACGCGGGAGACCCGGAGATCCCGCCCGCGTCCAGCCTGGATGGGGCCCCTCGGGACCATCTGAGCCGCCCGGGAGGGGAGGAGCCCGCAGACCCCAGTTCGTGCTCCCCCCCCGCGGGGGACGTAGATCCTAGAGACCCAGAGACCGAGGGCGCGGAGCCGGGAGGCGGGGACGGCGACGGACGCGCGCGGCGCCTTCGACGCGCCGAGACAAAGAGCCCCCGCCCCTCGCGCAGCCTCCAGGCCGCCCCGCGCGGGGTCTCAGGCCGGGCGGGGCCGCTCGCTCCCCGCCCCCCCTCCGCCCCCGCGGGGGCGGGGCCGGCTTTGTGCCAGCCGCGCCGCAGCCCCCGCCGCCGCCAGCTCCGCCCTCCGAGCGCGGGCGCGCCAGGTGAGGGGCCTGCGGGCGGAGCGCGGACCCCACCCCTCCACCGGCTCCGGCCCTCGGGGTCCCGGAGGCCCCAGTCCTGACTCGCGGGTGGGACCCCAGCCCGGAGGCTCTCGACCAGGCCGACCCCGCCCTCTCTGCCGAGCCCCCTCGCGGCTCCTCCATCCGGGGAGGCAGCGGTAGGGTTGGGCAGGACCGCAGTGCGCCAGGGGCGGCCGCGGCCCCCGCCTCGCGGCCTCAGTTTCCCTGGGCGTTTTCTGCGCATCCCTGCCCGCCCCTCCTCCGCGGGCGCCGAGCACCTGGTCCCCCAGGGCTCAGTCTGCTCCTCCCCTCCTCCAGCGTGGCTTTGTCCCCTCCAGCTACGGTTTGTGGCGCCCCCGGCACCATGATCTCAACCAAGGAGAAGAATAAAGGCCCGAGGGACAGCATGACGCTTCTGCCCTGCTTCTACTTCGTGGAGGTGACGGGCGAGGTCGCGCTGGTGGGGGCGGGGCAGAGGCCTCCGTTCAGCCGGCCCTCGGGACCTCCACGCCGAGGGACCGGGGCGAGCACAGCCAGGGGCCTGGGTGTGTGGGAGGGCGGGGAGAGCGGTCAGAACAGTTGGGCTCTGCAGGACGAGTAGGAGTTGCAAGAGAATGTTCTGGGTTTTGCGGGAGCTCAGGGTTCGGGTCAGCAGCTCACACGAAGGGCTGGAGCAAGGTGCTGGGCGCGGTGGCTGGGCGGGGAGAGGGGCGCGGTATAGATGCGATGTCTTCCTGCAATGTGAAGGCTGGAGGCCTGAATGTCTGATTCCTCCTCTGCTAATCGTGGAGGCTCGTGCAGTTCCCCGAGCTCTGACAGAACAGGCTCCGCATGTAGTGAGGGCCTTAGGAGTGCTGCAAAATAAGATAGTAAGTGCAGCCACCGGGCACATGCTGAGCGCTAATGAAGTGCTGGTGAGGCGAATCCACCTGATCAGTACCTGGGTTACCCATAATGCTCCCTGCTCGACAGGCCAGGAAACCGGCTGGAGCGAGGGGCCCAGGCTGGGCGTGGGTGAAGTCCCCCGGACCTGAGCAGATAGTACCCAACCCTACCCTGAGCAGGGTCACCCAGACAGCTGGTTACCTCCCCCACAGGCAGAAAACCTGGTTAGTTTTTCAAGTTTGCATTTGAATCCTTATTACAGTAGGTTATTCCTCCTCAGTGTTCTACGGGCCACACGGAGGAGGCAGCCCCTCACCCTCAGCTCCCCCCAACTTCCCACTACCTGTGTCCCTTTCCAGAAGGCCTTTCATCCAGCCTTTCACCTTTCACCTGGGCTTCCCAGGTGGCGCTAGTGGTAAAGAACCGGCCTGCCAGTGCAGGAGAGTAAGAGATGTGAGTTCAATCAGGGCAACTCACTCCAGTATCCTTGCCTGGAGAATCACCACGGACAGTGAGCCTGGTGGGCTACAGTCTGTGGGGTGGCAAAGAGTCCGACAGGACTACAGCCAGCCTTCCATTCAAGTTCACCATATGTAGCCCTTCCCCCACCACCTGTAGAAACGCAGGTTCTGCCCTCAGCCTTCTTTTTTGGCTTCAGGCAGGGTCTTAGTTGCGGAATGCAGGGTCTTTAGTTTCAGCGTGTGGGATCTAGTTTCCTGACCAGCAATCAAACCTGGGCTCCTGGTAGTGCAGAGTCTTAGCCACTGGACCACCAGTGAAGTCCCTGTCCTTGGCGTTTCTAGCAGATATCTTTGTTTACCATCGCCCCATCATTTTTCACTGCCCTGTAGTACTCCAGTGCCAGGCCTAGGGAGCTGGGCGTTTGGGGGGGTTCCTAGTCTTGATGTCTCACAAACATTCCTAGGAGGAGACTGTAAACTCTTTGGCCTGTGTCACCCTGCACAGAATGCAGAGCTTGTCTGCACTGTGCATCTCTAGCGAGCAGGGTGTGGAAAGACCCCATATTCCTCCTACTGAGGCCCCTGCACTTGCCTGTTTCCCCATAGTCGTGTCTGCACCTGTGTTGGTGATGTTTGAATTTTGACCAACCCGAGAGGTGCAAAGCCATATCCCAGCCCTGGTGTGCATTTCCTGTACTGCCAGCATTATGTTTGTGTGTGCATGGTAAGTCTCTTCAATAGTGTCGGACTCTTTGCAACCCTGTGGGCTGTAGCAAAGAGGTTCTTCTGTCCATGGGCTTCTCTAGGCAGGAATACTGGAGTGGGTTGCTAGTTGCTGTTTCCTCCTCCAGGGGATCTTCCAGACCCAGGGATCGAACCTGCATCCCTTAACATCTCCTGGATTGGGAGGCAAGTTCTTTACCACTAGTGCTGCCTGGAAAGTCCAAGAATACTGGAGTGGGTAGTCACTGCCTTTTCCAGGAAATCTTCCCGACCCAGGGATCGAACCCAGGTCTCCTGAATTGCAGACAGATTCTTTACCATCTGAGCCACCAGGGAAGCCCAGTATTACATTTATTCATTCTTAAATACACATTCCCCCAAAGCAAGCACGCTAGCCCGCCATTGTGAATGTGTGAATGATTTTCCTTTGGGGCAGATATCCTCTGAGGGGTTCCTGGTTTTCAGCTGAGGGTCTCTGGAGGCAGTGAGAAGTGGGTGGTGTGATTTAAGAGGCACTTACAGACCCTCAGGGAGTGACAGACTCTGAAGTGGGGCCCCTGCCACCAACCCACTCTGCCACCTGGTGCTTCCAGCTGGGTCTGGCAGGGAGATTGGGGCAGAGGGCTGGAGGAGAAGCAGGGGGAGCTGGCCAGGCTTTACAGCCACTTTTCCGGGGGCTTGGAAAGGCGTGGGGGGAGTCTTCAACGTGACCCTCTTGTGGAAAGGTTTGCTGATTTTAAGTTGTACCCTAAACCCTCTCTGTGGCCGGATACCATCTGCCCACTGAGCCAGATGTTAAGCGCTTTCAATGTGTTTGCTCGTCCAGTCCTACACAGACATCCTGGGGGGTGGCCACTGTATTATTTCTGTTTTCAGCTCAGAAGACTGAGGCACAGGGAAGGGGAGGAGCCATGATGCAAGCCCAGGCAGGTGGCCATGAACTGCTTCACTTAGTTGCCTTGGGCCTCCTGCCTTCATGCAGCAGGTGCTCCATAAATGCTCCTTGGACACCAGCCCAGCTCCTTCAAACCCAGCTCACCCAACTTTGGCATTTCCCCTCTGGAAGCCTCCAGCCAGGACTGCATGGAGGGCAGAGGCCCCGCTCAAGGCACTGTAGAGAGAGAGGTGGGAGCTTCCCAAGGCAGCTGAGCCCCCTTAGGTACCCACCTACACTCCGGTCCCAGAAGTGGCCCCGGTGGATGTGTCAGTTTGAGACCCATGGACCAGAAGGGGAGGCAGAGGACACTGGGAGGGTTTGCTCCATTGGAATCTGCTCAGTCAGTGCTTTGCAGTACGAGGTGAGTGAGTGAGTGGGTGAGTGAGTGGCAATATAGAGCCTGCCCCGCTGCCCTCCTCCAGCACACTGTCGGTGACTTGGTCAGGTGCAGCTCAGCTTTCCCGAACCTCAACCTCCCACCTGTTCTTCATAACTGCTCTGAGCAAGAAAGAACGTCATATGTGCCCTATGCCTGTCACCTGGGGGTACATGATCAGGTTGTGCAGAAGGACAGTTGTATGAATGAGCAACTCAAAGAATTCATTTATAAATAAAAATTCATTTATTCAGGCCCAGCACCCATGTTCCTGGGGCTTAGTGTGAAGCTGGCATGTAGCGGTATAGGGTGCAAAGGAGAAAAGGCAGCAGAAGAGATGAACAGGCTGGAGCCAGGAAGGGTGTCTCCAAGGAGGGCCAGGACCCCAGAGGCAGGTCTAAGTGCATCCATCCATCCATCCTTCCTTAAGAGAAGAGGCCTGTCTGCCCTTCCCAGATTGTGCAAGGCAGCAAAGGTGCCTTGGAGAGAAATGAAGTGATTAGTGGGTATATGGATAGATGGAAGGATGGGTGAGTGGGTAAGTGGATGGGTAGAAGGAATGAAAGAAGAAACAATCAAACGTGAGTGGATGGATGTAAGGTAGATTGATTGGTGAATAATGGATGGAGGATGGTTGCCTGGAAGGATGGGAAAAAGGGAGGATGGATGTGGACTGGATGGATGACAGTTGACTAGAGGAAATAAATGAGTTGATGGATGGGTGGGTGGGTGGGTGCATGGTGGGTGAGTGGGTCAATGGATGGGTGGATAGATGGGTGAGTAAGTAGATGTATATATGGGTGGATGGAAAGAAACAACCAAACAGGCATGAGTGGATGGATGAATGAATGGTTGGTTGATGGATGGAGTTGAAAGATGGATAGATGGATGATAGGTGGGTGGAAAAGTCAGGGCATGGATAGATGGGTGGTACATGGGCGCATGGGTGGTCAGATGGATGGATAATGAATAAATGGATGGAAGGTTGTTGTAAGTTTATGGGTGGATGTTGTTGAATAAATGAATGATAGATGGATTGATGGAGGGACAGGTCAATGGGTGAGTGGATGGGTGGGTGGCCCTGTCTCTTATACACATCTAGATGTGTATAAGAGACAGGGGTGGGTGGGTGCATGGTGGGTGAGTGGGTCAATGGATGGGTGGATAGATGGGTGAGTAAGTAGATGTATATATGGGTGGATGGAAAGAAACAACCAAACAGGCATGAGTGGATGGATGAATGAATGGTTGGTTGATGGATGGAGTTGAAAGATGGATAGATGGATGATAGGTGGGTGGAAAAGTCAGGGCATGGATAGATGGGTGGTACATGGGCGCATGGGTGGTCAGATGGATGGATAATGAATAAATGGATGGAAGGTTGTTGTAAGTTTATGGGTGGATGTTGTTGAATAAATGAATGATAGATGGATTGATGGAGGGACAGGTCAATGGGTGAGTGGATGGGTGGGTAAGTTGATGGGTGGAAGGAAGGATGGAGGATGATGGATGGCAGGATGGGTAATGTGGCTCTCTGGGTGGCCTGATGGATGGGAAATGAATAAATGGATAGAAGGAATTGGAAGTTGATGGATAGAGGGATGGGTGTTTGGACAAATTGATGATTGGATGTGTGGGTTGATGGATAGATGGTAAGTGGATGGATAGTTGGTTCATGCATGGATGTGAGGATGGGTGGATGGAAGGAAGGAAGGGTGGGTGGGCAGATGAGTGGTGGGCAGGAGGATGAATGGAGGCATGGGCAGGTGAGTAGGTGGGTGGGTGGATGGATGAGTGAGTGGAGGGAAGGAAGGAATGAATCATGGGTGAATGGATAGGTAGGTGGATAGATGGAGGTGGTTGGCTGATAGAAATTTATGGAGAGATGGATGGGAGAATGGGTGGATGGACAAATAGATGGGTGAGTGGTTTGATGGTTAGAAAATGGATAAATGAATAGATGGAGGTTGATGGATAGAAGGATAATTGAATGGACAACGGATGGACGGTGGATTTATTTTGGGAGGGGGGCATGGCAGGTGGGTAGATGGATGGATGGGAGAGTGAGTGGATGGATGGATGGGTGGCCAGATGGAAGGCAACAGTTGTGGGTGGATGAACGGATGGTGGATGGATGGGTGAATACATGAAGGAAGGAAGGAGGGGTGGATGGATGGGAGAGAAAGTGAATGGATGGATGGGTGGCCAGAATGAAAGAAGAGGGGATAGATGGATAGAGGTGGGTGGGTGGATGATGGAAGGATGGATGATGAACTGATGGATGATGGATGGTGATGATGGTGAATGATGGTGATGATGAAGATGATGGATGGATGGTGGATGGGGCAATAGGTAGATTGATGGATGGATGGATGATGGATAGATAGAAGAAAGGGAAGATCAGTGGATAGACAGATGGGTGGGGGTCAGATGGATGGAAAATGACTAAATGAATAGATGGATGTTGGAAGTTGATAGGGTGATTAGTGAATTGAATCTTGGGTGCAGGGATGGCTCCGTTAGATGCACAGATGGGTAGTGGGTGACTCAGCTGATGAGCTGATCAGTGGGTGAACAGCACTGATGGGTGGACAAGTCAGTGAAGGGACTGAATTTGTGGGCGGATGATTCACTCAGCGAGCGAGTGTGGTGTGACCCTGGCCAGCCTTCTCCCTGCAGCTGCCCATAGTGGCGTCCTCCATCGTGTCCCTCTACTTCCTGGAGCTGACCGACCTCTTCAAGCCGGCTAAGGTGGGGTTCCAGTGCTACGACCGCACACTGTCCATGCCCTACGTGGGGACGAGTGAAGAGCTCATCCCACTGCTCATGCTCCTCAGCTTGGCCTTTGCTGCGCCCGCAGCCTCGGTGAGTCGTGTGGCGGGGCAGGGCTGGCTGGGGGCCCCCGGCCGGAGCCTTGCTGAGCACCTCCATGTCCACAGATCATGGTGGGCGAGGGCATGTTGTACTGTCTACAGTCCCGGCTGTGGGGCCGCAGCGGGGGCCTGGGCGGGCCCGAGGGCAGCATCCATGCCGGCGGCTGCAACTTCAACTCCTTCCTTCGGCGGACAGTGCGCTTTGTAGGTGAGTCCCCCATGGCATCTGCACAGAGGGTGGTGGGTCTGGCCCCAGCTCCTGTGTCTGGCCCTTGCACTCCCACCCCACAGGTGTCCACGTGTTTGGCCTGTGTGCCACAGCCCTGGTGACCGACGTGATCCAGCTGGCCACGGGCTATCACGCACCCTTCTTCCTGACTGTCTGCAAACCCAACTACACCCTGCTGGGCACGTCGTGTGAGGCCAATCCCTACATCACACAGGATATATGCTCTGGCCACGACACCCATGCCATCCTCTCTGCCCGGTGAGCATGCCTGGCCCTGTCCCAACAAGCATGTGGGGAAACTAAGGCAGGTCCCAGAGTCTCAGGGCTCACATGGGTGTCTCTTGCAGGAAGACCTTCCCATCGCAGCATGCCACGCTGTCTGCCTTTGCTGCTGTCTACGTGTCGGTGAGTGCTGCCCCGTACCCCAGATGCCCCACAGGGACCAACTACCCTGACCACCCACCTGTCCCCCAGCAGATGTACTTCAACTCGGTCATCTCGGACACCACGAAGCTGCTGAAGCCCATCCTGGTGTTCTCCTTCGCCATTGCAGCGGGCGTCTGCGGCCTCACTCAGATCACGCAGTACCGCAGCCACCCGGTGGACGTCTACGCAGGCTTCCTCATTGGGGCCGGCATAGCGGCCTACCTGGTGAGGGGCGGAATAGGGAGGCCCGAGGGGGAAGGCCAGCCCCCCTGCCTAGGGGGATGCTGCCATCTTCTCCCTTGGGAGCTGGAGGCAGACTCTCATGAGCCCAGACTTTCCAAATGTGCAAAGTAACCAGAAGCCAGAATTTGTCCTGTGGGGAGAAAGGTGGACTTCTCCCTCTCTCACCCCCAAGGCATGTCTGTGGCCCGGTGGGGACCCTGGTCTCCAGCCACAGGCCTCACACCCAGTCTCCATCTCATCTCTAGGCCTGCCATGCAGTGGGCAACTTCCAGGCCCCACCGGCAGAGAGACCAGTGGCCCCGGTGCCAACTAAAGATGCACTAAGGGCCCTGACCCAGCGGGGCCACGACTCGGTGTACCAGCAGAACAAGTCCGTGAGCACTGATGAGCTAGGTCCGCCCAGCCGGCTGGAGGGTGTGCCCCGGCCCGTGGCCCGCGACAAGACCTCGCTGGGCAGCCTGAAGCGGGCCAGTGTGGATGTGGACCTGCTGGCCCCACGCAGCCCCATGGGCAAGGAGAACATGGTGACCTTCAGCCACACACTGCCCCGTGTCAGCACACCCTCGCTAGACGACCCTGCGCGCCGCCACATGACCATCCATGTTCCACTGGACGCTTCCCGCTCCAAGCAGCTCATTAGTGAATGGAAGCAGAAGTCGCTGGAGGGTCGAGGCCTGGGGCTACCAGACGAGGGTAGCCCTGCACATCTGCGGGCGCCCGCAGAGCCCATGGCTGAGGAGGAAGAGGAGGAGGAAGAGGAGGAGGAGGAGGGGGAGGAAGGGGGTCCAGCACCTCCCTCACTGTACCCCACAGTCCAGGCTCGGCCAGGGCTTGGGCCACGTGTCATCCTGCCGCCTCGGGCCGGACCGCAACCTCTGGTCCATATCCCTGAGGAGGGGGCCCAGGCAGCAGCTGGCCTGTCCCCCAACAGCAGTGCAGCTGTACGGGCCAAGTGGCTCATGATGGCTGAAAAGAGTGGAGCCGCGGTGGCCACGGCCTCGGCCCAGCCCCGCATGGCCAACCCGCCCCGGCTGCTGCAGGTCATTGCCATGTCCAAGGCTCCAGGTGCACCTGGCCCCAAGGCAGCCGAGACAGCTTCCTCATCCAGTGCCAGCTCTGACTCCTCGCAGTACAGGTCACCCTCTGACCGCGACTCTGCCAGCATCGTCACCATTGATGCACACGCACCCCACCACCCTGTGGTCCACCTGTCCGCGGGTAATGGGCCCTGGGAGTGGAAGGCAGCAGGAGTAGGGGCCAAGGGGGTGGAGGGAGAGGGCGGCTATGAGCTCGGAGACCTGGCCCGCAGCTTCCGTGGTGGGGCCAAGCCCCCGGGAATCTCCCCAGGCTCATCAGTCAGTGACGTGGACCAGGAGGAGCCACGGTTTGGGGCCATGGCCACTGTCAACCTGGCCACGGGTGAGGGGCTGCCGCCATTGGGCGCAGTCGATGGTGTGCTGGGACCAGGCAGCCGGGAGTCAACGCTGCGGCGCAAAGCAGGCCCAACACTTGGTGATCGGGAAGCAGCAGAGGCCGAGGCTGAGAGCTACTACCGGAAGATGCAGGCTGCACGCAGGTTCAAGGACTGAGGGTGGGGGTGGGGTGGGGCAGAGGGGTCCTGGTAGACAATAAAAGGCGATCCTGGGTAAGAGTTCACAGTCTTGAGTCTTTTTGGGGTACTGGGTATAGGGGTGGGGCGGAAACACCCACACATGAAGGGTAACATGGCCGAGTTTACAGAAGATAAAACAGCAGTGAAACCAACAGGCCCAATAAAGAGGGGAATCAAGTGCAGGATACAGAGAGTTTATTCAGAGTCCAGTACAGACTGGCCAGACCGCCTTCTACATGTGGACAGGAAAAAAGAGCCTACAGAAAAAGTAGGAGTTGTTATAAAATCGCTTTAATTCAGTTCTCTCTGCATTACAAGCCGGCAGCGGGCGGGGCCTGCCGTGCTCCTTACAATACTGAGCCTGTAATTGCTGTTATCAAAATATACATCTGTGTCACCATAAAAAACCGCATTTGCTGCCCCTCACGTCTTACAACAGGTATAAAAAATTATAAATATTTACACCCTTGTTCCACCCCAACATGGAAACTTGAGGCTCAGGCCTCAAGTGAGGGCTGGCCAGCAGAGGCCTGCGTGCGGGGCACCCCTTGGACCCGTGAGTGCAGGACGAGGCATGAAGACCGGAGAGGAGGGCTGTTGCCTCACCTCCTGGGGTCCCAGCATTAGAGGCAGGAAAAAAATAGAAACAAAACTTTGGTCCAAAATTTGCAGGAAAAAAAGAAACCCTGAAAGTTGAAGAGCACTTGTCCTCAGAGAAAGGACAGTCAGGTGTAAGTAAGGCATCGGGCGGCAGATGCCGGCCCCGCTGTGTCTGCCCTGGAAACTAGATCCTGCCCTGCGACTCAATGACAAGGAATAAAATAAAAGTACAGTATACAAGGTCATACCACAAGGAGAAAGTTTAGATTACACTCATACCATTTTTATCATCTTGCTATATAAAAAGTTACGTAAAACTATTTCTTTTGCATATAAATGAAAAAGATTAGAATATTTGGTCAACTGGAAATATTGCTAGGCACAGGTGTCTGCAGCTGCATTGAAGCATAATACAGAGATTACAGTGAAAACAAAGCTGAAGAAGCAACAGGGAAGGGTCCGCGGAGGCCCCAAGGCTGGGGGAGAATCACACACTTGATTAAAGGATTGGGTGGCGGCCACAGCCCCCCACCACACCAGGCACATGATCCCAGGGGAGGCTGACCCCACAAGCCCTGCCAGGGCAGTGGGTTTAAGGCACAAGAAAGCCAAGTGGGGGTTTAGGAGCGCCCGCCCTGCAGGCAGCAGAAGGCACGGGCAGGGGCTGGGCGGGTGGTGCTGTCCACCGTCACCAAGAGCCTGAGGCTGGCACCCCACCTCCCCAAGGTGAGCAAGTGAATTAGATTTAATTTCTTTTAAAAACAGGTAAACTGATTTCTCTTTTAAAAAAATAAAATCTCTGGTCTTTTAAGGTCACTTCAGCTGCTTTTTAAAGTGGCTTTTTATCTGGAATGATGGAAGTTGTCGCCGGGTGCCCGGCAGGCTGGTCCTGGGTGGTGGCCTAGATGGTGGACTTGGAGAAGGACACCCGCAGGTGGTGGTTCTCACCCAGGTCATGGTTGTGCAGGTCAATGAGCGCCTGGATGGCCTCCTCCACTGAGCCCATCTGGATCAGCGCCATCTTGCGGTCCTTCCTGCAAGGAGTGGGGGAACACAGGCATGAGGAGCAGCAAGGGGCCAGGGAGCCTAGGGGCAGTGGGGGAGGGGACTCTGCTCACTGGAAGAACTTGAACCCTTTGACGATCCCGCCGTTACTGGAGAAAAGAACCTTGAGGTCATCCTCAGAGATGGAGGGCCTGCAAGTAGAGAGAGGTGTGAGCCCATGTGTGCAAGGTCAAGGTCATTCCTTCAGGACAGGAATGTCCAGGGATGGGGGGAGGCGGGGGGCCAGAAACGAGGGATAAGATAATGGAAGCATCTGAGAGGCAGAGGCACTCACGGGATGTTGGAGAGGTGCAGAGTGGCCGAGGGTGGGAAGATATTCTGAAAGTTCTTGGAGCCAGGCTTCTTGAAGCGGTGCAGGGGCGAGTTTCCATAGTCCTTGGTCAGGCCCTGGTCCTCCTGGCCCTCGCGGGGCAGCTGCACGCTCTGGTGCTTAGAGAGTGTGATGCGCACTGGCTTCCCATGCAGCTTGTGCCCATTGAGGTGGCTCATGGCTGGCGGGGGGCAGGGGCAGGGAGAGACAGCACACGTGACCTGAGGGCCCTGGGCACCACCCACAGCCCCACCCTCCCTGGCCACCCCTTACCCAGCTGGGCCTGGCTCCCGTCAGCCATCTGCACCAGGGCGTTCTCCTTCTTGTTGAACAGGACCTTCACGCGCTGCACATCTCCATACACGCCTTCAAGAGCACAGGGACAGGGGGCTGAGGCCCAGGCCCCATCCACCCACCCGCCATCCCCGCGACCCACACTCCCACACAGGGCTGGCTCTCCCCAGTTTGCTTATTCTGCCTCTGAGAACCTGTCTAGACACAGGGAGCATGACTGGGAGGGCTGCCTTCCGCAAAGAAGCCATAAAATCCAGGAAAGGTCAATTGCCAAGGAACCATCCTGTAGCATGCTACCGACACATTTACGCTGCCAACGGCATGCGGGTAGGGAACCATGCTCTATAGAGTCCAAATAAATACGCAAACCGCAGCCCAGACCGCACGCATCAGAATCTCAGGGCGTAACAACCACCTCAATTACATGAAAACAAGGTAATAAAAGTGTGAACGATAACATACCGAAAAGAATAAAGAGGCTTTGGGGTGTGACTCTCTTTAGAGGACAGCAGAGCAAGGCAGCGAGGGACAGGGAAAGGGAGAGGTCAGGGGGCGAGTTGCCAATCGTCCACCACGAGGAGGCAGCCCCGCAGGCGTGCAGGTTGATGGATGATGAAGTTGTCAGGATGTTAATATTCAAGGGCAGGTTGGTTTCCGGAGAGCAGGGTTTGAGGGGGAATTTTGTTTTTTTTTATTTATTTATTTATGGTTTTGTTTTGTTTCAAGCAACAACAGGAAGCAGAAGTACCGTGCAGTCAGTTGGCAAAGAAATTCCGGATCAGGGCAAGAAAAAAAATTGGGAAAGGGGAAGGGGAGAAAAGAAAAAAAGTAGCAAAAACACNTTTTTTTTTATTTATTTATGGTTTTGTTTTGTTTCAAGCAACAACAGGAAGCAGAAGTACCGTGCAGTCAGTTGGCAAAGAAATTCCGGATCAGGGCAAGAAAAAAAATTGGGAAAGGGGAAGGGGAGAAAAGAAAAAAAGTAGCAAAAACACAGGTCAGTAAATACATAAGAAAACACGCGGTGCCCCATCAGTCAAGACCACACAACATTACAGGCCACACACCGGGCAGACAGCCGGAGCACCCTCCGCGGGGAGGAGGCGGCGCCTGCTGGCCCCCCACTCACTCCCCCAACCAGGCCCTCCAGGAACCGTCTCCTCAGCCCGCACCGGAGCCTCCAGTCAGGCTCGTCGGGTGCTGCGAGTGGAGAGCTTGGCCAGAGGAACTGGGACAGGACTGGGGAGACTGAGAGTCACACGAGGTCAGACAGGCAGGAGAGCAGCTCATTAAACAAGAACCCCGTCTCTCGAGAAGCAAATACTGAGCCTCGCTCACTGGACCCCAGCTCCCTGAGCTAACCCAGCCCTGAAACAAGCCAGGCCTGGCTGCCACCTCAGGGACTAGCAGGTGGCCTCAGCTTGCACCCTCCCCTCAAGGCGCCCCTCTGCAGACCAAGGTTCGCTGGGCTGGAAATTTCAAGTTTGTTCTCATGTACCAAATGCTTCAACTCTCAACATCATGAAATTAGGAACGTAAATTAAGATGTTAAGGAAACAAGAGAACTCCAAGCACTTCGGGAAAGGAGGCAGCAGTGAGTGACGTCAGCGCAGAGAGGAGGATGGGGACGCCTACGGGCACTGGCTGGGCCTGGCCCAGCTCCAGAGCCCAGTGCCCGGTGCCCGGTCAGAGGCTCCATCTGCACTAGGACTGGGGGCACTCCCAACTCCTAATTACCGGAGGCGCCACGTACCTCGGGGTTGAGGTTGCTGACCAGCAGGACAGAGTTGCCTGCCCCCGCCAGGCCTGGGATGGCGATCCGGCCTGCTGCCGCTGCTGCTGCCGCTGCTGACGGAATAGCCAGAGGGGCCAAAGCCCCATGCACATTAGGAACAGAGAGACCTGCAGGGTGAATGGGGTTAGTTGAGTGTGGTGACCACAGTTTCCACAAGGTAATCGGTCTCGCCCGTCCTCATGCAAACAAGAGATGCGGGGGGGTGGGTGGGGNCCCCCGCCAGGCCTGGGATGGCGATCCGGCCTGCTGCCGCTGCTGCTGCCGCTGCTGACGGAATAGCCAGAGGGGCCAAAGCCCCATGCACATTAGGAACAGAGAGACCTGCAGGGTGAATGGGGTTAGTTGAGTGTGGTGACCACAGTTTCCACAAGGTAATCGGTCTCGCCCGTCCTCATGCAAACAAGAGATGCGGGGGGGTGGGTGGGGGCATCAGCCTGGCCCCCAGCCCTGCAACCCTCCATGCTCCTCAGAGTACTGGCCTGACCACCTATATGTGCCAACAACACAGAAGACTCAGGCTTCTCAGATGCAGGATTGAGCCCAGTGGACTCAGCTGTGCGTGCACGCAGGTGCCCGTCACCATGCAAACAGCATGCCGGGCGGGAGAAAAGGCTCTCCGCATGTGGGCGCCTGGCCCCCAGGAGGGACGCTCAGGTGTGCTCACCCAGCGCATGCCACTCCGCTTACCAGGCCGCTCAAAATGCACTACTAGGGGCGCATCCCTCCAACCACAGGCGCTGGTCCTCAGCGGGCTCAGCAACCCGGCCACGCCTGCCCTGTCCAGACTCCGCGCCCAGGAGGCTGGCCCCCCGCACTGCGCCATGTTGGCCGCCGGGGAAGCAGAGCTACTGGCGAGATGTGGACATGCAGAGGCGGCGCTGGGGCAAGTGTGTGAGTACCTGCGGCTTGAGGAATTGCAAAGGTGGGAGGGAAACCAGCTCCTGCATACGGAGAGGCTGACATTATACCAGGCGCACCTAGAAACAAACGAGACACTAATCATCGCACCCACGGGTGCGAGCCGGCTGCCAGGGCCCCACCCGCAAGTGCGGGGTGGGCTGTGCGGGCGCCTAGCCTGAACTACGAGTCCTGCCCGAGTGACCTGCCCCCGGCGTCTCACCAAAGGCAGCAGCCATGGTCTGGTCCAGCGAGGGCTGGCTGTCACCGGACGGCAGGTCAGGGCGCGTGTAGTCGCGACTCTTATCGTTGTTGTACTTGACGTTCAGGCTGGTGAGCTTGGAGAAGTCGATGCGAAGTGTGCAGCATGCGTTGTAGATGTTCTGGCCGTCCAACGACTGTGGGGACAGCGAGGAGGCTGTCAGCAGGGGCCTGGTGGCCAGGGGCACGGCTGCCCTGGGGACCACTCACCAGCTTGGCATGCTGGGCGCTCACGGGGTCAGCGTATTGCAGCAGTGCCTGGAACTGGTTGTTCTTGGTGAAAGTGATGATCTTAAGAACGGTGCCGAACTTGGAGAAGATCTGTGGGAGAAGGTGGTGGGTCAGCCTGGGCCCAGGCACCAGCCTACTGCCCACAGCTGAAGCCCAGTCCCCTCACCTGGTGCAGCACGTCCAGGGTCACTGGGTAGAAGAGGTTTTCCACGATGATCCTAAGCACCGGGCTCTGGCCAGCCATGGCCATGCCCGCATCCACTGCCGCGGCCGAGGCTGCCAAGGCCAGGTTTCCTGACTGGACTGAGTTCACAGCCTGCAGGGCCGCCTGGGCCCGCTGTGGGGACAGTACCATGAGTCCCCCAGCCCCAACCCCACCCGCCCCACCCTGCCTACCCTGCCCCCACCCACCCACACCTGAGGGTGCCGCACCGCCTGGTTAGGGGAGCTGTCTGTCTTGAGCTCCTTGTGGTTGGAGAACTGGATGTAGATGGGCTGGCCGCGCAGCACAGGCGTCACCGATGTGTAGTAGTTCACCATGGTGTTGGCGGCCTCTTCTGTGTGCATCTCGATGAAGGCCTGGGCATGGGAACAGGGTGAGCTGACTCATACCAGGGGTGCCTCTGGGACCCACCCCAACTGGCCCAGGCCTCGTACCTGGTTTTTCCCTTTCAGCATCAGGAGATTGGTGACCTTTCCAAAGGGCAGCCCCAGGGAAATGACCTCCCCCTCGGTGACGTCGCCGGGCAGCTTACGGATGTGGATCACCCTGGAGGGCACGCCCGCACTCCTGCTGTCACCCTTGAACTTCTTACTGTCGTTTCCATTTGCTGCAAAAAAGCACTGAATCACATAGGGCACCCCAGGCTCACTCAGAGCGGGGCCCTCCCCAGCACCGAGAGGCTTCCGGGCTGAAGTGGTCCCCACACCTGGCTCCCAGGACTGTGCACTAGGCAGGCGCAGGGACCAGGCAGGGCGGTGGGCGGGTGAGGTTACCTGTGGACGCCGAGGTGCCGCTCATGATAAAGGGTCCGTTAGTGACGCAGGCAGAGAAGAGCTCGTCAGATCCCCGCTGCAAGAGAAGCGAGGTAAACCCAGTGTCCTCACCGCAGGCCCTGACCCTCCCCATTAGGGCCCACGGTCCCCACCTGACACGCAGTTCCTTTCCCGCCGGTGGAGCCCTCGGGGCTCTCCCCAGGCAGGGACAGAGGCTGTTCCCTCAGGCCTCTGTGTGTCAGGGCCACCTCCATCTTCCATCTCCCCACTCCCGCACCAGTGTCTGGGGTCTGCATGGCTCAGGCTCCCAGCCCATGAAGACAAAGCCCCCTTGTCCCACTGTGGCCACCCGCAGGAGTATGTCCCACTTTCCCGTCTGAGGAAACCGGAACCCCCTGGACCAGAAACGCTACCTCTCCAGGCGCAGGTACCCTGGTGACAAACAGGCTCTCCAACTGCCCCTGTGGGTGGGCTCCCAGCCCATATTATCTCCAGAAATTCCCTTGTTAGCCTCAATCTAATAGAATCAATTCCCAGAACCCCTTGAGATGCTGCTTAAGCAGGAAGAAAAAGGGAGACAGCCTCCTGCTGGCTGGGCAGTGAGACCCCAGAGGGCCATCCGCCTGTGATTCCTCGATACACAAAACCAGTGCCTGGCAGCAACAGGAGGCCAGCCGTCACCCACCCGGCCTTGACTCTTCTTCTCCCTCAACCTGCCTTTCCACCAGCTCGCCCTCCTCACATCAAGGACACCTTATCTCTGCCCTTCCCCTCAACTGCCAGCCAGTTCAGCCGCTTACAAACAAGCAGGCTCCACGTGCAGGACACCTCCCCACCTTCCGTGGTCCAGCTCTGAAGTGCCCCAGAGCCCCTTCAGGCGCTGACTCCCTCCCCAGCCCTCAGGACAGAAAAGTGGGCACAGCAAGGCCAAGGCCATGGGGCTAACAGAATGTTCTGGGCCTCCTCACTGCCAACTGCCAGCTATCGGCACGCCGCTGAACTCAGACCCCAAACTCCCCAGCACCAGAGGCTGCTCAGACCACTGCCTAGTCTTAATGGTAACAGATTGCAGTTGGATGTAAATGAAGCAAAGTTATTAAAAGCCCCACGGACTGGCAGACCTGCCCCATCACACCTTTCCTCACTACCCTGGGAAGGGGTGTGTGTGTGGGGGGAACCTGGACTCTTCCAGGCTCTGGACAGCCGGCCAGTTCCAGCCCTAAACAAACCAGAAACCAGGTGGAACACACCTGAGCCTCATTCCCTCCTAAGCAGCAGGAAAATCGACTTGGAGGCTCACCAACCCCTCCCCTCAGGTCACAAAAGCCCCCTGGCCAGAGCTAGACAAGAATGGACAGGGCACCCAAGTGGCTCCCACACAGACGCCAGCTGCACAGCCTTAAAAAGGGCATCTCAGCTCCTGTCAACAGGTGATGGACGGGGGAAGAACTCCCTCCAGAGGGGGTTGTTCTTAGCTCCAACTCCCTTTTCACAGCAGATTGCCTGGCATGAATACCTGTGTGGTCTGCCCACTTGGCAACCCCGCTCCCACCAGCACAGGGAAGTGCAGGTAGTGGCCAGCAGCTCAGCAGGGACTGCCCACTGGGGCGCAGAGAGTGCACACGGACAGAACCCTGGAGGGACAAAGGCCAGGCCAAGCTGCACTACAGCCCCTGCTCTCAAATCAACTCAGCACCACCAGGAAGGCCCCGAAGTGTGCCCGGAGCCAGGGACAGCAGCAGCTAAGCACCACTAACACCCCAACACCTGTCACTCGGGACACGGCTCGTGCTTATGCTGAGAGGGGGAACCCAGGATGCCCTCCCGGAGGCACCCATGCTGGTGCACCCTCAGCCTCTGGAAGCGGCCTGGCTGGATGGGCCCCCACAGAAACAGGGGGGTGGGGGTGTCACCGTGCCAGTTACAAGCGCGCCTGGATGAGATCCCCCTCCCTCCCTCCTCTCGCCACCAAACAAACAGGTTTTATCTGCAGGAAGATCAGAAAGGCTTGCATGTGAAGAGTCCACCTGGGAAAACCGAAACCAGCCCAGGCCCGGCAGCCAGAAACTAGCTGCCGCCTGCTCCCAGGGATAATGGGCTACCCTCAGGGCTGAGGTGGACACCGGGTCTCTGCCAGTGAGGCCCCCTTCTCAGAGCAAAAGTGAGCTCAACGACGTCCTCAGAAGCAACCTCCATCCGCCCCAGGGTCTTCCTGACCCATGCCCAATGCCCACCCCTTAAACAGCCTGAGGAAGAAACTTCTACTTTTTCCACTTGAAACTGTCAGAGTCCCATCAGCCCACGGGCATCCCACCTCCAACCAGGTGCGGTTCTGGACTTCAGGGCAAAGGTCCTGAAGTCAGGGCGGGAGCCCCTCACCTCAGAGGAGCCACCCACCCTGCACTCCTACTACAGAGCAGGCTGTGGCACACCACCCCCCACCCCTAGCCTGGCAATGGGAGCACACAGGCCGTAGAGTCAACAGGCGGAAGGAAAAAGTGACGTTCCCAGTGCCTACCTTTGTACCAACTGCTATGTCTGGGACGATGCTGCAGAGAGAGAGAAAAGGAGACATCAGCAAGGAGCACTCACCACATGCCAGCAGCATGGGCTCAAAGGGCGGCACGAGCCCCCGCTCCAGGACTTCAGCGACGAGGAGGCTTGGGCAAGGGAAGGGAGGTGTCCTCTCTCTAGTCGCCACTTGAAAAGGAGCCATCATGGTCCTCTGGCTCCTTTCCCTTCCCTCCCTCCCGGCAAGACCCCGGCCCCGCCTCCGATGCATCCAAAGACAAAGACACCCCCCTCCGCAGGCCCTCGGAAACACACTAGATGCTGATTAAGATTGAAATGCTGTTGCTTGCTTTCTAGAAACGAGCAGTGCTTGAGAGAGGTTTCCAGCAAAAGGCAGGCTGATGAAAAGGCAACTCAAGGGCCCAAGGTTAGAGCTGCCACCCCAGAGGACTGAGAAGGGGTCGACCCAGTGGAAAGGATCAGATAAAACGAACACCAGTTACTCATCAACCAGGGTCCATGTGACCTGCTAGGGAAGGCAGGGTGTATGTGACTGCCCCAGGCTCCAGGGTCCTGCAGGCCAAGCCCTCGGGACAGTAGAGCCCTTGGAGGGTGCCACCTAAAGACTCAGGGTGGGTCTGCTCAGGAGAACTTGGCCAACTACACCCCACCAGGTCACCTGGCCATCAGCCTGCCATCACGGGAGACCAGAGCCTCCCATGATGTCACATGTCCCTTGGCCAAGGCCCTGGCGGACAGAGGCCCTGGGGCCACTGCCTGCAGCATCCGGCTCATGGTTCACCACAACCTGAGATCCGACCCTCCCACAGCCTCACCAGCCTGTGCCATGGGACTGCCACTTCTTCCCCACAAAAACCTTAAGGGCTAATGTCAACGATTTTTAAAAATCTTACTGAGCCAAGAAACAACTTCCCAGAAAAACAAAGAATGAAAAGCACGCAGTTTCCCAACTGCTAACCCAGGACGGCTGGCAGCTTCCTACTCAGGGAGGACCGCAGACGCAGGAAGTGTTTCACAGAAGATGGCCTTTCTGCAAAAGGTCCCCCGACTTTCAAAAAGGCAGGCCAAACTGCAGCTGCACCAGCAGGCCAGGCCCGGCTGCCTAGGCAACCACCCAACCGACCAGAGGCCGCAGACGCGCCCCAAACTACGTCTCCGTGACGAGGAATGGAAACTCCGAAATTTGACCAGGGGGCCAGGAGAGCTCTTTCCACCGGGCTCGACCGGCGGGCTTCCTGGCTCCTGGGTCAGGAAGAGGCTTCTCTGGGAAGGTACGTCCCAGCCTAAGCGGACAACAGACCACGAGATCAAGTTCCTCTTGTTGCAGCAATTTTTCTAAAAGGCTAACCTTAATTCAGCCTGCAACCTATCATTTCAAACCCAAGGCACCGAAGGCACGTGACCCTCCGGGCACTGGTAATCGCCCGCCCCGCCCGGTAGGGCCGACAGAGG
>SJYX01023561.1:460885-471639 GCA_006410675.1 Oreotragus oreotragus | reverse complement strand
GAAGCAACAGTTAGAACTGGACATGGAACAATGGATTGGTTCCAAATTGAGAAAGGAGTACATCAAGGCTGTATAATGTCACTCTTTTTAACTTATATGCAGAGTACATCATGCAAGATGCCAGAATGAATGAAGCACAAGCTGGAATCAAGATTGCTGGGAGAAATATCAATAACTTCAGATATGCAGATGACACCACCCTTATGGCAGAAAGTGAAGAAGAACTAAAGAGCCTCTTGATGAAAGTGAAAGAGGAGAGTGAAAAGGCTGGCTTAAAACTCAACATTCAAAAAACAAAGATCATGGCATCCAGTCCCATCACTTCATGGCAAATAGATGGAGAAACAATGGAAACAGTGAGAGACTTTATTTTGGGGGGCTCCTAAATCACTGCAGATGGTGACTGTAGCCATGAAATTAAAGACGCTTGTTCCTTGGAGGAAAAGGTATGCCCAACCTAGACAGCATATTAAAAAGCACAGATTATCACTTTGGTGACAAAGGTCCATAAAGTCAAAGCCATGGTTCTTCTAGTAGTCATGTATGGATATGAGAGTTGGACCATAAGGAAAGCTGAGCGCCAAGGAATTGATGCTTTTGAACTGTGGTGTTGGAGAAGACTCTTGAGAGTCCCTTGGACAGCAAGGAGATCCAACCAGTCAATCCTAAAGGAAATCAGTCCTGAATATTCATTGGAAGGACTGATGCTGAAGCTGAAACTCTAATACTTTGGCCACCTGATGCAAAGAAGTGACACTGGAAAAGACCCTGACGCTGGAAAAGATTGGAGGTAGGAGGAGAAGGGGACAACAGAGGATGGATGACATGGTTGGTTGGACAGCATTACCAACTTGATGGACATGAGTCTGAGCAAGCTCCAGGAGTTGGTGAACAGGGAAGCCTGGCGTGCTGCAGTCCATGGGGTGGCAAAGAGTCAGACATGGTTGAGTGACTGAACTGAACTGAACATTTAAACTAGTTGCTAGTATATCCAAAAGGTATGAATGTTGACATATTGTTTTGACATCCAGGCACATTTATAAATATGATTACTCTTTATAGTTAATTTTTCATTTGATTCCATGGAGTATTCTAGTTATATATTACTATTCATCAAACCTCTCTAACATCTCTTTCATTCTGTTGTTCACCTGCATTAACTTGTGATTCCAAAATACCATTAATAAAGAGTGAAAACAGTAGATATCTTTATTTTGTTTCTGATTTTAATGGTCACAAATTTCCTGTTAAGCCTGAGATGGTTTTTAGGTTGAGAAGCACATAGTTTACTAAGGATATTTTCCTACTACATTTTGAGGGTTTTAAAAAAGAAATCAATATTGAATTTTATCACATGCCTTTTCTATAAAAATGATATGATTTTTTTCTATATGTATTTAACAAGATGATGAATATCTTCAATAAGCTTCATACTACTGAACCTTTCTGGATTCCTACAACAATCCTCACTTGTTATGACATTTCGTTCTTTCAGTGCAAAATGCATATCAAAGGTCATCTCACCCCATCCTCTAAGCCAGCCCGAGAAGTGTGCGCTGGCACCACGGCTGCACTGGCCCTCACCCCCTGTAACCCCGCTCTCCCCGCTGCTCTGCCTCTTACGCTGTGCTCCCTGAGATCATGTATCCCCAGGAATCCTCAAATACCCTTCTGCTCTTCAGGTCCATCTCTGCCAACATGGCACCTCACACAGAGGCCCTCTCTATCTACTGTCGACCGTGTAAAACAGACAGGAATCACCTTCCTATCTTGTCACTCTATCCCTGAACGTTCTATTTTTCTCTGTAGCAACCGTCACCATCTAGCATATTATATTTCACTTCTATTATTTTATATTCCATCTCCCCAGTAGCATGCAAGCTCCATTGAGAGCAGAAGTTTTGTCTGCTTTGCTCACTGCTCATTTTCCAGCACCGAGGATAAGCCTGGTGCTTATCCGAGGATAAACGAATGAACAAATGAACACTCATTTTATAGACAAGAAAGCTGAAGCTTAAAGAGATGAAGTCAAATCATACAGTGGCAGAGCTAGGACTGAAACCCAAGTCAAACTTCCAACTCCCTGCCCTTTACCCTTGAAACAAACGACAGGTGATTTTAGGCCACAGAAAATGCTCATATATCTTATGAATACTAAAGTACGATTTATGGGACTTCCCTGGCAGTCCAGTGGTTAAGACTCCATGCTTCCCATGCATGGGGCACAGGTTTAATCTCTGGTCCGGGAGCTAAGGTCCTAGTTGCTGCAGGTATGGCCAAAAAAATAGTAATTATAAAAATGAAGTGCAAGTTAGAGACGCCATTGAGAGATGGCCCTGCACTAAATGAATTAAGTAAGCAAAAGAACTAGAAGATGGCCTCCACAGACTGGTTCTGGAGCCCAAAGGGGTAATCTCCAACACTACACTGTCCAACAAGGTCACCTTTAGCCAATGCAAGATTACTGAAACTTGGAATGTGGCTTCTGCGACTAAGGGACGCAAAGTTTATTTCATTTTAATTAATTGAAGTCTAAAATTGATACTGATTCAGTTACTAGAACAACTTGGGTGTGAAACCACTTTTTCAACTACACATTTTATACAATCTCAACAGAGATCAAGCATTTCTGGTGAAAAGTGAGCATTCAAATATAGAGGTGCTTTAAGTATAAAATTCTCACCAGAGTTCAAAGATGGAGTATGAAAAGAGAATGTAAAAGATCTCATTAATAATATGTTCATTTGAAAAATACATATTTGGTTGCGCCGGGTCGCAGCACGTGGCATCTTTTGTCGCAGCCTGTAGGTTCTTTGTTGCAGCATGCGACTTCTTAGTTGCAGCCTGTTGGATCTAGTTCTCTGAGCAGGCATGGAACCCAGGCCCCCTGCATTGGGAATGTGTAATCTTAGCCATTGGACCACCAGGGAAGTCACCAACAATATGTTCATATTGATTACATGTTGGAAAAACAACACTTTGGACAGATTAGGTTAAATAAAATACATTACTAAAATTTAAAAAAAAAAAAAAAAGAAGAAGAAGAAGAAAAAGGAAGCCTCTAAAGAATTCCCTGGAAAATACAGTCCTTATATTAAGGCAGCTCTCCTCTCTCAACACTTATGAGCCTCACAGCAAGAATCCCAAGGCTCTGACCTTCATGCACACATGTCCTTGGGTAGCCCGAGGGTAAAACTGGATGTTTCAAGGCCAAATGGTCATTGAACATGTGCGTACTCCTGGAGCCGGCAGACACAAGCGCTGAAAGCACACTCTGCCAGGGACTAGCCATATTGTGGCCACCAGAGATACCAAGAACCTGGCTTTGAAAATTACTTGCTTGGGACTTCCCTGGTGTTTCAGTGGCTAAAACTCCACACTTACAAAGCAGGGGGCCCAGGTCCAGTCCCTGGTCAAGGAATTAGACTGCACACGTTGCAATCTAATCTAAACATCTAACCTAAAGACCCTGCATAGTGACTGTGGTTTAGTCACTAAGTTGTCTCCGCCTCTTGCAACCCCATGGACAGGCTCCTCTGTCCATAAAATTCTCCAGCCAAGAATACCGGAGTGGGTTGCCATTTCCTTCTCCAGGGGATCTTCCCTGACCCAGGAATCAAATCGAGGTCTCCTGCCTTGCAGGCAGATTCTTTACCAACTGAGCTACGAGGGAAGCTCCATGCCACAATGAAAATCAAAGATCCCAAGGACCCACAACTATGATCCGGCACAGCTAGACAAATAAATACATTTCAAATAAAAAATGTATATGTACTTAAAATTGAAAAAAGAAAGAAAAATTATTTGCTCCTTCAAAGTCTAAGACTCTCTTTTGGTTTCAACAGGACAACCTATAATCAAATATTCTTCACAATCTTTTCCCTCTGCCATCACTGGGACATTTTCTTGAACCAACTTTAAGCTAAAAGCAAAATTTCAGAAATCATTTCTGACATTAAACAGTATCTTTATTTTTTATTTTTTTTCCAGCATTCAATCAAACCCTGTATTTTAAATCTGTGGGGGCTGATCCAACACTGCAATGTGTCACATTTAATTCCATCAGTGTACACTGTAATGAACAAAGATTTGAGCTAGTGAGGCATAACTAAATGTTTTGAACCTGTGAACTGAAAAAGCAAGGCTCATTTGTGTTATTTCTAAATAGTAAATAAAATCATTTCCAACATTCCACTATCAAATGACAGTAATTTTTCTACCGGCACACACTTGAGGAATGCCACAAAGTGACTTTTCTAACAGTTCGTTTTATTGTTGTGCATAACCTTCTAAATATCTCTCTGCTGGCTTCTATTCAAAGATAAATGGAAGGCAGTAAAATTTATGGAAAATGTATTCAACTGCTTAAAATACATCAACCAAAAGAAAAAAGATTTTAAGGCTGTATTAAGTTGGGAAATTATATCTCCTTCACTGAGTCTCTGATTTCAATGACAGGGGACAAAACCCACAGATCCGCCAAGTTCCCTGTTCCCTCCTATACAGAGCCCAGTTCTCCTATTTCAAACTCTCACCTTGGTCAAGGCCAGAGTAAACACCTGTCTTTCACATTTTTACACAACGTCACTTTGTGTGCCACAAATACAAGCTCTCATACCAAGGAGGAAGCAAATTCCAGTACACAGAACAAATTCCCACTAGACCAGTCTGTTGACTGGTCCCTTGACTTTCTCGGCTGTCAAGATAATGAAGGGAAGAAAAAGATCTTTCTGTAAAACTGTAACATGCAACCTTATAAGTGTGCCCTTTAAGCTATTCACACAGAGAAAGGTTAAATAAAACTTCAGTTAAGGTTTAAAATTGAGCTAAAAATATTATTTTCTAGCACTTGAGCAACATATTGCAAGATTTTACTAAAATATGAGTATTAAAGTGAAGTCAACCAAAGTCAGTTCTTACATTTTCATGGATCAAGGAAGAAACTTTAGAGGGATTTTTTTTTTTAAACTAACATTTCAAAGATACCATACCCTATAAAATAAAAAAGAAAATGACAGTTGTACCAGTTTAGAAATGCCTAAAAATAGAGAAGTGAGGGAATTTAAACAGAATAACTATTTTAAACTATTTGGCTTCCCTGGTGGCTCAGCTGGTAAAGCATCCACTTGCAATGCAGGAGACCTGGGTTCAATCCCTGGGTTGGGTAGATCCCCTGGAGAAGGGAACAGCTACCCACTCCAGTATTCTTGCCTGGAGAATTCCATGGATGAGGTCTCAAAGAGTCGGACGTGACTGAGCAACTTTCACTTTCAAAGACACTGGCATTCAGCTTCTTGGTTTGAGTCCTTGTGCGCCTATGTAATGTAATATGTAAAAATAGAGAAATGAGGGAGTCTAAATAGTGTAATTATTTTAAAAGAAGACTGAAGTCTTCACATTTAAAACAGAGTAGTATTGAATGTCCCTGGCATTCCAGTGGCTAAGAGTCCATCTGCCAATGCAGGGGACCCTGGTCTGGGAAGATGCCACAAGTACCAAGACATCTAAAGCAACTGCACACCACAGCCACTGGCCTGCATGCCCGGAGCCTGTACTCTGTGGTGAGAAGCCCACACACCGCAACTAGACAGCAGCCCCTGCTCACAACCAGAAAAGCCCGCACGCAGCAGCCAAGACCCAACGCAGCCAAATAAACAAATAAATGATAAGTGACTTCTTAAAACAAGATTAGTTCTGAGAAATATTCACCTTAATAAAACTCAGCTTAATATAAGAAAATAATATATTCATATTGCATAATACCATTTCAAATTTCACTTAGTCCTTTCTCTATGACTTCCAGGGATCTCTATAAATATTGTCCATTTACCACTATAGAAAAAAAGGCACTGCTATTATCATTTTCAAACACATAAGAGATTTAAGTAACAACAACAACAAAAAAAAACAGAGAAGAGATATGAAGCTTCAGGATATTTCAAAACAAAGAAAACAGGAAGTATACTTTTTCAGCTTGGGTTTAAGGCAGTGAGGGTGAAACATACAATAAAAATTAAAATATATGCGATATAGTTCAGGCTTAAGTAAGCAAACAGTCCTGGATTTTATTGGCCAACAGTCTTGCCACACACTTGCAGGAAAAACACACTTGGTAGAATGCCAAATTCATACTCCAACGTTCAAAAATACATTTTTATATCCAATTTTATATCAACTGCATGTTTTATAATTCTAACAGACTAACATCAAGCATTATCACTCTCATTTCTGTCTTTGAATCATAGAAGCAAGAAATACTGAGAAGCATGAAGTAGCTGACAAAATCCTAACTTTCATATGAAATCTCTAACTGAAAACATTAAGACAAAGAAGTGAGAGAAGTCACTACAAAAATATTGAGCAAGAGGAGAAGACCCACCATTTTCAGAGGAGGGCTCAAAAAGGAATGCGCAGTCAACATCCTTGGCAGTCACAGGGCACACTGTACATGTCTCTAGTATTATGTTTATATTTTTATCCCCCTTGGAGGCAGTGGTCTCCTTCAAGGCACGGACCTGGCTTTATATATCATCCTGGCCTATCAGCTACTGAATTCAAATAAATAAACCAGGTGCTGGGTCAATTAACCTTTCTTAAATTCTCTTGACAAAAAATATCCACAGCACTTGTGTTATGCAAATTTCATCTCAATTAGAAAGGTACCAAAGGAAAAGCATGGCCTGAACACATGTTAAAAGCCAAATGGCAGGCAAAGGGGCTCTTTAAGTTACTGAGGCCGAAGTACTCTGAAGTCAGATCATGAGTCACTGGACTCTAACGTAAGGTGATATGTTTTACAGTAAACAATAAGCCATGTAATCACATAGGTATTTATTTCCTAACTCGAAATATGTCCAGAGTCCTCAACTCTCCAGACAGGTGAATATACAACCTCAAAACACCCGTCAACTTCTGAGTGGTGTCTGGGACAGCTGACTGACATGCTGTCGAAACTTACTTTCTTTCTTTATTTAGAGGCAATCAGATTCCATAATACTAGGTCCCACAGTAGGGAGCATGAATTTAGAGCGCTGGGGTTTCATCCTTATGAAAATGAATACACTAGTGTTTTTTTAAAAGAATGATCCCAGGAGACATTCAGAGTTAAAAGGAACTTGAACTTTGCGGAAATATGGAGGCCTGCTTTGCTCCCAGCCCTCAGGTATTTGAATCTATTCTGCTTCTTCCAAGAAATCTATGACACTACCATGAGTTGAGGGACTGAACATGGCCCCAGAGCTCCTGACCACGCACCTGCCCTCATCTCCCTTAGTCTTCTCGACACCTGCATCCACCGACTCCTCTGAGATCAAAGCAACAAAAAATCCCACACAAGTAAAAATGTGATCTTTGGCCTTGCATTTTGAAAGGTCAGGTCCACACTAGCCAGCGTTCAAGGCAATTGTCTATAATACAGGGATTCCTTGATAGCTCAGTTGGTAAAGAATCCGCCTGCAATGCAGGAGAAAATCATGCCCACTGTCTTCACCTCACAAATTAAAATCCTAAAGCAAAAGGGCAAAGTAAGAGAACTTTAGTAGAAGAATGCAGGAGACAAAGACATTACTATTAATCTATGCAGCAAAAACAGTTCTAAGAAGAAAGTTCATAGCGATAGACCTCAGGAAACAAGCTCAGACGACCTAACCTTACACTTACAGCAACTAGAGAAAGAAGAAATAAACAAAATCCCAAGTTAGTAGAAGGAAAGAAAGCATACAGATCAGAACAGAAATAAATGAAAGAGGAGACTTGAAGAGAGAACAGCACTGAAACATGTATAGGACCATATGTGAAACAGATGAGCAGTCCAAGTTCCATGTGTGAAACAGGGCGCTCAAAGCCAGGGCACTGGGACCACCCAGAGGGATGGGAGGGGGCTGGGGAGTAGGGAGGNGGGGCTGGGGGGGGCGGTTGGGACAGGGGGACACATGTACACCCATCGCTGATTCACTTCAGTGACTGGCAAAAACCACAAAATGGTAAAGTAATTAGCCTCCAATTAAAACAAATAAATAAATTTTTTAAAAAAACAGAAAAGATCAAAGAAACAAAAACCTGGTTCTTTGAAAAGAAAAAACTGATAAACCTTTAGCCAGACTCATCTAGAATAAAAGGGAGAGTGCTCAAATCAATAAAATCAAATACAAAAAAGAAGAAGTTACAACCAACACCACAGAAATATAAAGGATCAGAAGAGACTACTACAATCAATTATACATCAAGGAAATGGACATCCTAGAAGAAAGTGACAAATTCTTAGAAAGGGACAATCTCCCAAGACTGAAGCAAGGAGAAACAGAAAATATGAAGACTTATTACCAGTATTCAAACTAAATCAGTAATTTTAAAACTCCCAAGAAACAGAAGTTCAGGACCAGATGGCTTCACAGGTGAATTCTATCAAACATTTAGAGAACAGTCAACACCCATTCTTCTGAAACTATCCCAAAATCCACAGAAGAAGGAACACTCCCAAACTCATTCTATAAGACCACCATCACCCTGATATCAAAACCAGACAAGGAGATCACAAAAAAGAAAACTACAGGCCAATATCACTGATGAATATAGATGCAAAATTCCTCAACAAAGGGACTTTCCCGATAATTCAGTGGTGAAGAATCCGCCTTGCAATGCAGAGGATGCAGGTTCAGTCCTTGGTCAGGGGACTAAGATCTTCCATGCTGTGCTGTGCTTAGTCCCTCAGGTGTCCAACTCTTGTGACCCCATAGACTGCAGCCTGCCAGACTCCCCTGTCCATGGGATTCTCCAGGCAAGAATACTGGGGCGGGTGGCCATGCCTCCTCCAGGGGATCTTCCCCACCCAGGAATCAAACCCAGGTCTCCCGCATCACAGGCAGATTCTTTACCATCTGAGCCACCACAGAAGCCCAAGATCCTACACGCCACGGAGCAACTGAGCCCACATGCCACAACTAGAGAGGGATTCTCCAGGCAAGAATACTGGGGCGGGTGGCCATGCCTCCTCCAGGGGATCTTCCCCACCCAGGAATCAAACCCAGGTCTCCCGCATCACAGGCAGATTCTTTACCATCTGAGCCACCACAGAAGCCCAAGATCCTACACGCCACGGAGCAACTGAGCCCACATGCCACAACTAGAGAGTCCCAGTGCCACAACAAAAGATCCCACACAACACATCAAAGCTCCCAAGGGCCGAAACGAAGACCCAACACGACCAAACAAATAAACAGAATCCCCAATAAAATACTAGCAAACTTAATGCAACAATGCATTAAAAAGATCATACACCATCTTGATTAGAATTTATCCCGGGAATGCAAGGGTTTCTCAGTATCTGCAAATCAGTGTGCATGCGTGCCTGCTAAGTTGCTTCAGTCATGTCCAATTCTTTGTGACCCTATGAACCACAGCCCACCAGGCTCCTCTGTCCATGGTATTCAATATCCACTTACGATAAAACTCTCTACAAAGTGAGCATAGGGAGAACCTACCTAAACATAATAAAAGTGATATATGACAAACCTACAGCAAACATCACTCTCAATGGTGAAAAGCTGAAAGCATTTCCTCTAAGACTAGGAATAAGATGAGGTTATCCAGTCTTGCCGCTTTTATTCAACATATTAATAGTTTTGGAAGTCCTAGCCACTGCAATAAGAGAAGAAAAGGAAATAAAAGGAACCCAAATTGGAAAGGAAGGAAAAAAACTGTCACCATTTACAGTATGCTATACACAGAAAATCCTAAAGTTGCCACTAGAAAAATACTAAATCTCATCATTGAATTCAGTAAAGTTTCAGGATACAAAATTAATACAGAGAAACCTGTTGCATTTCTATACATTAAGAATTAAATATCAGAAAGAAAAATTAAGAAAACATTTAAATTTTTAAATCTCACTTAAAGACCACACAAACAGATAGGAAGATATACTTGTCTTAGACTGGAAGAATCAAAATTGTTAAAATGACTATACTATCCAAGCAATCTACAGATTCAATGCAATTCCTATCAAATTACCAGTGGCATTTTTCACAGAATGGGAACAAATTTTTTTTTATTTGTATGGAAATACAAAGGCCTCAAAGAGCCAAATCAATTTTGAGAAAGGAGAACAGAGCTGGAGGAATCACACTTCCTGACTTCAGACTATACTACAAAGTTACTATAATCAAAACAGTATGGTACTGGCACCAAAAAAGACATATAGTTCAATGGAATCGGATAGAAAGCCCAGAAATAAACCCACTCACTTACGGTCAATTAATCTATGACAAAGGAGACAAACTGGGCCAAAGACCTAAACAGACATTTCTGCAAAGAAGACATACAGATGGCTAACAAACACATGAAAAGATGCTCAACGTCACTCATTATCAGAGAAATGCAAACCAAATCCACAATGAGGTACCATTTCACACCAGTCAGAATGGCTGTGATCCAAAAGTCTACAAGCAATAAATGCTGGAGAGGGTGTGGAGAAAAGGAAACCCTCTTACACTGTTGGTGGGAATGCAAACTAGTACAGCCACTATGGAGAACAGTGTGGAGATTCCTTAAAAAACTGGAAATAGATCTGCCTTATGACCCAGCAATCCCACTGCTGGGCATACACACTGAGGAAACCAGAATAGAAAGAGACACGTGTACCCCAATGTTCATCACAGCACTGTTTATAATAGCCAGGACATGGAAACAACCTAGATGTCCATCAGCGGATGAATGGATAAGAAAGCTGTGGTATATATACACAATGGAGTATTACT
>SJYX01023561.1:432605-455891 GCA_006410675.1 Oreotragus oreotragus | reverse complement strand
GCTGAGTTTTCCAAATTTGCTGGCATATTGAGTGCAGCACTTTCACAGTATCATCTTTCAGGATTTGAAACAGCTCAACTGGAATCCCATCACCTCTACTAGCTTTGTTTGTAGTGATGCTTCCTAAGGCCCACTTGACTTCACATTCCAGGATGTCTGGTTCTAGGTGAGTGATTACACCATCGCAATTATCTGGGTTGTGAAGATCTTTTTTGAATAGTTGTTCTGTGTATTCTTGCCATCTCTTCTTAATATCTTCTGCTTGTTAGGTCCATACCATTTGTGTCCTTTATCAAGCCCATCTTTGCATGAAATGTTCCCTTGGTATCTCTAATTTTCTCGAAGAGATCTCTAGTCTTTCCCATTTTGTTGTTTTATATAGAATTACTGTATAGAATTACATATAGAATTTCTATATGAACCAGAAATACCATTTCAGAGCATATAACAGGAGAAAACTCTAACACCAAAAGATACATTCTCCCCAATGTTCATAACAGCACTATTTACAATCCAAGACATGGCAACAACCTAACTGTCCCCTGACAGATGAGCAGATAAGGAAGATGTGGTAGACATACACCATGGGAAATTTATTCTCACAGAAGAAATGACTGGAATAATGCCATTGGCAACAACGTGGATGGACACAGCAATTATCATAGTCACTGGAATGAGACAGAGAAAGACAAATAACATACGGTACCACTTTTATGTGGAATCCAAAAAATGATGCAAAGCAGAAATAAACACAGAGACATAGAAAACAAACTACAGCAACCAAACAGGAAAGGGGGAGGGGCAAATTAGGAGTTTTCAATTAACGGATACAAACTCCTATTTATAAAACAGATAAAATGACAGGGATCCACTGTATAGCACAGAGAGCTATATTCAATGGCTTATAATAACCTATAATGGAAAAAATCTGGAAAAAAAAAAACTGTGTGTGTGTGTACCTGTGTGTGTGTATAACTGAGTAAATTTGCAGTTCAATATCAACTATACTTCTATAAAAAAAAATAAAATGCAAACATTAAAGAAGGCCTGGATTCGAAATTTTCAACCTGTTTTTGAGTCCTGACTCTGCTGAGTAGCCTTGGAAGATACACATAATCTTGCTGTTTTTCATTTGTAAAATGGGCATGGCCATAGCCACCTGCATTGTTTAGAAATGGCGTGATATACATGAAAACTCTTTACATCTGTGAACTGCTCTTCAAATGTTACTATTAGTGCACATACAGCAGCCACATTTCATCTTGCCTAAATAATGCCAACTATCAAGGGACTGCTTTGTATTAATTTCATTCTGGAGTGCTTTTTTTCTGATTTGGGCTAGAAATTAAACCTTTTTTCATATAGTATGTAACATCAAAACATTGAATCAGTATGTCGTATACCTGTAACTAATGTAATAGTGTAACTCAACTATCCTTCAGTAAAGCAAAAAAGAAAAAACATACAAGGACACTTGTAAAATAAAATAAACTTCTAATTCTGACACCAGCATCTTGAAGAATTAAGAGTTTTCACATGATCCCTCGGGTTTCAGTAAACAGACTAGGAAGTCAGGGGAGGAACTCTTTTCTCTTTATTTCCATAACTGTTCAAGAAATCACAAATGTACAAAAGCTAAAATTTATATAGGTATTTTATATTTCTCCCAAAGAGTCTAAATGACATCAATACGCATATTCTTGATAGAAATACAGAGTCACTTGCCCAAAGTTAATTTTCGTTAATAGAACCTCTAACTTGCTGACAGAAAGAACCACCATACCACTCACGAATGTCTTTTCTACCCACTCAATGGCAGGGAAGTGATATAAATGACTGACATCTTGATGTCCTTTCAAGTGGCCCCACTAAACTGAAAGCATGGTCCAAGCCAGAACAAGAATCATTTTAAGAAGTGTCCTAAGCACAATAATCCTTTCAGAAAATATGCTGGCCCCAAGCCCTCAGGAGAGACACCTTCTATAAGGCAGCCTGCCTTAACCCCTAGAAGCTCAGTACTGACTGAATCATGACGCCATGCATTTGCAAAATCAAAGTAAATTAAATTCCCACATAGCCAGCTCTCTTTTCTACACTATTAGACAAAAAGCACTAGTGGAGTAAGGGAAGCATTGACCTCTGGCCTGAACACAGATGGAATTATCCTACCACACGTTACTTAAAAATGCAGAGCACAGTCTCAAGTCAATTTGTCACTTGGAGATATCGCTGGGCTTTTACGATGAGAATTCATTTGTGAGAAGCTCTTAGCACCGTTTTCCCCTTAACCTTTTCCATTTATCTTACATTTGCTACTCTTCCACAGCAAACTTTTATGTGCAATTTTAAGGCTGTACAATGTAAGTTACAAGGGCACTAGTCTTTGAAACCCAAAGAACAGTCTAATGAAATTGAGGTGATGCTAACAAGCTGACAATGACTTGCCCTCTCTTGATCCAGCATGCTGACAAATACGATCGGGTAGGACTCTCTGTGATACTCATGGAGGAGAAAAGAAGAGGGGCTGGGGTCAGCATTTATTTGACTGTGAGGTGGGGAGATTATAACCATAAAATTTCGTTTCAAAATTGCTAAAATGAGGGACAGCCAGAAACAATATCCAGTTTTAATATGATCCATTCCCTTTGGAGAGGAATGATGATGTTGGGTGCGAGGTGACCAATCGGCCCTTTATCCATAATGAACTTCTGAGATTTCTGTAGGCATCATCCGAGTGCATTCAGAAGAGGGGGGAGGGGAGTTCAATGCCTTCAGGCAACAGTAAGCCTAGAGATGACAGTTTTCGTGCTTTTCTCTCAGCCTCAGGGTCACTGATGTAAACAGGGAAAATACCCCTCTTGCTCTGTATGCCTTACAGGATCGACTTGTTTAAACACACGATCCCTGAAATCACTGGACCAAGAGAACCAGTCTTATTCCACTTATGTACACAGCACACCTGAGGAGCCTACACAGCAGGCTGAAGCATGGCTGCCAACCCCACAGAAGGTCTTCCACCTCAGTTGGCTGCAAATCTTAAAAGGATTTCTTAAAACTTTTATTCAAAAACAGCTAGAGCGAGTTGGGGTTTTTTTGTGGGGGGGGATGCCTCACAGATCCTTTCCAGTCTGATGGAAACAATGGACCCTCCACCCACAAAAAGGCATTTTCCCTGATAGCTCAGACTGTAAAGAATCTGCCTGCAATGCAGGAGACCAGGGTTCTATCTCCGGGTCAGAAAGTTCCCAGTTCAATGCCTTCAGGCAACAGTAAGCCTAGAGATGACAGTTTTCGTGCTTTTCTCTCAGCCTCAGGGTTACTGATGTAAACAGGGAAAATACCCCTCTTGCTCTGTATGCCTCATAGGATCGACTTGTTTAAACACACGATCCCTGAAACCACTGGACCAAGAGAACCAGTCTTACTCCACTTATGTACACAGCACACCTGAGGAGCCTACACAGCAGGCTGAAGCATGGCTGCCAGCCCCACAGAAGGTCTTCCACCTCAGTTGGCTGCAAATCTTAAAAAGATTTCTTAAAACTTTTATTCAAAAACAGCTAGAGCGAGTTGGGTTTTTTTTTTGGGGGGCGGGGGGATGCCTCACAGATCCTTTCCAGTCAGATGGAAANGCCTACACAGCAGGCTGAAGCATGGCTGCCAGCCCCACAGAAGGTCTTCCACCTCAGTTGGCTGCAAATCTTAAAAAGATTTCTTAAAACTTTTATTCAAAAACAGCTAGAGCGAGTTGGGTTTTTTTTTTGGGGGGCGGGGGGATGCCTCACAGATCCTTTCCAGTCTGATGGAAACAATGGACCCTCCACCCACAAAAAGGCATTTTCCCTGATAGCTCAGACTGTAAAGAATCTGCCTGCAATGCAGGAGACCAGGGTTCTATCCCCGGGTCAGAAAGTTCCCCAGAGGAAAGCATGACAACTCACTCCAGTACTCCTGCCTGGAGAATCCCCATGGACAGAGGAGCCTGGTGGGCTGCAGTCCATGGGGTCGCAGAGAGGAAGACAGGACTGAGTGACTAACACACGCGTCTATGCACAAGCCAAGCTTATCTGTCTGATATCAGGGTTGGTTCCTGGATCTCAGACTAGGAATTCTCAACTTCAGGGTGTTGGACCATTGCCTGATTAATCAGACACAGGAGAAAAGGAACAGGCTTATACTGCCAGCTTGGATGAGGTGATCATGGCTACAGCAAAGCCGCACTGGGGAAAGCCTCCATCAGACCCTCACTGGAGACAGGAAGGTGGAGGAGCTGCGGTTTGGAGTTACCTTAGCAGTATTCTGACAAATGAGGCCCTGGCTGGCCAAGCAGAAAATCACTTCCTTTCACAAACAAGCAAGCATCCAACTAACACCTGAAAATCATGTTTATATACCTCCACTAGTGGCCTCAGAATTTCCACATGAAAGGGACCAAGGTGGGTGGTAACACAGTGGGAAGTCAGAGCTAGGGTTTTTGTTATGGGACTTCATGGAAGGCTGAGAAAACATCAAATTTCCATAGCAAAGCAAGGAGAATTTACAGGAACAGGAAGCTTGGGGGAGAAGCGGTGTTACAACACCCCAAGCCAACCTTTGCCACTATCACTGTGTCCTTCAACACCAGTGGTTCTCAGACAACAACGGCCTGCAGAATCACCCCAAAAAGTGTTAGTCACTCAGTCGTGTCCAACTCTTTGTGCCCCTATGGACTGCGGCCTGCCAGGCTCCTCGTCCATGGGATTCTCCAGGCAAGAATACTAGAGTGGGCTGCCATTCCTTTCTCCAGGGGATCTTCCCAATCCAGAGACTGAAGCCAGGTCTCCTGCATTGCAGGTGGATTCTTTACCATCTGAGCCACTAGGGACGCCCAGAATCACCCAAAAGGCTTGTTATCTTTCTGGGCTCTACCCTCAAAGTTCCTGATTACGCAGATCTGGGTAGAAATCAAGAATCTGCATTCTAACAGGTTTTAGGGACGGCTGGTCAGGGGACCCTGCTTTGATCTATACAGGACGGCTCAGCAGGTAAAGAATCGGAGACATGGCTTCGATACCTGGGTCGGGAAGATCCCCCGGAGAAGAAAGTGGCAACCCACTCCAGTATTCTTGCCTGAAAAGTCCCATGGACAGAGGAGCCTGGTGGGCTACAGTCAGTCCAAAGGGTAGCAAAGTGCCAGACATGACTTAGTGACTGAGCAGCTTCTTAGGCATATGCATAGTCTTACCTGGATGTCATACTCGCCATCAAATTCAAAAAAATAATAATAAAGTACCACTCGGCCCTCAGGGCAACTTCTTATCTGTGTTTACCTGATGGTGCACATTGGCTGAACTGGGGGTTCATAATGTACAATAGGCTTCTTGGTGACTGCTGAGTGACTAAGGTAATTCACAATAAGAGAAGCACAAAGGAAGAACTTTGAGCTGTTCGGTTTTAAAATTTTGCCCTCAGGAAGCAATAAACTGTACATTGGTGCCAGGAAGATTCACTTAAGAAGTAGCAAAATACCCGTTTCTCCAGAGCTGTGGTTTTCAGACCAAGCTCCACAGAGGCCCAGATGCACACTGCAATACTTTCACGGCAGGGCCGGAAGAGGGCAGAGAAATGTTAGAGGCTTTGGGCCTCCCATTTCCATCCCTCCTGGAACTAAAAATTCAGCTTTTCTCTCATTTACAGATAGGTCTAAATTAGAGGTTTTACTGTCCCTTTGAAGGAAGGAAAAGTTTAAAGTACACCAGATTTAACTACCTCCAAGAGTCCCTCCATTTCTGGGATTCTGTTATAACACAACACAAAGTGACTGGCACATTACAAAAATAAAAACATCAAACCAACCCAGGAGGCCGACAAAAAGCTAAAGCTAGCATCCAAATGAGTGCTTAGCAGTCAGACCACATTTATGTCCGCTATGACGGTCCGATGTCGCACAGAGGCGCTTCCAACCTCCCTGAAGGCAGGAACTGAACCTCTGTAAATGGAATATAAAAACACGCAAACTCCAGTGGTGACAATCACAACTTAAACCTGCCCCATCAGGCAGACGCCCTGCAGAAACCAGGGTCTTCTCAGCAAGTGCTGTGGTGCTGCTCATGCTCAGGACTGTCATCAACAAGTCCAGCCACTAAACTGGCTAAACTTGGGACCCGTATTTTAAGTTCATAAGGTACAAGAATCATAACCACAGCCCACAACTGGACCACAGCCAGAAAGACAGAAAGAAGCATGGGAAGAGGAGTGGGAACGGTGGTTTGGGGAGAAGGAGATATCTTCTATCTATTATGCTTTAATTTGTAGTATTAGTGAAAGTGTTAGTCGCTCAGAAGTGTCCAGCTCTTTGTGACCCCATGGATTACTGTAGCCCCCCAGGCTCCTCTGTCCACGATATCTCCCAGGCAAGAATACTGGAGTGGGCTGCCATTCCCTTCTCCAGGGAATCTTCCCGACCCAGGAATGGAATCTGAACTTGTAAGTGACCCATAATTCCAGGGTTTCAACACCACCTTTGAGGGGCAAATGAGGAAATGGAACCTTGTAATTGGGGAGGTCATCTACTCCTGGGATACCAGAACTGCCCGCAATGACTAGGGTGCCCTGTCGGGGATTGGAAGATATGGGTTTGGTATTTTTTTTAGGCATTAAGAACATTTTCAAAACCATTGGGATCTCATACATACACACCACTTGCCTATTTTCAGCCAATCTGGGGTGGGGAAGGCATCAGGCAGAGGTGCTATGTATTTATTATTTCATTAAACAAGAAACACTTTCTGAGCTCCTTTGGCAATAATGAATGACACACAGTCCCAAGTCTCAAGGATCCCTCAGTAGCCCTGCAAGCCCTTCCCTCAGCCAACCAACACTGTTAAGTCATACCTAATGGCACCAAGAGGAGTTGGGTTAGAGTTCAAAGTCAAGCTCAAGGCAACAATTACAAATAGTCCAAACCACCCTCGAAAATTCCCTGAAATTCCTCATGACATACAATACTGCTGTTTCTCCCTAAGTCCAAGATGACCAGTTTTTCCTGCCCTCTGGGAAAGACTATTCACTCTTCAGGTCAACCCAGATAATGTGTTAGGCTTGTATTTTGTGAGCCGTGCTGTTAAACCCAAGCACTCACAATCTTCGAGGAAATGAAATCTCCCTACAAACTACAGGCTAGTGTCCCGTAATTCACGTTTGCCCTAGGACTACGCTCATCATACTTCAATTGTCATTTCTTACCCTTTCTGTTCCTTTTGTTCAAGTTTACTTCCCATACGTAAACTATGCATATAGTATGACTCACTGGAATATCACCATCTTAATACGTTCCCACAGACTTGCCCCAAATGCCACCATTTCTTTTAGTCAGCGTACTGCGAATCCTTTAGAATTCACACAAAAATCCCACGGACGGAGGAGCCTGGTAGGCTGCAGTCCATGGGGTCGCTGGTAGGCTGCAGTCCATGGGGTCGCTGAGGGTCAGACACGATTGAATGACTTCACTTTCACTTTTCACTTTCACGCCTTGGAGAAGGAAATGGCAGCCCACTCCAGTGTTCTTGCCTGGAGAATCCCAGGGACGGGGGGAGCCTGGTGGGAGGCCGTCTGTGGGGTCGCACAGAGTCGGACACGACTGAAGTGACTTAGCAGCAGCAATGGGGAATGAGTTATATACGGACCCTACACAGGTGAATGAGTGTTTTTATTCAATTAGCTCCAGTTATCTGGAGAGTTTAGAGAAATGAGAAAGTGAACAGGAAGCTTGGTAGATGGTAAGAAAATCAGGAAAGGTCCAGAATATGAAATACATTTCCAGTAAACGGGGCCCTGTTGGGGAACATGAAGCCGTGATGCTCCCCAGGAAGAGCTCTGAGGGGAGCGTGAGGGGGAGTCTAACGACACAAAGTCAGCCCTGCCCTCGGTACACTGCAAAGTAACCCCCCCTCCTAAGTCCACCAGGTAAGGGGTGACTCAAGGAAAAGAGATAGCACAGTGAAGGCTACTCTGATCTGACTCAGCCAGGCGGCCCACCCAACCAATCACTCCTTGCAAGGTCACACACACCGCTCTGGCTCCGAAACACATCCCTGGAAAGGAACACAGTCCCTACATCTCCATTCCCACAGGGTCGTGAGAACGAGGGTCCCACCACCGCACCTCAGACTCTGCTGGGCAGCATCAACACAGTCAGCCTCATTGCATGCTGGGAAACCCGCCCTCTCTGCTCCCAGAGGGGGACCAATACATTATGCCAGTAAAGACCATGCTTTCCCAGGAGACCAAGGACTTTGTCCTACCTCCTCCTACGTGTCTCTCCACTCCACTTTTTTTTACGACTTCTTTCCTCTCTTTGTCACTGCGCTGCCCTTGAGCAGGGCCCATATCTAACCATGGTTTCCTGTCCTTCATGTGATCATGACTTTCAGGTTTTAGGGTGGACATCCTCTCTTTTGTCGCCTCCAGATGATGGCTCATCTTCATCTGTGTCTCAACCTTCCAACTGTCTAACGCTTAGCCTCCAGCTCCCTCAGACAACAGGTGGCACACTCAAATGCAAAGACCCAGGAAAGAAAACTGTTNACATCCTCTCTTTTGTCGCCTCCAGATGATGGCTCATCTTCATCTGTGTCTCAACCTTCCAACTGTCTAACGCTTAGCCTCCAGCTCCCTCAGACAACAGGTGGCACACTCAAATGCAAAGACCCAGGAAAGAAAACTGTTATGCTAGTCAACAGCACACACATTTAAGCCCCGCTCCGTTCTTCTGGATGCAAGTGTTCCACACCAGCCTTGAACGGCTCATGTCTGCATTCCCCGCTTCAGTGAGTTCCCGATTCACTCAGAACTTTCAAGTGACCCTCAGTCCACACTTGGCACCATCTTAAATTCTTCAGCTGATTTTGGAAATGAAAAACTTTAGGCAGGCAATTAAAGAAGACGAGTAAACCTGTTCTTGACAGGACTAGACTTTACAGTAATGAGATAAAGTGACAAGTACATGGCTTGCTGCCAAGGAATCACGAACAGTTTAAGAATTAGATTCAAAACAACTGATAGAATCTGAAAAGCAGAGTGACCTCCATATACTTTATCTTTTGCTTGGTTTGCACAATGCACAAGATATGAAACTCAAAATATTAAGATACTAGTTGAGGGAGAAACTTTTGAGATTTAGGAAGAGGTACTGAAGGAGGTTACTAGAACAGAACACTTACTAACTAGATGTAGCTATTTTTACCTACAGTGAATATGAAATAGATAATGTACCACTTTCCTAAATCTTATGCCCAGAAATACTTCAATTTTTTTTTTCTATCTTGCAGTATAAAATGGTCATTTCTTTGCTAAAAACTCTTACTTCTCTCACACAAATATTTAAACCTAATAATGAGGATAATTTAACATGGGACCTATAAAAACTACTTAATTTAAAACATTAAAATCTTAAGCACATTTTTAAAAACAGGATATCAGAATTCACATTTTCATACTAATGTATCCTCTAACACCAAAATGAAATGTCATTTTTCACTGGATGTCCACAATTTCAATAAGAAATGTCTTCCTGTGAACTCTTATGACATGAAACTCTTAAAACATGAAAAAGCAGTCAAAATAGCTGACATGAGTGACAAAAGATTCCCTTTATTTTGTTTGTTTCATAAAATTAAGAGCATTGCCACGTAATATAGAAAAACATAAAAGCTGAATTTCAGGTGTATGCAAAAGCCCTTCCATCCCGCCCCCACACCACTACCAACGACAAGTTACTGTTTCGGTAACTCTACAATAAGGGTATTAATACTTTAAGCCATTCTCGCTTCAACCACTGTTCTGGTTTCTTGCTTCAGAAATCACTGCTGCAAACCCAACTCTAGAGATAAATAATGGAGATTAATGCTGTATTACCTTGAACAAGCAATTAAAAGAGGCTGAAAAGCAGCAGCTAAACCCCAAAGCATTTGCTCTTTCACAATAGGAAGCCTAAGGTAATCTTATTTACTAAACATAAATCACTTGAGATCTGGCCAGATTCTTCAATGATGTTCCAGATGGAAACACTGCAAAGCCAGAAGTTGCTTACATTGAGGATTTTCTTCCAACTCTAAAAACAAACTGGACCAGTTTTTCTTGTTGCTTCTAGGAAAGCAGTCATTTTAAACCAAACAATTCAACAGAAGGGCTTTCCTAAGACCTGCCCGTGCCCTATTTTGGGTCCCACCCCTGCCCTCCTTCTAACAGTATTAAGTTTCTTGACACTGAGTTTGCTTCCTCCTCCAGTATCTACTTAAAAGTCTTAGGCTACAGAAAGCAAACTCCATTAAACCCGTCTTTAACGTATTTCTGTAGTTTATTCATATTGGGAAAAAATGTGAAGATACAGCCCTTTAATTTTTCCGTGTGTGTGTGAGAGAGCACTTTTTTGTTTATCTCTCTGTAGGGCTCTGTGAGGTTTATGCAGACAGGCCTCTCACAGAGGCTGCTGTGTTTCCCAGGGTCCACGTTCGTGGGCATCTGGGCAGGAAGAGGTGGGCTCAACATCTCACTTCCTTGAGCTAAAGGCACTTGGACAGAGAGACTTTGACAGCTACAGTGTGCAGAGATTCAGGGACTTGTTTGTTAAAAGGTGCTGTGTTAACACACCTTCAGTTTTTGGTGAACTCAACAAGCAAAGGTTTGTGAGGATATTTTCTTTCCACTGAATACCACAGGAAATGCCAGTGGTCTGACAGAGATCCGCTTGGCCCCAGAAAAACCACTCTGAGGTGTGAGTATTTGCTGCTAAGATGTTAGACAAGAAAGAGGGGATCTAGGTATACGTAGGAGTGATTTACTTCACTGCACAGTAAGAAACGAATACAACATTGTAAAGCAACTATATGCCAATAAAAATTAAATTTTAAAAAATTCTAATTAAAAAAAGAAGAGTGTGAGAAGTCGTCCCTTCTACCTGATAAAAACCTCACTTAGTTTTGAAGTGTATTGTGGGACCTCCCTGGTGGAAGTTCAGAGGTGAAGACTCCGGACTTCCACTGCAGAGGGCATGTGTTCGATCCCTGGTCACGGAACTAAGACTCTCACATGCAGGATAAAGGAAAAACAGAATAAAAAAACCTTTTAATAACATTAAAAAAAATAGTGTATTGCGACAGAAGGCCCTAGATTAAACCTCAACCCATATGTTTTGGTTCTTTATTCCACAGCTCTAGCCATTCCCTCACTCACAGTTCGGAAGCCGAGGGTACAAAGAATCACCCAGAGCTGACTCATGTCTGCCAAAGCGCCTACCAAACATCAGCCAGGTTTTCCCCTCCTACATGTTGCCATAGCCCCCACACCTTTTGTGTGTCTAACAAGAACTATTAATTTCTTGACTCCCCCACCGAGGCCTTGCCGACCTGGGCACCTGGGGAAGACTTCCAGAGCCTGTCCGCACCGGATCCTGCAGTCTCGTCCTCCTCTAAGCCCAGGAACGTTGTCCCAGGCCTGGCTGCCTCCTCCAGGGCCACAAAGCTAGCCGCCGACAACCCGCTGAGTAGCTCAGCTGCTGACTGACAACTTTTCTCCTACCCAATGAATGCAATTCAAAGTTCTGTGGCCTAAAATCAAAACACAACCCAGAGCTCAAGACCCAAAGTCAGACAGACCTGGTTTTGACTCTGGTGTATACTATCTCTGTGATGTGGGCAAAAGAAACTTCCCTAAGCCTCAGTTTTACCTCTAAGATGGGGAGAGAAATAGTATTCACCTTTATTGTGAAGCCAGGATAAGATAATGCATACTATAGGGGTACCTGGCATAACCAGACAAAAACGGGTAGCTGTGCTGTGCTAAGTTGCTTCAATCGTGTCTGACTCTTTGCGACCCCATGGACTGTAGCCCACCAGGCTCCTCTGTCCATCTAGTTTTCCAGGCAAGAACACTGGAGTGAGTTGCCATGTCCTCCTCCAGGGGATCTTCCCCACCCAGGGATCAGACCCATGCCTCTTATGCCTCCTCAATTGGCGAGAAGGCTCTTTACCACTAGTGCCACCCAGGAAGCCCATAAACGGGTAAGCTTCTAATTTGGACTTTCTATTTGGCTGTGATAGTCTGTGGTTTTGTTTTACTGCCTTTGGAGATTGTGAGCATCCTCCAGCCTGGCACAGTCCTCACAGTCCTCCTTAGAATCTTTTCAATTGAAATATAGCTGATTTACAATGTTGTGCTAATTTCTACCGTACAACAAAGTGACTGCTTTATATATATATATATATATATACACACACATATATGTATGCATTCTTTTTTTATAGTCTTTTTCATTACGGTTTACCCCAGGAGACTATAGTTCCTTGTGATATACAGTAGGACTTCATTGCTTATCGATTCTAAACGTAATAGTTTGCATCTGCTAACCCCAAACTCACAGTCCATGCTTCTCCCTCCCCACTTGGCAACAACAACTTTCTTCTCCACATCAGGGTCTGTTTCTGTTTTGCAGATAGGTTCATTTGTGTCCTGCTTTAGACTTCACGTGTAAGTGACAGCAGATGACATCTGTCTTTCTGATTTACTTCAGTTAGTATGACAATCAGGAGAAGGCAATGGCAGCCCACTCCAGTACTCTTGCCTGGCAAATCCCTTGGACAGAGGAGCCTTGTAGGCTCCAGTCCACGGGGTCGCTAAGAGTCGGACACGACTGAGTGACTTCTCTTTCACTTTTCACTTTCATGCATTGGAGAAGGAAATGGCAACCCACTCCAGTGTTCTTGCCTGGAGAATCCCAGGGACGGGGAAGCCTGGCGGGCTGCCATCTCTGGGTTTGCACAGAGTTGGACACGACTGAAGCGACTTAGCAGCAGCAGCAGCAGTATGACAATCTCTAGGTCCACCCAGGCAGCTGAAAATGACCTCATTGCATTCTTTTTTATGACTGAGTCATATTCCTTAGCATCATATTCTCATTATATAACTGTCTGGTCCCTGAGTTTGTGACACCCTTTACCCTCCTCAAACAAAAGGTCTCAGAACTACAAGGAATTTTTTAGAATTATAAAGATATTAGAGAACAGGACAGCCAGGCATTATACTAAAAACAATGCCTTCTTAAAATCCAGCACAAGGAGTCACTAATCTCCAAGAAGACTGAGACCTCTCAACCAGTCAAAAGGCACAGGCGTGGCAGGGAGCGGGGGAGGAGCAAACTCTGCTCTCTACTACTGAAGTCAGTAACAACTTCCAAAACATGGAATCCCACTGGCAGCTCTCCAGGTCTGGCACAAAATGGACAGAGCAAATACGATAAAGGCAGAGCAGAAAATGTACTTCAAAAGCTTTGTTCCTCCTTAAGTGTGAAGGCCACAATGCCCAGGAAATTTCTTGTTCCAAAAGTTCCTGTCAGATGTCAAGGTTTTAACCACAGCAATAGCTTTGCACACATTAAAAAATTCAGTTGTTTTCTTACTAAATTTACCCACATAAATTTTCCATGAATGACAAAAAGATTTAACAAGAAACACATACCTTCTTAACAACATACATCATTTCTGGAAAAATATCACTATGAAAGGATCAAAACTGAACACTGCAAGAATACAAAGATACCTATTACAGAGATTTGTTACTATCACAAAACTAAACAACCATAATTCTTTTGGGGGCTTCCCTGGTGGCTCAAATGGTAAAGAAACTGCCTGTAATGCAGGAGACTCAGGTTCAATCCCTGGGTCAGGAAGATCCCCTAGAGAAGGGAATGGTTACCCACTCTAGTTATTCTTATCTGGAGAATTCCATGAACAGAGGAGCCTGGTTGGCTATCATCCATAGGATTGCAAAGAGTTGGACATGACTGAGAGACTAATACTTTCACTATAATTCTCTTTATCAGAAAATCTCCATTTCCTTCTAGCATTCCCAAAAGTACGTCAACTGAAAACATTCTCTTTAAAATGAGGCGGTCTGCTTTAAAATACTCTAAAATGAGATCAAGTGGGCTTTTTTAAAAGTGTACAAAATTTTTTCAAAATAACTATAAAGTAAAAGATAAGATGTAACCCAACTATTACTTCAGTAAAAACATAATTTTAAAAGCTATGCAGGGTCAAAATTATCATCATAATAACCAACACAGTAATCTTATATGAATCCAATTCATATTGATTCTTTACAGAATCTGTACACCCTCTGGTCTGAGAATCCAAGTATATAGATCATTACTCCACGATGCTGACCACGATTTTTCCCAGGTGGCTGGATTACAAGTGATGTGCTTTTCTTCTGTGTGGTATACACGCGAGGTTTCCAAGTCTTCTGCTCCAAAAAAGAGCCATGACTTTCATTATCAGACGAAGAATGTTCTTTATGTATGTTACACTCCTGTAAAGTGAAAGTGAAGTCGCTTAGTCATGCCGACTCTCTGCGACCCCATGGACAGTAGTCTGCACCAAGCTCCTCCGTCCGTGAGATTTTCAAGGCAAGAGCACTGGAGTGGGTTGCCATTTCCTTTTCCAGGGAATCTTCCCAACCCAGGGATTGAACCCAGGTCTCTCACATTATAGACAGGCACTTTACCATCTGAGCCACACTCCTGTACCTAACTACAATTAGAGGATCAGAGTACATTTTCTAAAAGGCCGGGTCCCTCAAGGAGGCAGAAACTGATGTGAAGAAAGTAGCTTTCTCCCACGTGTTCCTCATTTGCTCTGCCTCTACCTGATCTCCTGGGAGGATTAATGACCAGCCCTCCCCCCAGAGTTTCTGAGAAGTGACGGTCCAGCTACACAGTGACCTTTCAACCGCCCTGGGCATGTTCTCTAGGGCTCAATGCTTCTTACCTGACACTCCAGACTCCTTGCGATAGAACTGTTTTATATTTGTTCTACAGACCTCAACAGAACTCAGCACAGCTCTCTCTCTCTCCACAGAGCAGACTTTGTCTATTTGTTGAGCATAAAATGAAATAACTCATTAATCGATTAACATAATTAAACTGTAATTAAATTGATTACTTAATGTATTAATTAAAGTAAATATGGTAAAGTAAACCCAGCCCTCTGCTTCTCATCCTCTAGAGGCAGCACTCTGAAAAATTCTTCAAGTGATGGGGATACCAGACCACCTGACCTACCTCTTGAGAAACCCATATGCAGGTCAGGAAGCAACAGTTAGAACTGGACATGGAACAATAGACTGGTTCCAAATAGGAAAAGGAGTACGTCAAGGCTGTATACTGTCACCCTGCTTATTTAACTTCTATGCAGAGTACATCATGAGAAACTCTGGGCTGGAAGAAGCACAAGCTGGAATCAAGACTGCCGGGAGAAATATCAAGAACCTCAGATATGCAGATGACACCACCCTTATGGCAGAAAGCGAAGAAGAACTAAAGAACCTCTTGATGAAAGTGAAAGAGGAGAGTGAAAAAGTTGACTTAAAACTCAACATTCAGAAAACTAAGATAATGGCATCTGATCCCATCATTTCATGGGAAATAGATAGGGAAACAGTGGAAACAGTGACAGATTTTACTTTGGGGGGCTCCAAAATCACTGCAGATGGTGACTGCAGCCATGAAATTAAAAGACACTTACTTGCTCCTTGGAAGAAAAGTCATGACCAACCTAGACAGCATATTAAAAAGCAACAAAGGTTCATCTAGTTAAGGCTATGGTTTTTCCAGTAGCCGTGTACGGACGTGAGAGTTGGACTATAAAGAAAGCTGAGCACCGCAGAATTGATGCTTTTGAACTGTGGTGTTGGAGAAGACTCTTGGAGAGTCCCTTGGACTGCAAGGAGATCCAACCAGTCCATTCTGAAGGAGATCAGTCCTAAGGAAGCAACAGTTAGAACTGGACATGGAACAATAGACTGGTTCCAAATAGGAAAAGGAGTACGTCAAGGCTGTATACTGTCACCCTGCTTATTTAACTTCTATGCAGAGTACATCATGAGAAACTCTGGGCTGGAAGAAGCACAAGCTGGAATCAAGACTGCCGGGAGAAATATCAAGAACCTCAGATATGCAGATGACACCACCCTTATGGCAGAAAGCGAAGAAGAACTAAAGAACCTCTTGATGAAAGTGAAAGAGGAGAGTGAAAAAGTTGACTTAAAACTCAACATTCAGAAAACTAAGATAATGGCATCTGATCCCATCATTTCATGGGAAATAGATAGGGAAACAGTGGAAACAGTGACAGATTTTACTTTGGGGGGCTCCAAAATCACTGCAGATGGTGACTGCAGCCATGAAATTAAAAGACACTTACTTGCTCCTTGGAAGAAAAGTCATGACCAACCTAGACAGCATATTAAAAAGCAACAAAGGTTCATCTAGTTAAGGCTATGGTTTTTCCAGTAGTCGTGTACGGACGTGAGAGTTGGACTATAAAGAAAGCTGAGCACCGCAGAATTGATGCTTTTGAACTGTGGTGTTGGAGAAGACTCTTGGAGAGTCCCTTGGACTGCAAGGAGATCCAACCAGTCCATTCTGAAGGAGATCAGTCCTCAATATTCATTGGAAGTATGATATTGAAGCTGAAACTCCAATACTTTGGCCACCTCATGCGAAGAGTTGACTCACTGGAAAAGACTCTGATGCTGGGAGGGATTGGGGGCAGGAGGAGAAGAGGACGACAGAGGATGAGATGGTTGGATGGCATCACCTACTCAACGGACACGAGTCTGAGCAAACTCCGGGAGTTGGAGATGGACAGGGAGGCCTGGCGTGCTGCAGCCCACGGGGTCGCAAAGAGTCGGACACGACAGAGCGACTGAAGTGAGTGGAAAGGCAGCGCGCTGGAGGTGTAGCGACAGAGCCTGAGGAGTGCTCCCACTAACCCAGACCAGGACTGACGGGAAGGCTTTCCGGAAACCCCTGAAGCAATGAAGGAAGAAGTGCTTTCTCCCTGGGTCGGCTCTGAACTTACACAGTAGGGGAACAGGCCGGGGGGCCCAGGTGGGGCACGTTTCAAGAAAGCAAGGCAACCAACTCCTGCTCCTTGTATCATTCCCATGCAAGGGCACATGACCTGAGCCGTGGGTTCCTCAGCCAGCTTCATTATTCCAAAGAGAACTTAAATCAGCAAACAGCGTGAGGCAGGAGTAGCTGATCCCTGCTGGGGCGCGACCTGCCACCTTTAATAACAGCAGTGGTCATCTCAGTTTCCACGGCCTACGAAGCCCTGGCAGAGTTTTCAGGGTTCCTAGACAAGGCACTATTACTACGGTGACACTGAGGAACAGGCTAATAAGAGAGGAAACACCATTACATTCTTTACTGTGAATTCTCAAACCAGTGGGTGTACAAACCATACAAAGAAAAACATAAGTTGCATGCATAAAATTAATTTTGCTGGGTATCGTGATGCTGCTGTTAGGCCTTAGTACTTGTGATTGTTAAACCGAGCTGCTTCCTAGTCAAAATCACCTATACAAACTGCCGCCTAGAATGACAAAGTGTAGGCGAGGTGAACGCTGGTATCTGATCTCCCAGCGAGACTGGGTGGCTCCACCTGTCACTAACCACAGTAAAGAATGATTTCTGTTTTGCCGCTGTTAACCCAAGAACTGCTGTTGTTGTCAGGTGATAGCCACACAAGTGGACAAGGAAAGAAAAAAAATTAACCCACAGAAAACTTTCCATTTTCACAGTCTTAAGGGGTATGTTTATAAATATTCAGAAACTCTTTGAGTGTAAAGGCAGTGCAACATTTACCATTGAACATACAGCTCTTCCATGATTTCAAAAATGTCCTGAGGAGGCCCCTGTGCATCTCTTAAGCTTCCTGTGTTTTACCACAACCTCTGCTTGAGATGTTTTTTAGGCCTAATTTGTCTAACTTGCTCTGTTTTCTTCACAGGACTGTAATTGTTAGGTACATGAGTGTTTTAAACAAACACAGCTGTAAACACTTAGGAAAATGAAAATTTGCCCTGGGGGAAAACATAAGAAACTCGCTAGCCTTTTTAGTTTCGCAAAACAGCTATTTCATGGGGTCTCTGTCCTGAGAAATGCCTATTTTTGTCATAGCTGGTATCACATCACATAAGCAGATCCAAAGTTACTACAAGAACAAAGTTCCTGGACCGAATAGCAAAAAAAAAAATGGCTGTTGGTGACTTCACACCAATAACTCCAACCCTTCCTGGTGGGCCTCCAAGGTGTCCCGCCTGAACCAAGAAGATAGATGCCACATCACAACCCTTTGAGAATCAACTCTTTTTTATTAATGCAATGATAATTAAAAAGCCATATTTTATCATCTCCTTCCTATAAAAAAATTAAAAGGGCATGGCATTATACCTGAAAGTTCTGATATGCAGTAATACAAATCCTACTATCCAAAAAAACAGAAAATAACAAGTTTTGGTAAGGATGTGGAGAAACTGAAACTGTGTCCTGCTGACATGAATGTAAAATGGTGCCATGGAAAATAACATGGTGGTTCCTCAAAATATTAATTATCAATTAACAGAGATACGACATGACCCAGCAACTTCACTTCTAGACATAAACCCAAAAGAGAGCAGAATCTCAGAGAGATATTTGCATACCCATGCTCATAGCACCGTCATTCACAATAGCCAAAAAGGTGAAAGCAGTCCAAATGACCATCCAATAAATAACATATGGTATATGTGCATAAAATGGAATATCAATGGCACCCCACCCCAGTACTCTTGCCTGGAAAATCCAATGGACGGAGTAGCCTGGTGGGCTGCAGTCCATGGGGTCGCTAACAGTCAGACAGACTGAGCGACTTCACTTTCACTTTTCTCTTTCATGCATTGGAGAAGGAAATGGCAACCCACTCCAGTATTCTTGCCTGGAGAATCCCAGGGATGGGGGAGCCTGGTGGGCTGCCATCTATGGGGTCACACAGAGTCGGACACGACTGAAGTGACTTAGCAAGCAAGCAAGTCATAAAAAAGAAGGAAATTCTGACAAATGCTACCACCTGGATGAATCTTGAGACATAATACTAAGTGAAATAAGCTAGTCATAAAAAAGCAAAAGAGCAAATACTGTCTGATTTCACATAGATGAGGGATCCAGAGTATTCAAATTCATAGACACAGAAAGTTCAAAGGTGGCTGCCAGGGGCTGGGCTCTTGTTGTTCAGTCGCTAAGCCATGTCCGCAGGGAGAACAGGGTACAGAATTTGTTGAGAAGACAAAAGTTCTGAAGGTGGAGGGTGAGGATGGTTGCACAGTTATGTGAATACAGCCACTGAACTGTATGCTTACAAATGGTTAATTCATAAGCTTTATGTTACATATTATATTAGTGTGCACTGGGCTTCCCAGGGGGCAACAGTGGTAAAGAACCCCCACCCCTCATGCCAATACAAGAGTCACAGGTTCGATCCCTGGGTCAGGAAGATCCCCTGGAGGAGGGCATGGCAACCCATTCCAGTATTCTTGCCTGGAGAATCCCATGGACAGAGGAGCCTGGCAGGCTACAGTCCAAGGGGTTGCATAGAGTCGGATATGACTGAAGCGACTTAGCATGCAGGCCTATGATAATAAAGTTCCACAGTCTGGGCAGCTTAAAAAACAGACATTTATTCTCTGACAGTTTCAGAAGCTAGACGTGCAAGATCAAGCTGTGAGCAGCGTTGGTTTCTTCTGAGGACTTTCTCCTTGGTCATTGACAGCCGCCTTCTCCCTGTGCCTCCAGCACGGTCTTCCCTTTGTAACTGTCTCTGCCCAGATTTCTTCTACTTATCAGGACACAGTCTTACTGGATTAGGGCCCACCCCAGGGATCTCATTTTAGCTTACCTCGTTAAAGACCCTATCTCCAATTATACTCACATTCTGGGATACTGGAGATTAGGGTTTCAGTATATAACTTGTGCAAGGGGAATACAACTCATCCCACAGAACGTATATTTGATCACATTTTTAAAATAACAACACAACAAAACAAATGAGAGCAGGCAGAGGGGAAAGAACAATCTGAGGGAGGCTCTGAGGACAGGAAAGGATGTGATCAGAGGAGAAGAAAGAAGGCCCGGGGAGGCTGCAGCAAAGGGGGGAGTGATTGCCAGGATGATAAACAGAAGGTAAACGAAAATACCGTCCTTGAAAATGCACTCCAAAATTTACAAAAACTCAAAACAAGTAAACCTTCTTAAAAGGATAATCATGACAACTTACGTAAAAGAGGTATTGCTAGTTAGCTCGGGGAGACTTCTCTGCACTGAAAAACAGATACACTACTTCAGAGTGTCATCTCTGCATTTTTGTTAAGAGTCCTAACTCTTCTAAAACCTTTTTGTTCAGCCACGAGTTTTTTTAAAAAAATATTATTCTGGTGAAATATACATAACATAAAATTTACCATTTTAACCACTTGTACAGTTTTTCTTTATAGATACATCACTACTTAAAAGAAAATGTCCCTTAAGTCAGAGTACACAGTTAAATGGAGAAAAGAATGGTTAGTAAGTAATGCTACCATTTTACAAAGCCCGCTGACTTTTCTATTAAATTTCTGAAATGCGTTAACCAGGAAGTCAGGAAGAATACCTTTAGAGATTTGGGTTAAAAATACCCAAATTAGCGACCTGGGTCAGCATGCACCGCCCAAGTTCTCTGTTCCCTGAGTGCTGGCCGCCCTGCAGTCTGACACCACTGAAACACTGAGATCTGTGAGCATCCAGCATCACAGGCTTGCACTTCACCTTGAATAGTATGCACTTCACAGAAAACATTCAGAGTTACTGCATGTCAAGGGTATTTTTTCAACCAAAATTGTTTCACAATAGGGATAGATTAGGAGGAGGGGTTGGAAAAAAAGATTCCAAAATTTTTAAAGTGCCAAAACTTACTTTTCAATTCGGTCAAAGATTAACCACAAGTAAACAGAGAAAAAGTTAGCATGCTTTCATCACAGTTGCAAGAACACTGACTGCTGGTCATATGAGCGCGGCCTTTTCCTTTCCTCCTGGTGCAGTGGATACCGCCCACAAAAAATAAATTCCACCACATATCATAGCTTCTCTCTTTCTCTCTCAAGTATTCAGAATATACAACGTACACCCACCAGTCAGTAAGAGAAAACTGGGAAAACACAGCAAACGTTCACCGAAGAGAAAACATGAAAGGATTGAGCCCGGGTCTCCAGCCTTGCAGGCAGATTCTGTACCATCTGAGCCACCAGGGAAGCCTAGTCAATATATCGTTAACCTCATTAACAATCAAGAAACTGAAAATTAAAATCACAATGGTAAATTATATTACACATAAATTATACCTAGATTTTAAAAACACACAGTAAGATATGATCGCATACCCACCAAACAGGCAAAACTATTTGAAATCTTCTCACACGAAGGTCATCAAGCCAAAGGCAATTTCACACACCAGTGTAGTCTATCCTGATACAACTACTCTGGAAAAGAGCTGTCATCACCTAGTAAAGTTAAATGTGCATATATACTGTATGACCCAGCAATTTCACTTCTAGGTTCATACATTTAGAGAAACTCTAACACAAATGCAATACATAAATGCAATGCAGAGGACGTATGTTCATACCAATCTTTCTCATGACTGCAAAAAGTTACACAACAACACAAATGTTCTTTGGCAACAGAAAAGAGAATTAAACGTGGTATATTCTTAAAATGCAGTTCTATACAGCAATAAAGTAAATAAAATATAGCTTCATGAATAAACATGGATGAATCTCAAAAACAATCTTGAGTAAAACAGCACAGGGAGAGAAGAATACAAGTTACATGATTCTACATAAAGAGTAAAAGCAGCTAAAATTAAACAATATATTGTTGGGAGATAAATACACGTAAGACAAACCCATTTTTCACACAAATGTTCTTTGGCAGCAGAAAAGAGAATTAAACGTGGTATATTCTTAAAATGCAGTTCTATACAGCAATAAAGTAAATAAAATATAGCTTCATGAATAAACATGGATGAATCTCAAAAACAATCTTGAGTAAAACAGCACAGGGAGAGAAGAATACAAGTTACATGATTCTACATAAAGAGTAAAAGCAGCTAAAATTAAACAATATATTGTTGGGAGATAAATACACGTAAGACAAACCCATTTTTCTTAAAGGCAAGGCAGTGACTTGAAAAGTGAAGGAAAATGGATACCACAGGAGGCAGACAGGATGAAGATGATACAATCAAGAAGGACATACAGGTTTCTAAGATACTGAAAATGTGATGCTCCATCTCTTAAGCTATGTAGTAGGTACAAAATTTTACTATTTTTCTTTAAATCATGCATATACTGATATATATTCTTTTATATGGATGTATATGACATATCTCTCATTTGAAAACATAAAGGCCAAATGCTATTTTTTCAAAAACAACCTTGAGGTGTCAGCTTCAACACCTCAAGTATCAACACCAGGTTGATGGCCTGAATCCCTAATGAAGTGAAAGCATCAAAAAATAAAACATTTTTTGATTGGGTCATTTATTTTTCTGGAATTGAGCTGTATAAGTCGCTTGTATATTTTTGAAATTAGTTGTTTGTCAGTTGCTTCATTTGCTATTATTTTCTCCCATTCAGAAGGCTGTCTTTTTACCTTGCTTATAGTTTCCTTTGTTGTGCAGAAACTTTTAATTTTTATTAGAGCCCATTTGTTTATATTTGCTTTTATTTCCAGTATTCTGGGAGGCGGATCATTGAGGATCCTGCTGTGATTTATGTCGGAGAGTGTTTTGCCTATGTTCTCCTCTAGGAGTTTTATAGTTTCTGGTCTTACGTTTAGATCTTTAATCCATTTTGAGTTCATTTTTGTGTGTGGTGTTAGAAAGTGATCTAGTTTCATTCTTTTACAAGTGGTTGACCAGTTTTCCCAGCACAACTTGTTAAAGAGATTGTCTTTACTCCATTGTATATTCTTGCCTCCTTTGTCAAAGATAAGGTGTCCTTATGTGTGTGGATTTATCTCTGGGCTTTCTATTTTGTTCCATTGATCTATATTTCTGTCTTTGTGCCAGTACCATACTGTCTTGATGACTGTGGCTTTGTAGTAGAGCCTGAAGTCAGGTAAGTTGATTCCTCCAGTTCCATTCTTCTTTCTCAAAATTGCTTTGGCTATTCGAGGTTTTTTGTATTTCCATACAAATCTTGAAATTATTTGTTCTAGTTCTGTGAAAAATACCGCTGGTAGCTTGATAGGGATTGCATTGAATCTGTAGATTGCTTTGGGTAATATATTCATTTTCACTATATTGATTCTTCCAATCCATGAACATGGTATATTTCTCCATCTATTAGTGTCCTCTTTGATTTCTTTCATCAGTGTTTTATAGTTTTCTATATATA
>SJYX01023561.1:388216-418842 GCA_006410675.1 Oreotragus oreotragus | reverse complement strand
ATTATTAGCTATATAATAGCAATAACAAAAATAGCAAACACTTAAGCGAGCACTTACTTGGGCCAGACACTCTTCTAGATCCTTGTCATGAACAATAAACTATTTTAATCCTCACAACAACCCTGTGAGGCAGTCAGACTCCACAGTGAGTAGCTTTAGAATAATATTTATATTTATGTATTATATAATTATACATATAAAGCTAATATAATAATATTATTAGCTATATAATAGCAATAACAAAAATAGCAAACACTTGAGCGAGCACTTACTTGGGCCAGACACTCTTCTAGATCCTTGTCATGAACAATAAACTATTTTAATCCTCACAACAACCCTGTGAGGCAGTCAAACTCCACAGTGAGTAGCTTTAACACCATGCCACCCCTTCAATTATTTATGCATACTTCATAGAGCATAATTCTTACCACTAATTAGAAAACTGACATCTAGATATTTCACTGGGGCTTGGCAGAATTAGATTATATTTGTATGTCACAATGCAACTATTTAGCTTCATTTGAAGTAAATGTGCTTTAGAAGTAAAGGGAATTTAAAATATAATATAATATATATATTATATAATATATACTATATAATATAATCAATATTATGCTGAGAAACTGGTATTTCGGTAATTCAAAAAAAGGGTCCTCAACAATATGTTTTCAACTAAATACTATTTCAAAGAAATTACTTCAAGACCTTAAGCAAAGTTTTTAAGAAATGAAATTCTGGTTTTCTTGTTTTTGTTTCACTTAAACAAACCTTATGATTTAGTTTTTCAGAGAAAGGGAAGGGAGAGAGAAATACAATGGAAAAAAGTTCTTTCCCTTAATATTTTTCTAAGCATCTGATGTTTAAAATTTTAGATTAGATTTTAGAAAAATAAGAATCATGATGCTTACCAACAATATATAACATGGTAATAGAATATAACACATTTTTAAATTTTTAAAAAACAAAATTTCCCTTCCTCAATACAAATACAGATTTTGCAAATTCAATTATAAAATAAAATGTTACGTGGTATCCAAAGCTGATGATCTTTTTGCCTTCAGTTTAGTAAATTCATTTTCATTTCAATGGACTTTCTTATTAGGGTTTTTACTACGTGTCACATACTATTACAATTCACCACATGGATCTGTCTACATTCTCTGATTGTACTGGAATTTAATCATAAAAATTAATAGTTGAATACATGGATCATCGGCTACAGCTCACAACCATTTTAGAGGTAATGTAATCTGCATAGCACAGTAGGTACGTCTACACCGTCTGCATAGATCTCAGAGCAACTTCTAATCCTTTACTGATAAAAACTGTCCCTCTCCTAACTCCTTATCTTTTTCCTATGACAGAACTGATCTTTCTTACTGGAGAACAAGATAAAGGAGATGCCAGGCTCTCAACTTTGATACATCAGTGTACTCAGATAAGATACAAAGAGGAAAACAGCCCATGTTGGTTCCTAAATGCAACATTCGTTTCTCATACTTGAGTACGTGAGTGACAGTCACTCAGCCATGTCCGAGTCTTTGCAACCCCATGGACTGTAGCCCTCTAGGCTTCTCTGTCCATGGCATTCTCCAGGCAATACTGGAGTGGATTGCCATTTCCTTTCTCATACTTCAAAGGATCCTATTTCATTGTGCCTTATTTTCAAACATACAATCCCTCTGATCCTCAGCGTATTTCAGAACCTCCACCTGAAACACTACGTATTTCTTTCTCCTTATCTTTACCACCACAGAGGGCCCAACATGAAGCTATTTTTGAATGGTCTTGTAATGGCTGTTATTTGAGTGCCAGATGGTGCAAGACACTGGAACACTGTAAAGAAAATAAACAAAAGTAGTAGCATCCTTGTCTTCAAACAGCTTTTAAAACCAGTAGGATTAGATAATGTACCACTTGTGGCCAGCACTGTAGCCACAAGGTGTAAGGAGAGCCTGAATCAAGGTGTTATAGACATTTAAGGGGGAGGAGGGACTCTGAGCTTTGCTGCAGCCAACTTGTAGAAGGAAACATGATCTCTCATAAGATTCAGTGTCCCAGGGTAAAAATAAACCAGCTGCTCAGGGAAAGAACAACTATTTTTGCTACTGAGATTAGAAAGCAATTCAACCTATGGTTGCTGAGAGAGGATTCTGTTCAATGTAATAAAAATCCTAAGGATATATTTTTACAATAAATAAGGGTAAGTTTGAAGAGGGCTGAGAAGCTCTAATGAAAACTAAGAAATCTAACAGTGATGCATCGCAGAAGAGCAGGTTCAGCTCAACCATGACTACAAACTCCACACCAGCAAAAGATCCTGAAACATGACTGACACGTTGAGAATACTGCATTTCTCTGGGGGAATGAGTGCCTGCATGCTAAGCCGTTTCAGTTGTGTCCGATTCTCTGTGACCCCATAGACTGCAGCCTGCCAGGCTCCTCTGTCCATGGGGATTCTCCAAGCAAGAACACTCCAGTGGGTTCCCATGGCCTCCTCCAGAGACTCTTCCCAACCCAGGGATTGAACCCAAATCTCTTACATCTCCTGTTTTGGCAGGCAGGTTCTTTACCACCAGCCCCACCTGGTCATGGGGTCTAAATATGTAAAAAGTACCGTGTTATTTAACTGATTTCATTTATCCTTATGCAAACAGAATCACAAAGATATTCTGATGTCAACATTTGACATGTAAATAGAAAGGAGGTCATCAGATAAAAGTGACATATCTTAGAATCACTATTTCAAAAGACAAACTTCCTAAAAATATCTCATTTGATATTCACTTAATTCTACAAAGTTTTTTGTACCACTTCTTCCCAGGTGGTGTTAGTGGCAAAAAATCCGCCTGCCAATGCAGGAGATGTAAGAGATGCAGATTGCATCCCTGGGTCAGGAAAATCCCCTGGAGTAGGAAAGGGCAACTCACTCCAGTATTCTTGCCTCAAGAATCCCATAGATAGAGGAGCCTCGCTGGCTACAGTCCATAGGGTCACAAAGAGTCAGACACGACTGACAACTCGCCAAAAGTTTTCAGTTCAGTCGCTCTGTCATGTCCGACCCTTTGGGAAACCATGGACGCCAGGCCTCCTGTCCATCACCAACTCCTGCAGCCCACTCAAACCCATGTCCACTGAGTTGATGATGCCATCCAGCCATCTCATCCTCTGTCGTCCCCTTCTCCTCCTGCTTCCAATCTTGCCCAGCATCAAGTCTTTTCCAATGAGTCAGTATTAGAGTTTCAGCTTCAGCTTCCAATGAACATTCAGGACTGATTTCCTTTAGGATGGACTGGTTGGATCTCCTTGCAGTCCAAGGGACTCTCAAGAGTCTGCTCCAGCACCACAGTTCAAAAGCATCAATTCTTTGGTGCTCAGCTTTCTTTACAGTCCAACTCTCACATCCATACATGACCACTAAAAAAATCATAGCTTTGACTAGATAGACCTTTGTTGGCAAAGTAATGTCTCTGCTTTATAATATGTTGTCTAGGTTGGTCATAGCTTTTCTTCCAATGGGTAAGCACCTTTTAATTTCATGGCTGCTGTCACCATCTGCAGTGATTTTGGAGCCCCCAAAAATAAAAGCTCTCCCTGCTTCCAATGTTTGCCCATCTATTTGCCATGAAGTGATGGGACTGGATGCCATGATCTTAATTTTCTGAATGTTGAATTTCAAGCCAACTTTTTCACTCTCCTCTTTCACTTTCATCAAGAGGCTCTTTAGTTCTTTGCTTTCTGCCAAAGGGTGGTGTCATCTGTGTATCTGAAGTTACTGATATTTCTCCCAGCAATCTTGATTCCACCTTGTGCTTCATCTAGCCCAGCATTTCACATGATGTACTCTGCATATAAGTTAAATAAGCAGGGTGACAATATACAGCCTTGACACACTCCTTTCCCAATTTGGAACCAGTTTGTTGTGTCACGTCTAGTTCTAACTGTTGCTTTTTAAATTGCATACAGATTTCTCAGGAGGCAGGTAAGGTTTTTCCACAGTTCGTTGTGATCCACACAGTCAAAGGCTTTGGCATAGTCAATAAAGCAGAAATAAATGTTTTTCCGGAACTCTCTTGCTTTTTCTGTGATCCAAGGGATGTTGGCAATTTCATCTCTGGTTCCTCTGCCTTTTCTAAATCCAGCTTGAACATCTGAAAGTTCACAGTTCACGTATTGCTGAAGCCTGGCTTGGAGAATTTTGAGCATTAGTTTACTAGTGTGTGAGATGAGTGCAATTGTGCCATAGTTTGAGCATTCTTTGGCATTGCCTTTCTTTGGGATTGGAATGAAAACTGACCTTTTCCAATCATGTGGCCACTGCTGAGTTTTCCCAATTTGCTGGCAAGTTGAGTGCAGCACGTTCACAGCATCATCTTTTAGGATTTGAAAATAGCTCAACTGGAATTCCATCACCTCCACTAGCTTTGTTTGTAGTGATGCTTCCCAAGGCCCACTTCACTTTGCATTCCAGGATGTCTGGCTCTAGGCTGGTGATCACACCGTCGTGATTATCTGGGTCATGAAGATCTTTTTTGTAGAGTTCTGTGTATTCTTGCCACCTCTTCTTAATAACTTCTGCTTCTGTTAGGTCCATACCATTTCTGTCCTTTATCGAGCCCATCTTTGCATGAAATGTTCCCTTGGTATCTCTAATTTTCTTGAAGAGATCTCTAGTCTTTCCCATTCTGTTGTTTTCCTCTATTTCTTTGCACTGATCACTGAGGAAGGCTTTCTTATCTCTCCTTGCTATTCTTCTGAACTCTGCATTCAAATGGGTTTATCTTTCCTTTTCTCCTTTGCCTTTCACTTCTCGTTTTCTGTACCACTTAAATTTATCTCAGCATAGGTTCATAGCTTTCCCATTTTATAAGAAAGGACAGGGTTGTTTGAGGTAAGGACAAGACTTTTGTCAAGTTTAAAATTGGTGTGTGGGGTAGAACGGGGTGGTGAATTTCTGCTGGAGGTTACATAGGGCAAATTTAATAATCACAGATACCCCTTAATTATTTGGCTTTTTTAATTTGAAAGACTTTTGTTATAAAGGATTAATGACTGACGCAAAAGTTTCCTCCTATAAAAGAAAAGACCTTTCCTCCTATAAAAAAAAAAAGACCTATAAAAAAGGACAGAATTCAGGAATGATTGGCAGAAAGAAGTCAATTCTTTTCACTCACCCAGTGACCTGCTCATTGCTCAACAGTGAACAATATCCAGTCTTCTGAGGCAGGATCTGCACACACTGATTGGAAATAAAGTGTTACTAGATCATGTCAGCTCAAATTTCAACAATTAGTCCCAGGCCATTAATAACATCAACTCCAAGTTTCCAAATCAAACAACTATTACAACTTATGAAAAACTGACCAAAACTTCCAACAATTTTACAAAGACTCATTCACCTGGAAATGAATAACTCATCAAGAGGCAGAGTGGAGGGTCAGTGTGCAAACATTCACACATGAACTTGGCTCCTGCTGTTACATCATTCTTCATTTAGTTTTGTCAGGCGGTTCAGTCAGTTCAGTCGCTCAGTCGTGTCCGACTTTGCGACCCATGAATCGCAGCACGCCAGGCCTCCCTGTCCATCACCAACTCCTGGAGTTCACTCAGACTCACATCCATCGAGTCAGTGATGCCATCCAGCCATCTCACCCTCTGTCGTCCCCTTCTCCTCCTGCCCCCAATCCCTCCCAGCATCAGAATCTTTTCCAATGAGTCAACTCTTCGCATGAGGTGGCCAAAGTACTGGAGTTTCAGCTTTAGCATCAGTCCTTCCAAAGAAATCCCAGGGCTGATCTCCTTCAGAATGGACTGGTTGGATCTCCTTGCAGTCCAAGGGACTCTCAGGAGTCTTCTCCAACACCACAGTTCAAAAGCATCAATTCTTTGGCACTCAGCCNGCTGGCTACAGTCCATAGGGTCACAAAGAGTCAGACACGACTGACAACTCGCCAAAAGTTTTCAGTTCAGTCGCTCTGTCATGTCCGACCCTTTGGGAAACCATGGACGCCAGGCCTCCTGTCCATCACCAACTCCTGCAGCCCACTCAAACCCATGTCCACTGAGTTGATGATGCCATCCAGCCATCTCATCCTCTGTCGTCCCCTTCTCCTCCTGCTTCCAATCTTGCCCAGCATCAAGTCTTTTCCAATGAGTCAGTATTAGAGTTTCAGCTTCAGCTTCCAATGAACATTCAGGACTGATTTCCTTTAGGATGGACTGGTTGGATCTCCTTGCAGTCCAAGGGACTCTCAAGAGTCTGCTCCAGCACCACAGTTCAAAAGCATCAATTCTTTGGTGCTCAGCTTTCTTTACAGTCCAACTCTCACATCCATACATGACCACTAAAAAAATCATAGCTTTGACTAGATAGACCTTTGTTGGCAAAGTAATGTCTCTGCTTTATAATATGTTGTCTAGGTTGGTCATAGCTTTTCTTCCAATGGGTAAGCACCTTTTAATTTCATGGCTGCTGTCACCATCTGCAGTGATTTTGGAGCCCCCAAAAATAAAAGCTCTCCCTGCTTCCAATGTTTGCCCATCTATTTGCCATGAAGTGATGGGACTGGATGCCATGATCTTAATTTTCTGAATGTTGAATTTCAAGCCAACTTTTTCACTCTCCTCTTTCACTTTCATCAAGAGGCTCTTTAGTTCTTTGCTTTCTGCCAAAGGGTGGTGTCATCTGTGTATCTGAAGTTACTGATATTTCTCCCAGCAATCTTGATTCCACCTTGTGCTTCATCTAGCCCAGCATTTCACATGATGTACTCTGCATATAAGTTAAATAAGCAGGGTGACAATATACAGCCTTGACACACTCCTTTCCCAATTTGGAACCAGTTTGTTGTGTCACGTCTAGTTCTAACTGTTGCTTTTTAAATTGCATACAGATTTCTCAGGAGGCAGGTAAGGTTTTTCCACAGTTCGTTGTGATCCACACAGTCAAAGGCTTTGGCATAGTCAATAAAGCAGAAATAAATGTTTTTCCGGAACTCTCTTGCTTTTTCTGTGATCCAAGGGATGTTGGCAATTTCATCTCTGGTTCCTCTGCCTTTTCTAAATCCAGCTTGAACATCTGAAAGTTCACAGTTCACGTATTGCTGAAGCCTGGCTTGGAGAATTTTGAGCATTAGTTTACTAGTGTGTGAGATGAGTGCAATTGTGCCATAGTTTGAGCATTCTTTGGCATTGCCTTTCTTTGGGATTGGAATGAAAACTGACCTTTTCCAATCATGTGGCCACTGCTGAGTTTTCCCAATTTGCTGGCAAGTTGAGTGCAGCACGTTCACAGCATCATCTTTTAGGATTTGAAAATAGCTCAACTGGAATTCCATCACCTCCACTAGCTTTGTTTGTAGTGATGCTTCCCAAGGCCCACTTCACTTTGCATTCCAGGATGTCTGGCTCTAGGCTGGTGATCACACCGTCGTGATTATCTGGGTCATGAAGATCTTTTTTGTAGAGTTCTGTGTATTCTTGCCACCTCTTCTTAATAACTTCTGCTTCTGTTAGGTCCATACCATTTCTGTCCTTTATCGAGCCCATCTTTGCATGAAATGTTCCCTTGGTATCTCTAATTTTCTTGAAGAGATCTCTAGTCTTTCCCATTCTGTTGTTTTCCTCTATTCCTTTGCACTGATCACTGAGGAAGGCTTTCTTATCTCTCCTTGCTATTCTTCTGAACTCTGCATTCAAATGGGTTTATCTTTCCTTTTCTCCTTTGCCTTTCACTTCTCGTTTTCTGTACCACTTAAATTTATCTCAGCATAGGTTCATAGCTTTCCCATTTTATAAGAAAGGACAGGGTTGTTTGAGGTAAGGACAAGACTTTTGTCAAGTTTAAAATTGGTGTGTGGGGTAGAACGGGGTGGTGAATTTCTGCTGGAGGTTACATAGGGCAAATTTAATAATCACAGATACCCCTTAATTATTTGGCTTTTTTAATTTGAAAGACTTTTGTTATAAAGGATTAATGACTGACGCAAAAGTTTCCTCCTATAAAAGAAAAGACCTTTCCTCCTATAAAAAAAAAAAGACCTATAAAAAAGGACAGAATTCAGGAATGATTGGCAGAAAGAAGTCAATTCTTTTCACTCACCCAGTGACCTGCTCATTGCTCAACAGTGAACAATATCCAGTCTTCTGAGGCAGGATCTGCACACACTGATTGGAAATAAAGTGTTACTAGATCATGTCAGCTCAAATTTCAACAATTAGTCCCAGGCCATTAATAACATCAACTCCAAGTTTCCAAATCAAACAACTATTACAACTTATGAAAAACTGACCAAAACTTCCAACAATTTTACAAAGACTCATTCACCTGGAAATGAATAACTCATCAAGAGGCAGAGTGGAGGGTCAGTGTGCAAACATTCACACATGAACTTGGCTCCTGCTGTTACATCATTCTTCATTTAGTTTTGTCAGGCGGTTCAGTCAGTTCAGTCGCTCAGTCGTGTCCGACTTTGCGACCCATGAATCGCAGCACGCCAGGCCTCCCTGTCCATCACCAACTCCTGGAGTTCACTCAGACTCACATCCATCGAGTCAGTGATGCCATCCAGCCATCTCACCCTCTGTCGTCCCCTTCTCCTCCTGCCCCCAATCCCTCCCAGCATCAGAATCTTTTCCAATGAGTCAACTCTTCGCATCAGGTGGCCAAAGTACTGGAGTTTCAGCTTTAGCATCAGTCCTTCCAAAGAAATCCCAGGGCTGATCTCCTTCAGAATGGACTGGTTGGATCTCCTTGCAGTCCAAGGGACTCTCAGGAGTCTTCTCCAACACCACAGTTCAAAAGCATCAATTCTTTGGCACTCAGCCTTCTTCACAGTCCAACTCTCACATCCATACATGACTACTGGAAAAACCATAGCCTTGACTAGATGGATCTTTGTTGGCAAAGTAATGTCTCTGCTTTTTCATATGTTGTCTAGGTTGGTCATCGGAGAAGGCGATGGCACCCCACTCCAGTACTCTTGCCTAGAAAATCCCATGGACAGAGGAGCTTGGTAGGCTGCATTCCATGGGTTCACTAAAAGTCGGACATGACTGAGCAACTTCACTTTCACTTTTCACTTTCTTGCATTGGAGAAGGAAATGGCAACCCACTCCAGTGTTCTTGCCTGGAGAATCCCAGGGACAGAGGAGCTTGGTGGGCTACAGTCCATAGGGTCACACAGAGTTGGGCATGATTAAAGCGACTTAGCATGCATGCACATCTCATTCTACAAAGAATCTGAGATGGTCTGAGAAATGCATGTATTACAGAAGGAAATTAAAAATCATGACCAAGCGAAGCTCACTTGGGAAACACATAAATTAAAACTGGAACAATCCAGGGAAGATTAGCATGACCCCTGCACAGGGATGCCACACAAATTTGTGAACCAATGATATTTTTAAAGATTCATGACCAAGGAATGCTTAGAAAAGAAAATGAAGACTGTGCCTGGCATAAGAGATATTGGCATAGAACTCAGATATGGAGAGCTATTTGAGTCCTACACAGTGACTACAGCTAAGCAGGGAATCTGAGTGCTTCCTAGCAGCCAAGATGAAAAATTAAATGTGGTCAGTTATATGATTTTCTATGAAGGACAAACATTTCCACTCCTCCAGGGAAGCAAAGCTGTTTCCAAACACTTGCTGTGAAACAGCTGCTCTAGAAGACACAGAAAGACATGATGGAAAAATTTTCCAGTATCTCAAATAAGGTCACAAAGCTGTTTTTTTTTTTTTTTTTTTATGTTGTCCCAGATTAAAATCAAATTCTACAATGGAATCAAGATCATATAGCCCAGGGGTCCAAATTTTCCCAGCAATACGGTGGATTGAGCTGAGAGTAAAAAGCTGGAAGTCCAACAGTGTAGTTTAGGAGATTATTAGCATTAAAGTGCAAGAACAAAAATTAAAATAAATCACCAAAATTATGATGCTCCTAAGTTTCCATCCTCACCTCCTTTCTTTGTACAAGTCAGTCCCTGGCCACTGTGATCTAGCCCACAAATGGAACCACTTTTTGCTTTCACTTTCTTTTCTTGTTTTCCTTATTTTATTTTATTATTATTTTTTAAGAGCTTCCATTTTACTTTATTTTACTTTACAGTACTCTATTGGTTTTGGCATACATTGACATGAATCTGCCATGGGTGTACACAAACCACTCCAACCTACACCTTCCAACCCAGAGCTAAAGTATTATCTTCATTTACTTATCTGACATTCTTACCTCAAGGTCCCACCAGTACCAACTCCACAAGTCCCAAACTAATCTTAGCTGTCTGACCTCTCAAACACATTTTTCCTTCTGCCATCCTCAGCTTGTCATAAAAACCCTATCCTCGGAACTTCCCTGGCGGTCCAGAGGTTAGGACTCTGTGCTTCTACTGCAGAGGGCACAGGTTTGATCTCTGGTTGGGGAACAAAGATTCTGCATTCCTTACAGTGTGCCCTTCCCTACCCCACAAAAAAAATCCTATCCTCTTAGTCATCTGGGCTTACATCCTTGCAATCAGTTTTCTCCTTTTCTTTAACTGCCCCGTCCGATCAGTAGTCTCCCTTACTAATTTACCTGTCCACATCCTCTAATCCAGTCCCAGGCCCACTTTTCTAGATCATATCCCTAATAACTCAGGGTCATCAGATCACATGCCTTCCTGAATCATCTCTGCTATCTCTCTTTCCACTCCACTTTCTCATATATGCTACTGCAGAAGAATGTTCCTAAGGTAGTGACTATGCCAGTCCACTTAAAAAAAAAAAAAGAAAAGAAACCTGTAACAGGTTCCCTCTGCTTACCTGAAGCAAATCCGTCTACCTAAGCCCCCATGGCCTTCCTTCTCACATAGCTTCTGCTCCAGCCAGTCTATAGGCCCTTAAGTCTAGCCACTCCTGCAATAAACTGTATCTTCCCTTTTGTTCATGGTTGTATAACCATGAGACGCCCTTCCCTTCACATCTGCATAAGGATCAAGCTGAAATGTCACCTCCTCAGGAAGCTTTCTGTACTTCTCTCTGTGAGAAGTAACACTTCCTCCTCTCCGTCCTCCTGCACTCCTCTAGGGCTCTTAGCCCAGAGAGGAATTAGCACATCCTATCCTCGGTCCCCGGAGAAGGCAATGGCACCCCACTCCAGTACTCTTGCCTGGAAAATCCCATGGACGGAGGAGCCTCGTAGGCTGCAGTCCATGGGGTCGCTAAGAGTCAGGCACGACTGAGCGACTTCACTTTTACTTTTCACTTTCATGTATTGGAGAAGGAAATGGCAACCCACTCCAGTGTTTTACCTGGAGAATCCCAGGGACGGGGGAGCCTGGTGGACTGCCGTCTATGGAGTCGCACAGAGTCAGACACGACTGAAGTGACTTATCAGCAGTAGCAGCAGCATCCTCAGTCCCTCCCTATCTAGCCTATGCTTGAGGCTGCTCCACAATTGCCATCCCAAACACACATCTGGTTCGGGCAGCTCCCTGTCGCCCCTCAGGTTTCACACCCCTCCAGTCACCCACAGCATTTTGCTCCTACATGAATCACTGCACATATTGATTCTACTGTAGTTCACTGTTTACCCATCTGCCTCCTCCAGGGCAAGGATCAAATCTTATTTATCTCTGCAATCTAACATAGCCAGCTATCCACACACCATCCAAGCTCCACTCCCTGCAGAACAAGTCTTCTCTTGCTTATTTATTGTGTGTCTCTCCCACTAGAATGTACTGAGAACACAGAGTTTGCTTGCGTTAATCTCATCTTTCTTCCCAGCATCTACAACAGTTTCAGACACAGACTAGGTGATCCAAAGCTAAGCATGAATTGATAAACAGCTGAATGATCCCAAGTGTCTAGGCCAGTCCTAGAACACCACAGCGACCCTCCCCAAAGACTGATGAATTAATTCTGTCTTGTATATAAAAGTTATTATTAAACATATCTCACAAGCTCTGACAGTTGGGTGATCTTGATATCCTGCTCTGGCTCCTAACGTGGTGCTTTATAGGAAACCCATTGGCTCAGATGGTAAAGAATCCATCTTCAATGCAGGAGATCTGGGTTTGATCCCTGGGTCGGGAAGATCCCCTGGAGAAGGAAATGGATACACACGCCAGTATTCTTGCCTGGAGAATTCCATGGACAAAGGAGCCTGGCAGGCTACAGTCCATGGGGTCACGAACAGTCGGACACAACCTGAGCAACTAACACACACGGTGCTTTACACATATGAAGTCCTTGGTAGATTTCTGAACAAATGATTTAATAAATTAATACATCACTTGAGCTTTTATGTTCTAAATCTGAATTTGTTTCCTCTTGTCAATATAGGAGAATCCGGGGACTTCCCTGGGGATCCAGTGGTTAAGCCTCTGTGCTTCCAATGCAGGGGGCACAGGTTCGATCCCTGGTCAGAGAACTAAGATTCCACATGCTGTGTGGTGCAACCAAAAAATAAATAAATAAAATACAACTCACTTTATTTCTTATGACACAGGATGCCAGGGGAAAGAGAGCACTGCAGAGGAAGATCACCGGCGGTCTCTCAGAATGGTCTGGGCTGGGGTCCTGGGTCTGTTTCTGTTCACTTCTGTGACTCAGCACACTGTTGAACCTCTCTTCACTTCAGCTTCCTCCTTAAAAGGCAAGGAGGACCTCTCATGCAAAGCAATCTATTCACTTCATAGCTAAATGAACAGCCTGTCCTAAGTCCTCTATTACCCCTTCTTTATCAGTCTTAAATGGTTCTAACTCATGTTAGAAAATCTTAATATGTATTCACTGAGCTTGAGTGGGTCATTATTTAAAACAGTACAGGCTTTGTTCATGTGTAGGTGCTCAGTTGCTCAGTTGTGTCCAACTCTTTGTGACCCCATAGACTGTAGCGCACCAGGCTCCTCTGTCCATGGAATTCTCCAGGCAAGAATACTAGAGTGGGTTGCCATTTCCTCCTCCAGGGCATCTTCCTGACCCACAGATAAAACCCACGTCTCCTGCACTGGCAGGTGAATTCTCTACCTCTGAGCCACTGGGGAGGCCATAGGGGGTTTTCTTTACAAGGTATTAATTCTCCATCAATTTTTCATACCCTTACAGTCCTTCAACACTCATCCTGCGAGCACAAGTGACTTGAGCACATGACTGTCATCATTCCTAAGACTTCCTAGAGCCATGGCATCATAATGTCCCAGAACGGCACTACCTCACCTGAAGGGCAATTCTCTTTCCCACACAGGAAACAGCACAGCAATCAGATAAGTGATGAGAACAAGAACTGTACCCATTAAACACGGTACACAGTACCATGACCCCAGCTTAAGGGGGGATGATTTAGTTTTAAAAACAATAATAAAGAGCTTAATGCTAAAGTAAGTGCATCTCAATCGAAATGCACTCAAATCCCTCTGGGGACAGTTCTGTTGGGAGGTGGGGAGTGATTAGCCAGCACTCACACAGATGAATGTCACTGATCGGGTATGACGTTATTAGTCAAGATGGGATTCACTGAGATTCACACAGACAGGCAGAGAACACAGTCTTCTGTACGACCATTAAATGTTCTTTTTCTAAGATTCTCATTTAATAAAAAGCAATAAAGTGCCACAGAAGACAGTTAGCATAGAATCACCCTTTAAAAGATCAAATTCAAAAGAGGATTCTCTAACAACTTTTGATACTATTGCTGGGCAAAGAAAATATTTGCATTGGAGGCACAAAACTATATTTGCATAAATAAATGCTGCCAGCACAGAAGCAATATGAAAATGTAAGCCCTTACTGGCAAGTAGTAAAGCCAACAAAATGCAAATGAAAGCCAAATCTCTGGTGCTCAGGGGAAAACAAGAACACTTGAGAATAAAAGGTCAATAGAACTTTTGTTCCCAGCTGCGTAGCTAAGGCTTGCCACCTTGTGAGCTCGCAGAGCTATTCACTCTTCCGAGAGCACCTATACCACACTGAGTGAACTGCATTTTCTCAAAAGTGAACAATTAAAAAACACAGCACTCGTGTGACCCAAATGGAGCTATGATAAATGTCCCGCTTTAGTTCAGTTCAGTTAAGTCGCTCAGTCATGTCCAACTCTTTGCAACCCCATGAATCGCAGCATGCCAGGCCTCCCTGTCTATCACCATCTCCTGGAGTTCACTCAGACTCACGTCCATCGAGTCCGTGATGCCATCCAGCCATCTCATCCTCGGTCGTCCCCTTCTCCTCCTGCCCCTAATCTTTCCCAGCATCAGAGTCTTTTCCAATGAGTCAACTCTTCGCATGAGGTGGCCAAAGTATTGGAGTTTCAGCTTTAACATCATTCCTTCCAAAGAAATCCCAGGGCTGATCTCCTTCAGAATGGACTGGTTTGATCTTCTTGCAGTCCAAGGGACTTTCAAGAGTCTTCTCCAACACCACAGTTCAAAAGCATCAATTCTTCGGCGCTCAGCCTTCCTTACAGCCAGTTATCAGTTCAGCACCTCCAAAAGCCTTCCCAGAGATGCAAATCACAGACATGTTATTTTAGTTCAGTTACTCCCACTTACAAGCCCACGCTGATTTAAAGTGTTAGAGAGAGAGAAAGCTGCTTCCTTCCAAAATCAGGAAGTAAAGGGGCAATGAGTGCCTGTGCGCTCAGTCGCTCCGTCATGCCCGACTGTTTTGCAGTCCTGTGGACTGTAGCCTGCCAGGCTCCTCTGTCCATGGGATTTCCCAGGCAAGAATACTGCAGTGGGTTGTCATTTCCTCCTCTGGGGGATCTTCCTGACCTAGGAATTGAACTTAAGTCTCCTGAAAATCGTTAAGTGATAGTGGCTAAGGTCTTCCCCAGTGGCTCAGTGGTAAAGAATCTCCCTGCAACACGGGACATGTAGGTTTGATCCCTGCATCAGGAAGATCCCCTAGAGGAGGGCATGGCAACCAACTCCAGTATTCTTGCTTGGAAAATTCTATCATCAGAGGAGCCTGGCAAGCTACAGTCCATGGGTTCACAAAGAGTCAGACATGACTGAAGCAACTAAGCATGCATCCACGCATAGTGGCTAAAAAGACAAATCAACAAAAATACTGAATTATCTTGAATAGCAGAAGTTGGCAAGAACCCCTGATACTTTTCAGTGGAAGAATGTGGTCACAGTTCTGAGACATTTCACCCTAACAGGGACTTTTCCTAAACAAAGAACTCAACATCTAAGGAATTTTAAAAACTTGATAATATTTCATTCAATTCCCTATTATAAAACTTACTGGTATAAAACAAAAAATTGCAAGACGTATTTTGCCCATGGAGGATGGGAGGCACCAGGGTGAAGCAAACGACTTGAGAGTAAAACGTATCCTCCTTCCTCACCGCCAGAGGCAAAAGTGAGACATCCGCACAGCATCAAGAGCAACTTCATTAGAGTTAACAAGAACACCAAAGTCCACACTTCTACAGGAATATTAGCCCCTTCAAAGACTACATGCTCATCACAAAAATGCCTGCCAACGCTCAAGAAGTCTTAGCAGTAACCCTTTTAAGGCTGCCTTTATATATATAACACCTCTTTGAAAACTTCAACTATGACAAATCTGGGTCTTTGAAAGTGGAAGTTGAAATCTGTGAGCTGGAAATACATTTAAAAAATGAAGGGAACCACTGAGCTGGATATTATTTTTAATCAAAAGAACAAGTGTTTGTTTTTTTTTTTTATGTGGCTTGAAAACTACTTCCAAAGACAATTCTTTAAAACTATTCCAAATTCCCCTTCTAAGAGCAGCAACTATGGGATAAGCAGGCAGCCTCCCTAGATGACTTCTTTGAAGAGCATGGTTCGCTTTTTAAGATGTCTTTAGTATTGGGGTTGTACATTTACTTAATTAGGTAACAGCTATCTCTGACTCCATTTTTTCACGTTATTCATTCATTCAACAAATATCTGTAGTGCTCCTAAGTATCTGCCAAGTACTGTGCTAAGTCCGAGGAAGGTGAGCAGGCCTCTCTACCTGCCTCATGAAGACAATTGACAGAGGCACACAAATTATAACCAGTAAGTCAATCCAATGGGAGAAAAAAAAAAAAGACATAGGGTGATGCAAAAACCTATTAAAAGTTACTAAAGAAGACGATGAGATGACACAAACAAACTTTATTTAATACTTCATGAAGTGGACGGTCTCCTTGTGGAAACCGTAAAATGGGCAGAAGACTGGAAGCTTTCACAGGGTAAAGAACAAAGAACAGGGAAGGGAAAAACAGAAAACATCAGTGACACCCCGGGCCAGGCATTCACCCTCGTCTGGAGTGGGAAGTCTGAGCTGACCTGGCACCTGCGGACTGATGGACTAGTTACACTCCCTGGGTTCCTGGTCAAGCAGAGCAGTTGCAGGGACACTTCGTTGTTGCTGTTCAGTCGCTAGTCATGCGGACCCTTTGTGACCCCTGCACTGCAGCACGCCAGGCCTCTTTGTCCTTCGCTGTCTCCTAGCATTGGCTCAAACTCATGTTCACTGAGTCAGTGATGCCGTCCAACCATCGCATCCTCTGTTGTCCCCTCCTCTTCCCGCCCTCAATCTTCCCCAGCATCAGGGTCTTTTCCAATGAGTTGACTCTTCTCATCAGCCGGCCAGTGTACTGGAGCATCAGCTTTAGCATCAGCCCTTCCAATGAATATTCAGGTCTGGTTTCCTTTAGGATGGACTGGTTGGATCTTCTTGCTGTCAAGAGTCTTCTCCAGTACTACAATTAGAAAGCACCAATTCTTCAGCGCTCAGCCTTCTTTCTGGTTCAGCTCTCACATCCGTACACGACTACTGAGAAAACCATAGCTTTGACTACACGGACCTTTGTTGGCAAAGTGATGTCTCTGCTTTTTAATACACTGTTCAGGTCTGTCATAGCTTTTCTTCCAAGGAGCAAGGGACACTGAAATCATCTAAGTGTCAGTTTGCAGACCTGGGCAGGAGCGGCTCCATATGGGGGCTAGAAAGTTATTTTAACAAGCCTGTAACAGTGAGACCCAGCTGGTGTAAAGAGGCTTTCTAAGGAGATGTAGTTTTTTGTTTTTTGCTTTGGCTGTGCCAGTTCTTTCTGTTGCTGGGTATAGACTCTTTCCAGTTGCAGCAGGCAGGGGGCTATTCTCCAGTTGTGGTGCTCAGACTCCTCATTCCAGTGACTTCTCTTCTTACAGAGCACAGGCTCCAGGAGTTCAGGATTCAGGAGTCATGGTACACAGGCTTAGCTTCACTACGGCATGTGGGAACTTTCCAGCAGGGATTGAACCTGTGTCCCCTGCACTGGCAGGCAGGTTCTTATCCACTGCACCACCACGGAGGTCCAGAGATGTCATCTGAACTGAAGATAATCAGTAGTTAACTAATTAAACAAAGAGCACTACGGGGGAAAGGTATGGAGACTGGGTGGAGTAGAGGAGAATCATGTTTCAAGCAGCATGAACAGCAGGTGCAAAGGCTCTGTGGTTTGGTTTGGTTTTTTTAAGACTATGGGCACATTAGGAAATGAAAGAAAGACTGCAGTGCTAAAGCACTCACTTCAGTTCAGTTCAGTTCAGTCGCTCAGTCATGTCCGACTCTTTGCGACCCCATGAATCGCAGCACGCCAGGCCTCCCTGTCCATCACCATCTCCCGGAGTTCACTCAGACTCACGTCCATCGAGCCCGTGATGCCATCCAGCCATCTCATCCTCGGTCGTCCCCTTCTCCTTCCACCCCCAATCCCTCCCAACATCAGAGTCTTTTCCAATGAGTCAACTCTTCGCATCAGGTGGCCAAAGTACTGGAGTTTCAGCTTTAGCATCATTCCCTCCAAAGAAATCCCAGGGCTGATCTCCTTCAGAATGGACTGGTTGGATCTCCTTGCAGTCCAAGGGACTCTCAGGAGTCTTCTCCAACACCACAGTTCAAAAGCATCAATTCTTCGGCACTCAGCTTTCTTCACAGTCCAATTCTCACATCCATGCATGACCACTGGAAAAACCATAGCCTTGACTAGATGGACCTTTGTTGGCAAAGTAATGTCTCTGCTTTTGAATATGCTATCTAGATTGGTCATAACTTTTCTTCCAAGGAGTAAGCGTCTTTTAATTTCATGGCTGCAGTGATTTTGGAGCTAATCACCATCTGCAGTGATTTTGGAGACCCCCCCAAAAAAAGTCTGACACTGTTTCCACTGCTAAAGCACTACTTTAATACTAATGAGAATACTAGCACTGAGTGAATACTAGTGAGAATACTAGCGCTGAGTGAATACTAGTGAGAATACTAGTATTGCATGAATACTAGTGAGAATATTAGCATCAAGAAGTGTCTCAGTACTAGTGAGAGAATGGTCCAGGTTGAGGCTGGCAAGGTAGTCAGCTGGACTCCACACATTAAGGATCTTCACTTACCTTAAGAGCGATGAGAGGCCTCAACTGGACTTTCAAATGGGAAGGAGGATGGGGAAGAGACACCGTAAAATCAACATTATTTAATATCACCGAGGCTGGAGTAAAGAACCAACTGGAGAGTGGACAAAAGAGAAGCAGGAAGACCAGTTAAGAAGATATTGTAGTAATCTACAAGAGAGGGGGGAGATAGCACAGATGAGAGAAAGGGGTGGATCTGAGAGGCACTGGATGTAAGAGCAGTGACAGTTAGGATGGCATTCTGTGTTTGTTATTTACTCAAAGATAGTACTTTCATTATGCCTGCTGCTGCTGCTGCTATCCTTTCTTATTTTTATTGAAGACTTCTTGTAGGTGTCCCAGGTCTGGTAAAATGTTAGTAGAGTGAGAGATGAAAACAGGCTTATTGCATTGGTATTGACTCCTGGCCGTGCAGTCCTTTTCAAACCCTGACAATACTGTAAGCTATGTGGTTGTTTATCCAGAGCTCCTGGGTCAATGTTTGACTTTGGTTTTATTTAAAAGGATGGAGGAAGAAGCAGGGACACGCTGTTCTTGGCATGACTAGCATTGCTGAGTGGCACATCTGTTTTCCTAAGTCATTAACGGGTCCTTCCGGAAACAGCCAATCCTTCCTCAAGCATTAGGTCAGCAGTCCTGATTAGAATTGACATCATCCACCCATGAAACTAGAAACATCCCTGTGATTTACTGTTATAATAAAACCTCACTAATTAACCATAATTAGAAGGAAAAGCCAGTCTCAATTTTAAGGTTCTAAAAGAAGCAACATTTTAATTTCTTCCAACTTTACATAGTGATTTAAATTAGATTGAGTATATTTGACTTACCATATAAATAAAAATTATTTCTAGTAGCACATTGACTTCATATGTGCATTTTTGGTATGTAAATGGTCTTTAAGGAACAACTTTTTTTTCCAGGCAATGTAAGCATTCTACTTACACTTTTGGAGTATTCATGACTTAGTAAATGGTTTTTCCCACTGAAAAATACGATGACTAACTTAATCTTAACACTTGTCAAAATTATTTTTAAACAAGTAGAGCCTGAACTGTAGAGATTGTTGTTATTTTTGGAGCAACATGACAATGAATAGGGGAGCAACTCGGTTGAGTTAGAGTGTCATGAAAACCTCTTTGAAAGCTTTTCTGTATTTTTAACAAGGGTTTATGTCACAGTTGAAAATGAGTTACTGATTTACTTAAGTCTGGTGGGATGATCATGTGTAGATTTGCTGAAAATAATTTCTACTGCACATCTGATAACACTGTGATCTTTACACTGTGGTTCCAAACTCCAAAGAGCCCCGGGTACATCCAGTAAGCCTTGGATGGAGTGTTTGGTGTTCCGTGTCATTTCTCCTGATTGTTCATTTGCTTTTATGAAGTCTAAAGAAAATGAGCTGGGTGGCCAAAACTGATGCTATAAATAGAGATATCTTAAAAGCTATAAAGATATCTTATATCTTTATAGCTTATATCTTATATCTTATCATATCTTAAAAGTTGATTTCATGGCTGTAGAAATGTCTCTGTAGGATTCCTGAAGTATGCTGTGTTGGGCTATGAAAGCCCAGAGTTTGTATTTTCTTTTCTTTTCTTTTTTTCTTACATTAAAAAAAAATGTTTATTTATTTGCTTGGCTAAATTGGGTCTTAGCTGTGGCACTTGGGGTCTTCATCACGGCAGGTGGGTTGCTCTAGTTCTGGTGCATGCGTTCTAGAGCTCCTAGACTCAGCAGCTGCAGCACATGGACTCAGACGCCCAGAGGTATATGGGGTCCTAGTTCCCCAACCAGGGAATGAACCAACTGAGCAACTGAACTGAACTAAACTGAATGATTTCACCCACATGGAAAAGTCATTTTTATATCTATCTTACTATGATATGCTACTTCTAATCCATACCCTCCGAAAAAATACAGCTTTCCACTAGGCCTGGGTTAGCTCCCATGTCATAGCAACGTGCTGGGTCAGCCAAAGCGCACTCAGGTTTTCCTGTGTGGTGATGCTTGCTCAGTCGTGTCTGACTCTTTGCAACCCCATGGCCTGTAGCCTGCCAGGCTCCTCTGTCCACGGAAATTTCTAGGCAAGGATACTGGAGTGGGCTGCCATTTCCTTCTCCAGGGGATCTTCCCGACCCAGGGATCAAACCTGTATCTCCTGAGTCTCCTGCATTGCAAGCAGATTCATTACCACTGAGCCACCTGGGAGGCCCTCATAAGATGGTATAAAGTTCAAAATGTAGTCACCCTTATAAACTCCGTGAATACACAGAAAGTCAAATTTTGTACTGAATTTGCCACTTGATCTTGTGTTTGATGCACACAGGCCAATCTGGGCCATACTCAGAACAAACATAAAGGGGGAATCTGGGTTTTAGTAGTCTCATACACCAACAACAAATGTACCAGCTAAAGTCTAATGCCATGAGCTAAAAAAAAAAATTTTTTAAGACAGTCTAACTTTGAGATTTTGCAACTAGATTCTACACGCCTCCTTGAAAATACAATTTTCAACTTGGAAAGAAACAGATTCAATATAAAAATCACTGAAGAAAGAATATAAAACTACAGCATGTTGATAAACTGACTTCTAAAGGCTAAATGCACATTTTAAAATGCTGCTTTTGGGGACTTAAGTCACAACCCAGGCATTTATTTGATTGCAGACTCTGCATATGAATTTCTGTTTTCTTCCTTAAAAAAAAAAAACCATTAAGCAACTAAAGTATATGTGAAGTAACCTGAATCACCTAAAACACAGTCTTGACAGTCACTATACTTTATAACACACTTAAGCTGAATTGGGCACACAGAAATATAACTTCTGATATGCAACAACAGCTCTTTGTGGTTGCACAGAGGTAAAGAAGAGAAATCATGAAAAATCTCATTATCTTTTAATTTTCAGGAAAAATAAAGCAGATTAGAATTAAGAATTAAAATCTCAAGCCTTACAAAACTAAAAAAGTAATTCACAGAAAAATATTTATTACTAAATAACTTCTGATATGCAACAACAGCTCTTTGTGGTTGCACAGAGGTAAAGAAGAGAAATCATGAAAAATCTCATTATCTTTTACTTTTCAGGAAAAATAAAGTAGATTAGAATTAAGAATTAAAATCTCAAGCCTTACAAAACTAAAAAAGTAATTCACAGAAAAATATTTATTACTATTCAGCTATGCCAGCATACTCAATATGCCAAGTCTGCTGCTCAGCTGGACATTTTACGATCACATTAAAACACAGTTGAAAGGGGAGCCCTACAGTAAAAAGGTTGACCCTTTCATGATTTTACCTGCTTGACAAAGGTGTCATGATAAGTCACATGGCTCATGAGTTTCCCAAGCTGACTGTTGCTTCATGCACTCACCAGTATTTTAGTGAGGAAGAGTAAAGTGGATTTTTATCTAAGACTCAGGTCTTATAATTTCTGTATTCCAAGTGAAGAGATATTCACTCACCCCTTACTGTTCTTAAGAAGTGCAAACAAATACATCCAAAAAGGTAGTGAAAACTTGAAGGATTAATGAGGATATTAGACATCTCACATACCATGAGTTTCCCAAGCTGACTGTTGCTTCATGCACTCACCAGTATTTTAGTGAGGAAGAGTAAAGTGGATTTTTATCTAAGACTCAGGTCTTACAATTTCTGTATTCCAAGTGAAGAGATATTCACTCGCCCCTTACTTTTCTTAAGAAGTGCAAACAAGTACATCCAAAAAGGTAGTGAAAACTTGAAGGATTAACGAGGATATTAGACATCTGACATGTAAATTTTTTTTTTGGTCCCACATTGCAGCTTGTGGGATCTCAGCTCCCCAATCAGGGATCAAACCCAGACCCTCAGCAGTCAAAGATCAGCTTCCTGCCTCATTTGTCACCTGAGCCCATGGAATTATGTGCAGAGTCTAGTATGTTGAAGTGCACCTGAAAGCTAATGCACGTTTTTAGAACGCCTTGGAAACCGCCTACTTTCTGATGTTCCTTCCCATAGGAGTAGAAGCTATAGCCTTGCCCTGTTGGGTCCAGGAGAGCATCTTTAACTTCACAGAGTTAGATCACAGGGTTAGATCTCCCCTTGGCAGATCTCCCAGGCAACTAAGACAGGACTAATCACAGACAGGAAGAAGATCAAACCAGTCCATCCTAAAGGAAACCAGTCCATCCTAAAGGAAATCAGTCCTGACTGTTCGTTGGAAGGACTGATGCTAAAGCTGAAGCTCCAATACTTTGGCAACCCAATATGAAGAGCCACTTCATTGGAAGAGACTCTGAGGCTGGGAAAGATTGAGGGCAGGAGGAGGATGAGGTGACAGAGGAAGAGATGGTTGGATGGCATCACTGACTCAATGGATATGAGTTTGAGAAAGCTGTGGGAGATAGTGAAGGACAGGGAAGCTTGGCTTGCTGAGTCCATGGGGTGGCAAAGAGTTGACATGACTTAGTGTCTGACAATAACAACAAAGCACGGCATTATTGTTGCCAGAGTTGGTACAGGAAGATGGAAAGAAGCTTTCTGTTGTTGAAAGCCATGGAGCATTGTCCTCCCTTGGCATTCAGTCTCTGGACAGGAATGAGTGGGAGACTGCGGGTAACTTCTCCTCTAAGGAACCCTCTGTGCTCGCCCAGGGCACCTGCCTTTGTCCTGATTCTTTAGGGCTTCAGCATTTTTGAGGATGTCTGTTATTTGTTTAGCATCTTTGCTTTCTTTTTTTAAAAAAGATTTTTTTTTTAATGTGGACCATTTTTTTAAAGCCTTTGTTGAGTTTGTTACAATATTGCTTCTATTTTGTTTTGGTTTTTGTCTGTGAAGCATGTGGGATCTTAGCTGCCCAACCAGGGATCAAACTCACGCCCTCTGCATTGGAAGGCAAAGTCTTAACCACTGGACCACCAGGGAAGTCTCTTACTTCCTTCTTATAAATGTTTACTTTATATAAAAATAAAGCATGTGTGAGATCCCACGGTCAAGTTTTCCTAAAGAGAGATAGGAGAGAAGCAGGGCCTGTGGCAGGAGCATAGCCTTCCTCCCACCCTGCTGCCACTGCCCCAGACACCATGGTCTGTCTCCCTGCCCCTGTCCAGTCATGGTTTCCTGATCACAGTGGGCACATGACCCAGAGGACGTTGCTGATACAGAGCATCTGGGCATCAGCTTGCCTGGGCTCTAATCCAGACCCTACTATTCATTATTCAGACTACTTCATCTCTCCAGGTCTTGGTTTTATGAAAAATACAATTAAATAGTATGACAGGGTATGCTCAATAGATGCTTGTTAGCTTCATGACATAGGTGGGCCTTTGCATAACCTGGGGGAGAACTGGCCTCCACATCTTACCCCGCACCTTGACAGAGTAGAGGAATAGCACTTTCCATCCCCAAGTACTTGGGCACACATCTCAATATTTTGTTCACCGAATGTTAATTAAATTATGTTTGCTTAATTGGCAAGGTGATAAAGCAAAATTAAAACCAAATGCAACTCTAAAATGACTACGTTAAGAAAACGCATCTAGTTCCACGGAGGGGAGAAGGGAGGAGGGAGCAGAGGCTGCCCTGGGTTTCTGCTTCAGGCAGTGAATGATGAGGGTTCTGTTCACCCAGTCAGGGATCGCAGGGGAGGGCGCATCAAACAGGCAGATGATCGTCAGTCTAAGATGGTCTCTTGAGATAAGTGCAGACCTGTTGGGTATCAGGTGCCCCTGGAACATCTAGAGGAGATGTCTAGTTAAAGCTGAATCTTGGGAGAGAAACCTAAAAGTTAACATGCTATAGTTGCTCATTGCTCAGTCTTTACATTTTCCCCACTACAGTCTGGAACATTCTTTCTCCAGAAATTGGCACAGTTTGTTCCCTGTCTTCTTTAGTAAGACCCCCTGAGCACCTAATTTTAATGGGCAAATGTTTTTGACCCAAGCATTACATATCCACCCTCTCTGAATCATATTTTCCCTATAATATGTAACTTTTTCTTAATATTATCTATTTTCTACTATTTATTTTGGCTTATTTATCTTGCTTATGATGTTCTACCTATTAGAATGGAGGCTTCATGTGGGCATGGAGTTTTGTCCATTTTGCTTACGTCTGTATGTACAGTGGCTAGAATGAGGCCTGGGACATATATGCTCTCAATAAATAGTTGAGAAAGAGAATAAGCCCTTCCTGTGTGCTGACACTAAATGCTTTATATGTACTCTCTCCATCTCAGTGAGAAATAAATTTAGGAGCTACAGCTTTATAGTTAGTAATGGGTGCCATGAAAATAAATGAAATCTGCAGAGAGAAGACCTAAGACAGGCATAAAGAACATCATCCTTTCAGAGACAGGTAAATGTGGAAATGGACCACACATAGGAACTCAAGAAAAGTCACTCAGCAGGAGGAAAGCCAGGCTGCTGTTTTGCTGTCAGACCAACTGGGGGATGGTTTCAAGAGGGAAGAAATACCTGCAAGGTGTCGGAGGCTGCAGAGGGGTTGGCTCAGCTAAGGAACAAAAGGTGATGAAGAGATGAATCTGCAGAGGCCCTTAGGCTCATCTGGTGCATCTGATTCAGATGCTGACCTACAAACCTCTGACCAAATGGGTGGAGTTGTCTTCACTGCCATCTCCTCTGACAAAACATATTGCAGGGATATAAATGGTAGAGTTTTTATTTTTAAGCAAAATGTAGGTCACAGTGGTTCCTAGATTTTGCAATATCAAGAACTACAATCATTTGAGGAAATAAATTGGTCATGGAAGTACTAGACTGCCTTGTCAATCATCTTATTATTCTGCTCAATTCAGGTAGGGCAGTCTGACCACAGGGAGGGAATAAATTCAGAATCATTTAGGAGACATGAAACCTAGACAACAAGAGCACTTCCGTTGGCTTGGCTTCTGGCACAGGGAGCTTGATGTGGTGCTCTGTGGTGAGCACCCCTGTAGGGGTGGGATGGGGCAGGAAGAAGGGAAACCCAGGAGGAAGGGGATATATGTATACATATAGCTAATTCACATTGTTGTACAGCAGAAGCAAACACAACTTTATAAAGCTATTGTTGTTGTTGTGCAGTCGTTGTTGTTATTGCTGCTATTGTTGAAGTCATATCCAACTCTTTGTGAACCCATGGACTGTAGCACACCAGGCTTCCCTGTGCTTCACCATCTCCCGGAGTTTGCTGAAACTCATGTCCATTGAGTCCACGATGCCATCCAACTGTCTCATCCTCTGTTGTCCCCTTCTCCTGTCCTCAATCTTTCCCAGCATCAGGATCTCTTCCAATGAGTTGGCTGTTTGCATCAGGTGGCCAAAGTATGGGAGCTTCATTCTCAGGATCAGTCCTTTCAATGAATATTTAGGGTTGATTTCCTTTATCATTGACTAGTTTTATTTCCTTGCTGTCCAAGGGACTCTCAAGAGTCTTCCTCCAGCATCATAGTTCAAAAGCATCAATTCTTCAGTGCTCAGCCTTATTTATGGTCCAACTCTCACATCTGTACACGACTACTGGAAAAACCATAGCTTTGACTAGATGGACCTTTGTCAGCAAAGTAATGCCTCTGCTTTTGAATACGCTCTCTAGGTTTGTCATAGAATTTTTTCCAAGGAGTAAGCGTCTTTTAATTGCATGGCTGCAGTCACCATCCACAGTGATTTTGGAGCCCAAGAGAATAAAGTCTGTCACTGTTTTCATTTTTTTCCCCATCTATTTGCCATGAAGTGATGGGACCAGATACCGTGATCTTAATTTTTTGAATGTTGAGTTTTAAGCCAGCTTTTCCACTCTCCTCTTTCACCTTCATCAAGAGACTCTTTAGTTCCTCTTTGCTTTCTTCCATTAGGGTGGTATCATCTGCATATTTGAGGTTGTTGATATATCTCTGGTCAATCTTGGAAAGCAACTATACTCCAATAAAAAATAAATTTAAAAATTTATCTTTCAATTAAAAAAAAGAAATCCTTTTGGGGAAGGATATGACTTCCAGTCCTTTGCCACCAACAGCCTACCCTATTTCAGGTGCTCTCTGCTGCTTCCTTTGCCCTAACTCACATTCTGGATTGAGTCAAAGAAGCCAGTGGTTGCCAGAGGTCCCAAGGAGTCACCAGCAGTGTCTTTAACACCTTTGACCAGTAATCTCCATCAGCCTCCCCAGCCCACCTCACAAATACACAGCCATATATAATCTCAATTTTTAAAATGTATTTGTTATATCAGTTGAAGGCAAGTCCCCTGGCTGCCCTCGCTGTCCCCCTACACACACACACACACACATGAGTATTCATGTACACCTCGCACTGGGCAAGTGAGATTGTATGTGACGTGGTGTCCGGTGCTGGTTGTTAATGAAAGTGAAAGTGAAAGTCGCTGAGGCGTGTCTGACTCTTTGTGAGCCTATGGACTATACAGTCCATGGAATTCTCCAGGCCAGAATACTGGAGTGAGTAGCCTTTTCTCTCTCCAGGGGATCTTCCCAACCTAGGGATTGAACCCAGGTCTCCTACATTGCAGGCCGATTCTTTACCAGCTGAGCCACCAGGGAAGCCCAAGAATACTGGAGTGGGTAATCTATCCCTTCTCCAGGGGATCTTCCTGACCCAGGAATTGAACCAGGGTCTCCTGCATTGCAGGCGGATTTTTTATCAACTGAGCTATCAGGGAAGTATGGTTGTTATTTGAACAAGGCTTTAAAAGGAGGAAATACTAAAAATAGGGTGGAAGTAACTCTAAAAAGGAGCCTTGACAAAGGGGGCTTTTTTCCAGAGCCAGTTTTGCCTTTGGCACTTGAGCAAATTAGGCATTCATTCCTCTTGCTTCTGACAGTATTTCTAATAGTATAGTCTCCCTCAGTTTTGGAGAGTACAGATACTCATTCATTACCAGATTGACATTAGCCAGGATATTTTAATGTCAGCAAAGACATGTGAATGATTGTTTGCCTAATTATTTCTTGTATCTGCTTTAGAAGTTTCCATGTGTACAAGATTTCAAATAAAGAGTATGTCCAGACTGAATTTTTTTTTTTTTTGGTTCTTATAAGAATCCTGAATTTTATCAAGAATGCAGTTTAAGTGAGCTTGGAATAAAGCTTTAGTTTCCTATTTTCTGGCTAATGTTCCTTAAATGTCATAACTTTGCTGTTTAATGAGGAATGTATCTTTTTCTGTAATAGATACGCCAAACATTAATGAAGGATAGAGAGGGAATGACTGAGAAATGCCATCTCAAGCTCAAAAATATCAAAATTAGCAATAAAAATAGAAGTTTCTTATCACCAGGAATGGGAGGGAGATAGTCACAGACACAACAACAGACACAGCCTGGTCTTTGCTCCCGGTTTCTCATGAGACCCTCATGGGGTGACCTTGAGCCGGCAGTTCAACTGCCTCATGCTGTGTTTCCTTCCTCTGTTCATCCGAGACTAATTGGCTAAATGACACCGAGGTTTCCAGCTGGTGCAGGGTGTTGTAACAGTGCTCCCATGACAAGGTCCTCGGTCACCCCACCGTCCTCTAAGGCAGCAGTCCCCAACCTCTCTGGCACCAGGGACCTGTTTCGTGGAAGACAGTTTTTCCACAGACAGGGTAGGGGGTGATTTCAGGATGATTCAAGAGCATTACATTTATTGTGCACTTTATTTCTATTCTTATTACATCAGCTCCAGCTCAGCTTATCAGGCATTAGATCCTGGAGGTTGGGGACCCCTTCTCTGAATAGGAGCATTCTAATATGGAGATTCATGCATGATATCTGTGGTCTCCAAACTCAGAAAATCTATTAATCCTTAAGTGAAACCCACACTGCAGGACAGATTTTAAAACCAACCATGACTAAGCGGTGGGGGNTAATGTGTCTAAATCCAGAGTTTAAATTTCCCAAATTGCCTCAATTTCATATTTCTAAACTTTGTGGTGATTTAGCCAAACCAAGATACAAAAATACTTATGCCTCTTAAGTCTCAAGGCAGCTTTTTAAAATATAATAAATAAATAAAAACACTTATCTGACACTGACTTTGGGGAAAAAAAATAACAGTTCTTCCTTGTTTTTCTTGCCATTTATTTACTGAACAAACAAAATAACTTGTTCTGCAGAAATATCTACATTCTGGATTTGGCTGATCACATCTCCATGATATTTTTAAAGATCGTCCCATTTTTCCTATGCTTCTTGTAAACCAGCAGTTAGAGACAAAGTCTTGATTGGAATCATATTCAGGTTTTTGATAAGTAATGTCAAATGGTTCTATATATTTCCTATTTTATCCAATTAGGGGGCACGTATTTACTTTTTTCTCTTTTTGTAACATTAACATTGATTTGTGGGTACAGGGATTCTGTCTGCTGCTGCTGCTGCTAAGTCACTTCAGTCGTGTCCGACTCTGTGTGACTCCATAGACGGCAGCCCACCAGGCTCCCTCATCCCTGGGATTCTCCAGGCAAGAATACTGGAGTGGGTTGCCATTTCCTTCTCCAATGCATGAAAGAGAAAAGTGAAAGTGAAGTCGCTCAGTCTGTCCGACTGTTAGTGACCCCATGGACTGCAGCCCACCAGGCTACTCCATCCATTGGATTTTCCAGGCAAGGGTACTGGGGTGGGGTGCCATTGCCTTCCCCAGGGATTCTGTCTGACGTTATCAATTATAAAGTTCCCAACTGCCCTTTGACCTAGGTTTCAGGAGTCACTGACAATCATTTCCTAGGTTGTTATTTCATTATGGGTAATAAAATGATAGTATTTTCTTTATGTCATTCCTTCTGCACTTATGGGTTGGAATTCTAAAAATCAGGTTTTTGTGCAAACCACTTGTTGGTTCCTCTGAAATACAGCATTGTTTTTTAAAAAAACAGGAAAAGTAAGGTAAGTGCTTGATAACACCTTTTTAAGGGAGTATCAGACAGATATCTGCCTCTTGACTATTAAGACTACCCTGGTCTGACTCAATGAGGGTAACTTCTCAAGTACACTCCACTTAGTTCTCAAGTTACCAGTTCAAATACTCCACCTACAAAATGAAACCTATTTTTAAAGAACAAAAGGCAGGACCCAACATGACTATGTCGATTTGATGTCGATTCTCAGGATTTACGCCCAATCAGACCAGTCCAAACTCTTCAACCAGCCCCATGGAACCAGTCAGCCTGAGGCTACCAGATCCTGTCTCACTGATGCAACCTATCTTCTCATTCTGGACTTGGCGCCTTTGGCCGGTGCTCTGCACACCTGACACTCTCCCTGCAACCAGCTCAAGCTGTCCTCTTTGCCCTCAGCAGTAAACACAGCTCCTGCTCCTGCATCCAGCACCCACCCTTCTTCAGAGAAAGGCACGATCCTTCTNACTGATGCAACCTATCTTCTCATTCTGGACTTGGCGCCTTTGGCCGGTGCTCTGCACACCTGACACTCTCCCTGCAACCAGCTCAAGCTGTCCTCTTTGCCCTCAGCAGTAAACACAGCTCCTGCTCCTGCATCCAGCACCCACCCTTCTTCAGAGAAAGGCACGATCCTTCTTTCAGGAGACTGCTCCTTTTCCCCACCCAAACAATGTGTCTCTAGATGGGGCTGCCAATTACCAAATAACGTGCGCCGCAGGCCACAGGGAAAAGGGTACCATCCAAGGGAGGTCAACCAGAGGCAGCCTGGGATTCTGAGATGTAGATTAAAAGCTCAGGCCCTCTTTCTGGGTGATCCTTGGCTTTCGGGCAGCCATGCCCTCAGCCACGTGGAGAAAACTGACCCAGAGAGAAGTAGAGGGAAAGAAAACTGACCCAGAGAGAAGTAGGGAAAAGACATGGAGACTCTCAGTGGTATAGGAGTTTCCAGCTTTGGCTTCCAATACCTCCTTCACTTCTCTCATACCTTTGACCATGTGAGTCAATAAATTCCCTTTCCACATAGTTGAAATTTCTATTAACTTACAACCAAAGGAATCCTAATACATTCCCCACCACAGTGACCTCTACATTTCTGGTTTCTTACGCTTATTTTCTATACAAATAACACTTAATCACAAGCTGTCCTAATTTTTTGTGTGTCAAATACATCTCTGTCAACATCTTTTGTGGCCTTGCAGACATATTAACTCATAACTTTTGAAAGAATCCCACTAACAATCCCTAGAAGAGTGCTAACAGAGATCTAGTACATAAATAACAATTGCCATGTATTGATTATTACTTACATGGTAAGCATTTCAGATGTGTTATCTTATTTAACCCTCAAGGAAAATTCCTGCGAGGGCGG